>OZ038498.1:70002154-70192154 GCA_964036315.1 Acanthosepion esculentum | reverse complement strand
AGATATCTCGATCACCAAATGCCTTCTTCTTCTTCTTCTTCTTTGTCTTCTTCTTCTTCTTCTTCTTCTTCTTCTTCTTCTTCTTCTTCTTCTTCTTCTTCTTCTTCTTCTTCTTCTATGTGCCGTCTCTCTTCAGGACCTGCATGGTCATAGCTCTCCACAAGTTTCTACTCTTTGTAGCGCTTAATAAGGTTTGTCTTTTTACAATCCATCCTAAACTCTGTTCTGCCATCCATTTACACAACTTGTTAAGTAGGCTACTAGTTGTCCCCCTATGGTCCGCTTCCCTCTTGTCCTTTCACATTATATGTTCTAAGCATTTTAACCGTCTCTTTCCGATTCTAAATATAGGCGCCACTTTTTTCGCTTACATTTTCCTTAAAATTTCATCAATAATCACTTGTTCAGTCGAAGACATTCCAAGCAACTTTTCCGTACATTTCTGTTGTTTGAAATCTCTTCTTCATCTGTCAGGAGATTGTCCAGCATTGACTGCCATAGGGGATGACTGATATTGCATAACAGTTCAGTTATATTTTCTTTGTTTCTAACTGTTTCTTCATATTTTGCTTAGCTTTTAATGGTCCTATTCTTGCTACTGCACGTGCATAAGTGCAAGTGTCTTAAATTATTAGGATCTCCACCGAGAAAACGGTTTGGAACTACGTATGCGATCATTGTTTAGAAAAACCTAGCGCTGGAATCTTTTACACACACACACACACACACACACACACACACACACACACACACACACACACACACACATATATATGTGTGTGTGTGTATATATATATATATATGTGTGTGTGCATATATATATATATATGTATATATATATATATATATATATATATATATATATATATATATATATATGCACATTTCATTGAAAACGACAGACAAGGTGCTTTTATTTAGTTTTTTTTTTATACAATTTCTCATGCGATCTAATAATTTTTCTCTTTTCGGATGATAAATTATATAAAAACTGTCCGAATGTTCTTTTTATCCGAGCGCTTTCGGCTATACATTTAGCCATTTTCAAGGATTAACTGTTAAAATTTCATTTTCAAGGATTCAACTGTTAAAATAAGAAATAGTTTGTTGTATGTTTTATAAAATGTTTTCATTTTTTTATGTTTCAAAACACGGTCAACATATTATGTCCATGTTCAAAGTTTTAAGTATTGGTTTGTTTGTTTTTATTAATAAGGCTTCCATTATTTTTAGCCTTTTTTGCATGTAGATGATGCTGTTATATTAGTGTTGTCGCCAAGTATGTTCCGAATAGTGTCCGGTAGGTCTCCATGAATATTTAAATGAGATCTAATTCAGCTATTGTCAGACTAACTCTACACCTTTCTGACAGAAAAAATCGTGATGAAATCGATCACAAACGAAAATGACATGTTCATCATTGATTCATCATAGCTAAGGATCGGAAGCTCATGAGGTACTGAAATAATGTTCAAACATATATATTTTATTCCAGGACCATTTTCCAACTTATTCAAGATCATCTTTGTCCTTTCTAATTATCTTTCTCTCCTGGAGTAACAAGGTGTCTCATAGCTTTCACGTACGATTTCATTTTCAAGTCATTTTTCACGGCTCCTTGGACTGTCATAGCTGAAACTCCTCTCTCACAATCCAAACGTTGTATGGATTGAGTTGGATATTTTCTATTTGATCTCTTTAGCTCTTTAGTTGAAATGATGACCCCCCCCTCTTCCTGTTGTGACGTCCTGATCCAGTTTTCCTCTCTACTGTTCCCTGTTTTTAAATTTATTCTTTTGATGGTTCTTGAATGGACTTTGAAGATGGAAGCCAGCGTATAAATGTTGGTACCATTACTGAAGGCCTGAATGATCTTTTTCCTCTCACCATTGCTCAGTTGGGAAGACAGTGGGTCTGACACATATCGATTTTAACCTGTTCCCATTTTAGCTGAATAAGTCAAAGGATTTTTCATTGATTCTTGCGAAATATAGTGTGAAGATGGCTCAACATCTTATCTGAAAACCGCGGAAAAAGAAACCCAAGTAGTTTAGTGGTTTTTTAGATATTAAACATATTGCGGGATGGATAATTATGCTGTTACACCCGGTATATATATATATATATATATATATATATATATATATATATATATATATATATATATATATATATATATATATAAAGTGATGACAAATATATTCTTTATATATTTTTTGCGTTTTTATTAAAATTAAAAATAATAATTAAAAATATATGTACAAAGAATACAAAGAATGTCTTTGTCATCAAGTTTTACGTAATATAACGAGCATAGATCGCTATATACTATGAGTATATATATATATATATATATATATATATATATATATATATATATATATATATATATATATATATATACTCATATATACTTATATATATATATATAAAAGCATACATATATATATATATATATATATATATATATATATATATATATATATATATATATATATAGGTGTGTCTGTGTGTACATATGTATGTATCTGTGTGTTTATCTGTGTAACCCCCATCTATCTGTCTGCCTGTATTTGGCCATTGCAGGCATGGAAGTGCTACTTCTCATTCTCTCTCTCTCTCTCTCTCTCTCTCTTTCTATATATATATATATATATATATATATATATATATATATATATATATATAGAGAGAGAGAGAGAGAGAGAGAGAGAGAGAGAGACATTTTGCGTCAATTAATTTTAATGATCGACTTTTAAAATTATGAATAATACTTCTCGGAGAAGGAAGAAATTCTCTGTCTGAAGTTCATTTCACTTCGGACAGTTTCAGACGGAATTTCTTCGTGCCGGATTTACTTCACATGAAAATCGGCCCTCTAATGCCGACTATGTGGATGTCCTTCCTAACAGACCTGTCGGATACTTACGTCAGTTTTGTAATAAAATTGAGAGAAAGTCACTCTTAAGACTCTCCAAAAAGTCTATTGTGTGTCATATATATAAAGAGGTTTGCAGGAACGAGTCTGGTTTGCAAAGTCATTTGCGGGTTCATGGCCGTTCAGCTCAACATTGAAAAGAGGGCCTTCTTCTGTAAACTTTGTGTGCTGTTATCATTACATTGAAAATTTTCTATACTTATTAGGAGGAACAGTGCTCAATATTATAGCGTTTGTAAATATAGACTGTATACATGGGAGTCAACATTACATGGTAACTGTCAGTTTCACGCCTCGTGCGATCTTCAGATTATGAAATCAGATTGCTTGAAGCATGAAACTGTGTCACTCTTCAGTGTTGCTTTCTATGTTCAATCTATCTATCTATCTATCTATCTATCTATCTATCTATCTATCTATCTATCTATCTATCTATCTCAATCTGTTTCTATCTGTCCCAGTCTGTTACTATCTATCTAAATCTATATCTATCTATCTATCTATCTATCTCTCTCTCTCTATATATATATATATATCAGTCAGTTTCTATCTATCTATCCAAATTCGCATCTATTCATCAGTGTACTTGACAGTAAAATGAAATTTATTCATATTTTTCTTTTAATATTCTGTCTCTTGATATTGAGCACTACAACGATGCAGTCTACTTCTTTCATGGACCATCTCCATTTAGGATGTGGACAGTCATGCCTCTCCACAATTTCCTGTCCTTTGTAGCTGTTAGTAAATTTTGTCTTTTTGATATCTCTCCTAATCCCTGCTCTGCCAAACATTTACACAATTTCATTAGGTAGGTTACTCAGTAATTTCCTCTACCCCCTAGCCTTTAATATGTTCTGTGAGTGTTAAAATTTCCAAGCCCGCTTTCCTCATTATGTGCCCTAGAAATTTCGGTTGTCTCGTTCTGATTGTAAGTATAACTGTCTTTTTTGTTTCTGTTTTCTCTAAAACATCGCCGTTGCTCTCATACCCAGTCCATGGTATTATTAACATCTTTTTACACTTTTGCACTTCAATTACTCATGACGCATTGTGCGTCAGACTCAAGGGCACATGTCCAATTGGTTACGGTCAGGCCACGGACAAGCAAATCTGTGGTACTGAACAAAACATTTAATGTAACTTATCTTAATTCACCCATGACAAAAGATGGTAACACTTCAAATCAATTAGGGTTAGAAGCCATGAAACTCATGCTTGGTATAGCATTAAAAATATATTATTATTATTATTATTGTTGTTGTTGTTGTTGTTGTTGTTATTGTTGTTAAAATAGAATCCCCATCGAATCTGATGGCTAAACAAGTGAAAGAAGACCTTTCAGATTTATTGTCTGTGCTGGGAGATCAAAGTTCACTGGAAAGCATGTTGCTGGAAGAGAGTTCCACAAGCGAAAGTGCGATAGAAGAAACTGTTAGTATAGAACTTGCGGTTACATGAGCAATTCTCAACATGTATATGTTAGCATCTCTAATCCTTTAAGATCAGAAGTCATGAGAGCCAATACTGGTATAGCATCAGGCCATTTATTATTATTATTATTATTATTATTATTATTATTATTATTATTATTATTATTATTATTATTATTTCCTTTGATTCCTGGTGTATACTCATTTCTTTCCGGGTCCCTACCAAAGATCTAAGATCAGAAATGGCATCATGACATTTTCCACTGAGCAATTTAAAAAAAAGATTAAAAAATCACACATATTGTACATAGATGAAGCCCTTCGAAAGGTGTGGACAGTACTTGTGAGAACAATTTTTTGTATTTCTTTAAGGCACGGGCTGCCAGGAATTCCTTTAATGTGGAATGTTTTCAGATCAATCCGAGGTCTCCAACTACAACTGGAATTGTTGATGTTCTCTTTTTGATATTTAGATTTTATGGTCGCTGTATTTTGATAGCTTTTTGAAGATCTTCAAATATACATTGCAGTCCGCGAGAACTGCCATATCAATAAAGAGACACTTTTTGTTTGCGGTCTCTAATAACGATGTCTGGGCGATTAGGTTTGATTGTTCTGTCTGTGTGTATTGTCACATAAAATTGTTACAGGTCTTCTTTTTCTTATTATTGTTATTATTATTATATTTCGATTTCTCCTATGGTCACACTACCTACCAAGTAGCAGGTAGTAGTGTATTGTTATGGCCATATTTCGTGATTTGTTTTTCTAACTCCCATACCATCATTTGCGTCAATGGACAAAGTTCTTAGTGTGTAGACTGTACTAATCAAAACATTTTTTGTATTTTTCTTAAGCTTGCATTTCCAGTGATTTTTTTCAATGTGTTCTTGTGTTCCTTTTTTATCATTCCAAGCGCACATCCTATGACTGGTACTATTTTTGTTTTCAATTTCCACATTTTTTCTATTTCGATTTCGACATACTTTAATAGTTTTTCAAATTCCTTGGTTGCTATGTTACAGTTGGCTGTGCAAGCCATGTCAATTAGTAGGCAAGGTTTATTCTTTTGGGTTTTTAACAATTATGACCGGCCTATTTGATTCTGTTTTACTGTCTTTAAAGATGGTATAATCCCATAGAATTGTGATGTCTTCTATTTCTGTAACCAGTGTTGGGTTATATTTATACCAATGTTTGTTAACATCTTTTCCAAAGTGTTTGCACATTGTCCAGTGTATATATTGCCCCACTTGTGACCATTTTTATATTCAATTGGTGCTAGTACAGGACATCTTGAAATTAGATGGTCTTTGGTTTCCTGATACTTGTCACAAAACCTGAATTTTGAATCTATACTATTATGTATGATATTTCCCTGGATAGTTCTTCCGCTGTTCTTCCGCTGCAAGAATAAAAGCCTTCCGGTTCAGCCTTTAATCTAGATGCTCGTAACCATCGATGAGTGTTACCTTTAGTGTTCGGACTGTTGTACTCACCTTTGTTGTCACATTCATGACGTTTCGGCCGCTGTACGCTCCGGCCTTCTTCAAGCTATATCTTGAATTTCGAACCGAACCCTTTATATAGTCTATGGGGGCAGATTGCTTTGAATGATGCATGTTATGCTTAGAAAGAAACTTTCTTGTCTCAGAACCAATTCGTCTGATGTCATTTAGAGCCCAGTTCAAGATATTGAACCACTGAGATGGCAAGGCTAACGTCTGTGTTAAATGAAGTGTAAAATTAAGCAAGGTAGACAAAGTACGCAAAACTAAAAAAAGTTAATATTTACATTGTTCGAACTGTTGTACTCATCTTTGTTGTCACATTCATGACGTTTCGGCCGTTGTACGCTCCGGCCTTTTTCATGCAATATCTTGAATTTCGAATCGAACCCTTTATATAGTCTATGGGGGTAGATTGTTCTAATTCCACGTACCATGCCTTTCAATGTCTCAGTTTCAGTTAATTCGCCTTGATAAGTTTTTGATCTCTCCACCTCTAAGTTTTTGATTTCTCCGTTGAGGACAAGTATTGAACTCATTGGATCCAGTCAACCAACACTTTTATCTATTGTCCTTGGGGGCTCTGTTGAGTGACTTTATTAGCACGTTCTGCATATTGTCCATGTAGAGGTTTGTCTTGCTAGCGTTGTTTCATCTGTTCAAGAGCTCTATCCTTGGCTTTCTTTTTCATATTTTTTTACTGCAACAATTGGTTCTTGCGTTCTGTTTTGGTTTTCTACAAAATCTACTAAATGTAAATCTCATTTGTATTTACAACCTTCTTTCATGACTGAATATTTTTTCTTTCTATTTTGTGTTGTTTGAGTCATTGTATCACCCAGTCCTTTGTTGTTTCCATGTAGGTTAATAAGACAATAGTTGTTGTCTTGTATGACAATTGCAGTTGAATAAGACCTCGTTCACCTTCTTTACGGGGTATGTATAGACGGTTTGCACCAGCCTTTGGATGATGTATGTTATGCTTAGAAAGAAACTTTCTTGTCTCAGAACCCATTCGTCTGATGTCATTTAGAGTCCAGTTCAGGATATTGAACCACTGCGATAGCAAGGCTAACGCCTGTGTTCAATGAAGTGTAAAATTGAGCAAAGTAGACAAAATATGCAAAACTAAAAAAGTTAATATTTACATTGTTCGAACTGTTGTACTCATCTTTGTTGTCACATTCATGATGTTTCGGCCGTTGTACGTTCCGGCCTTCTTCAAGCTATATCTTAAATTTCGAATCGAACCCTTTATATAGTCTATGGGGGGGGGGGTAGATTGTTCTAATTCCACGTACCATGCCTCTCAATGTCTCAGTTTCAGTTAATTCGCTTTGATAAGTTTTTTGCTCTCTCCACCTCCAAGTCTTTGATTTCTCCGTTGAGGACAAATATTGAATTCATTGGATCCAGTCACTTTTAAGATCAATCAACCAACACTTTTATCTATTGTCCTTGGGGGCTCTGTTGAGTGACTTTTTGGGACTTATAAACCTAATACCTCAGCAACCATATTTTACCAGAGCTTATGCAGCATTTTTCCCGCTTCACCTTATTTGTTATTATTGTTTCCCATATTGTATTCATATCTATGCTTGACCGGCTTTGGAGAATTGTGTAGCCTAGCATATGTGCTGATTCCTTAAGTTTTCATATTTTCTCGTGATCTTCTCTGTCTATTATTTCAACTTCATCCCACAGAAGGCGGTGATCTCTCCATATGTGGTCAGCCATGCCTGATTTTTCTATTTCCTCATGTGTTACAGCCTTACGGTGTTCCTGTCGTCTTATCTTAAGTGGTCGGCATGTTTCTCCTTCATATTTCTAGCTACAGCTTCACGGGATGGAGTACACACAGTTCTTAGTCATGTTCTCCTCTATGGGTGGTCTTACTCGGAAGAGATGTCTTCGTAATGTTGAACCACACTTGAGGACGGTATTGATGTCACAAGGACTACATATTTTTTGTATATTTTCCGATGACACCTTCAAATAGGCTAGGCAGACCGCGGCTGGTTTCTGGTTGTTGTTATCACCTTGTACCCTTCTTTTCCAGCTGCATCAAAAATTTATATGTATATAAAAAAAATGAAGCATGAGAATCTAAATGGGGCCCCATTGAATTTAAAAGACCCACCCTAATTAAAGGGTGTCCAAATACTCTAAATTATTTCGAATTAGTTCAAAGTCCCATTAAATCTGAAAATACACAAATCTCCGCTGTATTATATCTATTTTTTAAGTTATTATCAGGGGCCTAAGACTAGAGGAGCGCTTTTGACTTTGTGCTAGTACAACCACTGACGGCTCCCAAATAGTTCCGTCTAACCCAATTTCACTCACAAGGCTTAGTATTGTATAGCCCTCTCGTGCTGGGGAGCTTTTGGTCATCGGCGATAATTTAATACAATCTATCCCTATTTCCATAGAAAACATTCTGACGAGCTACATTTATTAGTTCCACCAGTTCAGACCTTTACAGCTAAGATACGCCAGATCAGGTACAATGGGACGAATGATCCCTTCGTATTTCATTGGTAAGGAAGAAGATCCATTTGTATTGTTTTTCCTCAAGAACCTCTACGTTGTGGAACATACTCCCAAAACGATGCTTCTTAGATTACTATATTGCCTTTTTTTTATGTAAATAGCGCAGCCAATCGAATCCGAGGATGCCCGTCTACCAGGACGGCTAGTTAATCCCCATTGCAGACACCTGCTCAGGCAAATTTGTGTTTATTCGACACCCACAGAGCCTGCCTATGGTTTATACTGCAACTATACTGAGCGGACCGTAGTTACAGTTTCTGGGAGACAGCGCCTTATTTAGATCAACAGGGCAGCACGCTCATACCCTCGGTCACAATGACTTGTGACTTCGTGCTAGCACAGCCACCGACGGCTGGCATGGGTCCCGTCTACCCAATTTTATTAACAAGGTTTAGGTCAACCCGTGATATGGTTTCCAGGCACTTTCCAAAGTGCCGCACACTGGGATCACCTCCACGGACCAATAAAATCAAGAAGTCACCTTCCAGACAAACCGACCATGGTGAGGTTTGAACCCGTTTCTTATGGTCGGAAAGCGAACGTTCTTCGTGTATATATGTGAAAAAAGAAGCTAGGCGTACACATTTACGATATCACAAGTAGGCGTATAAAAACTTCCGTATAAATAAAATAATGATCACTAACAATATGTGTAAACTTCATTACAGATAAAACGTAAATGGACTAATAA
Organism: Acanthosepion esculentum; assembly: GCA_964036315.1. NCBI lineage: Eukaryota > Metazoa > Mollusca > Cephalopoda > Sepiida > Sepiidae > Acanthosepion > Acanthosepion esculentum. The sequence goes on along the minus strand of OZ038498.1, from coordinate 70,183,031 downwards.
ATTACGATTTGATATAACGCAACGAAGTGATATGTAAGATCTTTGTTCGAATCTCAATTCCAGTCAAATATTCTCATCATCAAAATAACTGATTTGCGTTATAGGCAAGGCAACCATTTTGAAACTAAAGCCGTTAGAAACTAAAGTGGCGGGTAAATACCGGAAGCTGACTGCAGTTGTCGAATGGACGTCGACATAATGTTGCTTAATGGCTTTCTCGTTGTCCCAATTGTCCCTGGTTTGAATGGCCGATTTATTAATATGAGAAAGTGGACAAGTTGTCAGCGTTTTCTACAGCTGCTTGAAAATAGATATGGGATCAATAGCATGGGAAAATATTAATGATTCAGGAACCGTGTTATCCTAATGCATGCAGTATGAAAACAACATAAAATGGAAGCAAGGCCGACTTTGACATCCCGCGAGAATGAACCGAATATATTATTCAGCATTTTTAGAACGATACATCATTTGTTTTTGTTCGTTTTTGTTATTTGATTATTAACCTCATCTTCGGCTAACGTATTGAAAATATTAAGATATGGGTGTTGATACGATTACTGAACCGTATTCAGTTCGTATTCTAACATAAATTTAGTCTATAGTACTTTTGTTTTTTGAGATTACACATCTCTTGGGTTATATCATTGCAGAACTACACTAGACAATACACACTCTTATTTACTAGCGAAATGACTTGATACGAGTGTCGTTCAAAAAGTTCTAAGCCAGAAGGGGTTGGAGAAACAAGACAGTTTTTCACTATTTTTCAATATAGTCCCACCTTGAGATCAATGCACTTAGTCCAACGATGCATCCCAACACAGAAGAAGGTGGGGTTCTTGTCCTCCAAAAATTCCCCCACAGTACATATGATTTCATTATTCTTTCCAAAATGGTGACCACGCAGGTGGGATTTGAGTTTAGGAAACGGGAAGAAATCAGATGGAGCTAAGTCCGGTGATTAAGGGGGATGGGGTAGCAATTCAAACCCACAGCTGGTTGCTTCAGCAACTGCAATCTGAGCAGAGGGAACGGGTGCGTTATCCAGGAGCAAGAGCACACCTGCCTTCAGCTTCCAGCTGCGTTTCGACTTGATTGCTTGGTGCAGTTGTATTAATTTTGGTGTTTAGTACTGTCCATTAACATTTTTTCATTTTTTCCAGGTAGTCTATAATGATTATGCCTTCAGAATAATAATATAAAAAAAACAGAAGCCATCACCTTACCAACAGACGCTGTCTGCTTGAACTTCTTCGGATGTGGGGAACCAGAGTATTTCCACTGTTTGTTTTGAATCTTTGATTCAGGTTCGAAGTGGTAAACCCAGGTTTCATCTGGAGTTACTAATCTGCGATGGACATTCTCTGGATTATCCTGGAGGCGAGTCTGAAAATGTGAACACTTTTCAGCTTCTTCTCTGGTGTCAGCATTCTTGGTACCCGTTTTGTAGACAGTTTGCTCATCCCCAAAATCTCAGTTAAAACAGTATGGACTGAACCAGAATTAATGTCTATCTGCTGGACAGTAAGACGTTTGTCATCAAAAACCATACAGTGAATGGCATCAACTTGTTCATCAGTGGCTGAAGTTTTTGGACGACCTGACCGACGGTCAACTTCTGTGCTGTCCCTGCCCTTCTTGAATATCACAGCCCACTTCTTCACAGTGGCATACGAAGGAGATTCCGCAGCCAATGACTGTAACATGTTCCCATATATTTCCTTGGGTGTCATACCTTTCTTTTGCAGATACTTTATGACTGCTCAGACTTCTGTTTTGTTCATTTTTAGATGTGTCGCACGCCTCACATTTGTATGGGTCTCACCTGCACAGAAATTAAGACAAAAATCTGAATGAGATTTTCTAGCTTTGTAAACATTGTAATGTGTTGCCACAACATACAAGTAGTTTGACATTAGTCTTTCTCAATGACAGTAGAGGGAGGATCAAGTTTTGGAACATATCTATATAATACTAAAAATGTGATTCTGATTGTCTGTGACCTAACAGCAACTGAAATCATACATTGTAGTCAGGGGTGCTAAATAAAGATCCACTTAAAAGACAATCCAGTCGATCTACAACTGAATTATAATACTGCGGCGTCTACATTTGCAGTGAACTGAAAACATTGAAAAAGAAAAAATATCAAATGCTAAAATCTTTTCTCATCCATACACGAATAAAAATCAATGTGCAAAAATAAACAAAATGCTACCTTTTTTGACAGAAGTTAGCGCACTATCTGAAGGAGCGAACTTCAATGATGAAGTTTTTTCCGCACTAATTTTCTCTCGAAGGGTAACTCAATAAACCAGAGTGTGAATATATATATATATATATATATATATATATATATATATATATATATATATATATATATATATATATATGGAGAGAGAGAGAGGGAGAGAGAGAGAGAGAAACTAATATAATATTGCTGTCACGTCTGTTCTTGTACTTCTGCGATGTATGTAGAGATTCTTGATAAAATCTAAAAAAACTATCAGCAATAATATCAGTCCTGATCTGGCACCTCATCTTAAATCGCATTTCTGCCACCATTATGTAGCTTCCCTTTGCTTTTTATATAAATATATTCATGGTGGTTTTTGTGATAAGCTTTCCTCTTTGGAACCTAGATATTATGAATTTAAGCACATTACTTGATTGACAGTGAGATCTAATAGTTTTATGCTAATAGTTTCTTCTCTTGTACTTCTTCAGTTGTACTTCTTGCTTCAGGAACCCCCTTTCAATTATGCTAATAGTTTCATCTCTTGAACTTCTCGTTCGTGGAACGATTATTCTAATAGTTTCTACTCTTGTACTTCTCGCTTGTGGAATCCCCTTTACGATTATGCTAATAGTTTCTTATCTTGATATTCCAGCTTGTGGAACACACTTCGCGATTATGCTGATAGTTTCTTCTCTTCAACTTCTCTCTTGTGGCACCCCATTCCTGATTATGCTAATAGTTTTGCTTATGGAATCCCCTTCACGATTATTCTAAGAGTTTCTTCTCTTGTACTTCTCGCTTGTGGAACTCCCTTCCCATTAAGCTAATAGTTTCTTCTCTTGTAATTCTCGCTTGGGGAACACCCTTGACGATTATTCTAATAGTTTCTTCTCTTTTCCATTCGCTTGTGGAACCCCCTTCCCGATTATGCGAATAGTTTCATGTACTTCTCGCCTGTGGAAACTCCTTCGCGATTATGCTAATAGTTTCTTCTCTTGTAAATATCGATTGTGGAACCCCCTTCCATATTATTCTAATAGTTTCTTCTCTTGTACTTCTCGCGTGTGGGACAACCTTCCCGATTATGCTAATAGGTTTTTTTCTTGAACTTCTCTCTTGTGGATGACGCTTCCTGATTATGCTAATAGTTTCTTCTCTTGTAATTCTCGCTTGTGAAACCCACTTCGCCATTATGCATATAGTTTCTTCTCTAGTACTTCCTGCTTGCGGAACACTCTTCGCGATTATGCTAATAGTTTCTTCTTTTCAACTTCTCTTTTGTGGTACTCACTTCCTAATGATGCTAATAGATTTTTTCTGTCGTACTTCTCGCTTGTGGAATCCCCTTCCAGATTAATCGAATAGTTTCTTCTCTTGTACTTCACGCTTGTGGAACCCGTTCCCGATTATGCTAATAGTTTATTCTCTTCTATTTTTCGTTTGTGTCACCCCTCCCCTATTATTCTAATAGTTTCTTCTCATGTACTTCTCGCTTGTGGAACGCCCTACCCGATTATGCTGATATTTTCTTGTACTTCTCGCTTGTGGAATCCCTTCGCGATTATGCTCATAGTTTCTTCTCTTGTATTTTACGTTTGTGTCACCCCTCCCCTATTATTCTAATAATTTCTCCTTTTGTAATTCTCGCTTGTGGAACGCCCTTTCCGATTATGCTAATATTTTCTTGTACTTCTTGCTTGTGGAATCCCTTCCCGATTATGCTAATATTTCCTTCTCTTGTACTTCTAGCTTGTGGAAACCCCCCTCCCTTCCCGATTATGCTAATAGTTTCTTCTCTTGTACTTCTCACTTGTGAAACCCCCTTCCCGATTAAGCTAATAGTTTCTTGTACTTATTGCTTGTGGAATCCCTTCGCAATTACGCTAATATTTCCTTCACTTGTACTTCTAGTTTGTGGAACCCCCCTCCCGATTATGCTAATAGTTTCTTCTCCTGTACTTCTCGCTTGTGGAACCCACTTCCCGATTATGCTAATAGCTTCTTCTCTTGTACTTCTCGCTTGTGGGACTCCCTTCCCGATTATGTTAATAGTTTCTTCTGTTGTATTTCTCGTTTGTGTCACCCCTTCCTTATTATTCTAATGGCTTCTTCTCTTGTACTTCTCTCTTGTGGTACCCCCTTCCCGATTATGCTAATAGTTTCTTGTACTTCTAGCTTTTGGAACTCCCTTCCGGATTCTTTCTTTCCTGTCAACTATAATCTTGAAATATTTAATTGTAACATCAATGGTTTATATGTGTCTGTTTAATCTTCTTCTTTTCATATCATTTCTACTCAATAACCTTTTTTCAGTTTCTATCACTTACAGTAACCCATTTACGTCTTAGTGACTTTATCACCTTTCTTGAAATGAAATGATAATAAAAAATTATGGTATCTATCTAGATGCAGCTAAAGAAAAATTCCCCCTAATACACAGTATACAATTTATGAGAATTAGTATTTTAATATCTTCATTTAATAGAACACCGTACGCCATGCTAATAATTATTAAGAAAGTCAACTGAGACATTGTTCATCGTTTTGGTCATGCGTGTAAGCGAAGTCTTGATCAGGCACTCCCGGGACCAAATAGCTACCCTTGAAAACAATTATTAATTACAGCACTAGGCAGAGAACAAAATGCAGACAAGTTGCAAAAGGTGGATGTTACGTATCGTTAATATCGTTTGGCGCTGAGTGATGCAGAAGTTTGAAGCATTTTAGTTAAAATCTTCCAATTTAATCTTCATTATCAAGCCATGAATATATTTTCCTCGTTTTAGCCTGATTCCATATGTTCGCTAAATTACGTATTCTATTACAAAAGAAGGTTTTCGTTTTGATTCAACGAATTTTTGTAGGAATTTTTCGTTATCTACAATTTGTTTGAATCGCTAATTCCACAAGTAATATTTTCAAGATTACAAGTCTGGAACGTATGTCGCATATTGTGGAATCTTTCATCTTTGGGTATGAAACATGTTCTTTTTAAATATAGCATTCAAATAAACAAATTGTTCACTGTAGTATGATACAATAAGAATTTGCCTATGTTCGAGTAATTCAAAATAAAGAAATTCTCGTTAAATTCTACCAAACATGCATAATAACATTTTTCGTTTTTATATTCCATTATGGTTAAGATATCTAATACGATTCTGGATCAGTTAAAGGAAAAAGACAATTCCGGGTGCGTTAATCTAACAATGATTTTATTTGCTTTAGATTCATTCAATAAAGATATTTTTCAGTGTTATTAAATATCCTTCTCCTAAATGACTTTTTCTGATTGAATATAGAAGAGAAAAAAGTGGTTTGACTGATGTTCCACTTCATAAGTTCCAGCGGAAGACATTCTCCTCGGTTATACAGTTTACCTAAGATCCGCAAGCTATATACTACCCTTGACTGATTTTTAAAAAAATAATAAAAACTAATTACTTAAAATACTCTTCTAAGATTTTTCTAACATTACGCAAAAAGAGTACTGGGAAGTTTTGCATCAGCCTAATAATACGCAAATGTTCAGGGTGGTTCGGAAGTCTTGTCACTCGAATATAATTTTTTTATTTTTTTATTTCAGATGGCCGACACGAGCTCCTACAGTTTGGAAGAGAGGCTGCTTGCAAGTGCATGGACACATGATCATGTGCATTCTGGCAAGAACATGGAAGATGTGCAAACCAGCTCCTCCGAAGAGAACGATACTGTGATAGGAACATAAACTCTTTTTCACAGAATCAATTAAGGAGAAACCAAGAACGGGACGACCCCCAACGCATAGGGACATATGTGCAGAGGTGGAAGCATCTGTGCTATGATCACCCAGGAAGTCATTACGGAAACGTTTTTCAATTGTTCTCATTACTTTTTGCTCGGGATTGGCAAGACCTTCAGACCATCCTGTAGACAAGATATGATGCTTTCTGAAGCAAGCACAGCTGATTCTGACTCGAGTCGAAAATGATGCCAAACAAACTGGATTGCGCATCAATCGTACAAAAAATCTTTACAATCAAAAGGAAGTCGGTATATAGTCACAGTTCGGGGTAACACCCTGAAGCAGGGAAATGATATTCTGTATCTTGGTTCCTGGATCACTGCATGCAGCAAGGACACTGGTATCAGAATTGGAAAATCTTGGGAAGTACTACAAAAGATAGCAATAGTAGAGAAATCAAGTCTGCCATCTGAAATCAAAGTTGAATTCTTCAGAACAACAGTGGGAACATTCCTTCTGTATGATTTTAGTGCATAGACTCTGATGAAGGCTTTGAACAAGAAACTCGATAGGGCTTGCATCAACAAAATGCTCTATGGTGACTCGCCAAAGCAGACGACAGAGGTTGCTGATGGAAGAATATGTTTTAGTGGACATTGCTGGAGAAACAATTATGAAACTCTTCATAAAGATCTACGCAAAGAAACAAAACAATCTTGTGGGAGACCAGTACGTCGTTACTTCATTAACCAACTGATTAAAGATACCAACTGTTAATGTAGATAAACACTGGTCATGGATGTTCGACTGCAGTTGATTTGAAGATGATGATGAATAGTCATTTTTAGTTCTATTCCTGTTATGATGATGATGAAACTATTCGCCGCTAGTTGTGAAATAGAAATCTAAAAGTACTATACTCTTTCGACTTGGTTTACCGACTGCGTTTTTCTCCGTTATTCGGTGGTCATTTTTTTCTTCTATTTTCATTTTGTTACTATCAAGTTCAGCTAAAAGCTTACAAAAGCCTAGGGAGTCAGACTGAATCCATATCCGGGATTAATCGATCGATAGGTTCTTTCATACGCGTTTCTGCAGGTCGTTCGATCATTGTCCACCAATGATAAGGCCGCACAACGCTATTTCGGGGCTTGTAAGTGTCATAGCTTTTGTGTGTACGGATCAATTATTATCAGAAACTATTGCACATTAAATAACAATGTACTGCAAATGAATGCATAAGATAAAAAGCCAGAAAAGCATTAATACATAATCCGAGATAGACTTACTCATTGTGTATCAAAGCAGGCCTTGGGGCAGCGATATCTTTACCGTCCCACACATACCCCCCACCCCCACCATAAATTATGTGATCACAATGGCAAATGGCGACCAAATCAGATGTTGGACAATTTGAGCATGGCGGTAAAATAGTCGACGTTTAGTGAATATCCTTTAGAGAATTATTTGGGTAAATATTACAGATGTCGCCCAAACGCTTGTCACCTGTTCGCTCTCTCCAACGACAGGTGGAGAGAACGAACAATAAAACAGTCGAAATCAAATTGTATTTAGGCTTAGACTTGTTAATACATTCTCATTCTGTGTATGGAGTGTCAAACAAGAGAAATAGAAGAAATGATGTCTCCGATAATAATCTATTGTTTAGTTTTGATTTTATATACGGCAGCCATTTATTCAGACATATTCACAACAGTCAATAAATAACTGTGCATTATTTTTTAGCAATAAAGGACCATATATTTGAAAGGAAACAGATGACTGGTCTCAGGAGACAAGATTTTTTTACGGTGAAAGATATAAACAGAAGAACGGGGTTTCTGTATATATATATATATATATATATATATATATATATATATATATATATATATATATATATATATAATTACCAAGTTGGAGTGGAACACAATTTTTCTTACGTGGTCTGTCAGGTCCGTCAGCCTCGCAGCTATATCACCATTGAAAGGGAGATTTCAAGCAGTGGACGAGATTAAGGAGAACGAGGCGGAGTGAGAAATACAAAGGCCGTTTTGAAAAGTGTAAGGAATTCTGTATTAAATGTGCTATGTTTCAAGGGGAAGAAGGCTTGCCCCCAGGTGGGTCACTTTTCTCGTTATTATTAAATGGCTGCTTGCTTTCTGGACGGAACTCGTTTTGGAAAATTAATTCAGAATCTTTCCATTATTAGTCATGCAGATAATTTATTTTAACTGGATATTCCCTAAAAAAAATAAAAGCCATGAAAGCAAAATACTATTCAACAGAAAGATCGCGTAATTCTAAATTTAAAATATATAAAAAAAAACAATGATTTAAAAAAAATCGTTTTTACAGTTAACTATATTTATAACTATATTTTGATCAAGACAGAAATAATTTCTGTCTGAATTTCTCGGATGAAGAGTTATCATTATTTACACATGGACTATTTTCCTCATCTTTGTTGTTGTTATCACACCGTCTCGGCCGTTATGCTATCCGATCTTCACCTGCTGATATGAACTGGAAAGATTATATTGAATCAATTGTTAGGTCTGCTGCTAATGAAGTTGAATCATTTTTCTCGTCAGAATCTATCTTACATATGAGTTTACCATTTGTTTATGCATTGAATATTGCTGTAACATCTGGTCTGATGCTTTTGCTATGTATTCAGAGATTCTAGATACAGAGGAGAAGAATCTGCAATGTTATTAGTCCTGGCCTGGCATTTCGGCTTCAATCACTTTCCCACCGTCGTAATGTAGCTTCCCTGTGTCTTTTCTATAAATATTTTCATGGTGATTGTTCTGATGAACTTTCTTCTTTTGTACGTAGACTTTATGAATTTAAGCGCAGTACTAGATTGTCAGCAAGGTAGCATTATTTTACAATTAATATGTTTAAATGTAAGGGTAAAGTTCTATGCTAACAATTTCTCCTCTATCACTTCTCGCCTGTGGAATTCTCTTCCGGCTTTCTGCTTCCCGGTCAACTTTGATCTTCAAAAATGTAAATGCACTGTCAATCGTTATCATCTGTCTTCTTAATTCCTTTTCTTTTATTGCTTTCTCTCCTTGATAATGTTTTCTTTTTCGCATATCTTTGAAATGGCTTGAATTGAGTCAAGAAGGACAAAAAGTGTAGAATACTTTGTGAATTTTGATCTCCAAAAAATCTCCTAGGCAACCCCGTAAAATAAATATTTTAAAGCGTCAAAATTAGGCCAAGAAATACATGAAAATTGACTTTTCTAAAGTAATTTTCACGGACGAATTTCGAGTGACATTTGATGGACCTGATGGATGGGCCAAAGGATGGATTTTATCCAATTAAGAAGTGTCTGTGGCCAAAACAAGGCAACAGGGAGGTATGGTATGGGCTGGGTTGTCGACTAAGCCATTATTGGACTATTGAAAGTCGATGAAGGACTTAAACTGGACAGTGCTAACGACTTCGATTTTATGAAGAAGACTTTCTTTGCATGGTACAAGTCCCAGTCTCGCAGTTTCAAAGTGAAGCGCGTTTTTATGCTCGGCAATGCTCCTTCTCATGTATTTAAACTTATCATTGAATTCTATGAGCATAAAAGATTTACACAAGAAAAGATAATGAAATGACCAGCACCAAATCCTGATCTGAATCAAATCGAAAATCTATGGTCAATTGTGAAGATGAAATTAAATGAAGGTGGCAAACAATATAACAATTACAATTCATTTCCTTTAATAAGGAGTCGTTGAATGGCTTCTCCGGTCTCTTGTAAAATGGGTGACAAAGGTGGTATCCTCCTTTTGCATAACTAAATCACTTCCCCTTTCACCTCTCTAGGAAACTTGATGAAAAGTAATTTCGCCATGAGGCGGGCTTTGGTCGAAAGATCGTCGGAGAAGTCGCAAACAAAGGAGCTTCCCAGCTCACCAACAAGTGACGCTGATCTGGATAAAAAAGTCCTCAGGTCGGAATAGGACCTCTAAGTTTGGGATGGTAGTCAATTATGTCCTGGAACACTTGGTCGATGATTTCCTCTAAGATCACGTATTCAATTTTGAGAATTTTGAGAGCGATTTGGTAATTCCTGTTAACCACGCTCAAATGGTTGATCAACAGCAAGGGTGTGTCAGAGAGGGAACACTTTAGGAATTCAGGCTCAGTGCATCATTAACCGTGCCTGCCACACAATTCTCGAAAATGTTTCGGAATTTCATGCGGTCTCTGTCCATATGCCAGATGGAAAATCAGGAGTTTGATCCAGGAAAGCACCAGAGTCAAATGAAGATAAGGCTGTGTCAAGCTCCTTCAGCTCCCTATGAATCGCCAACTGGTGAGCCAGCCAATCCGTTTCTATCTTCTCCCGCCAGCTCTCGGATGAAATACAGAGAATGTACGAGTTGTCATCTCCATGCAACAGGTTCAGACTTCCATCGATCTTCATCTTCAAGACAGAGATTCACTTGACCAGGTCATCTTGGCTGTCCGCCATATCGCCACAGTGCAGAAACAACAGTAACGAGAAGTATATAAAAAAAGATAAACGCGTAACGAGTGCTCGAAAATTCCTATCGACTCTATTGGTAGCTAGAAGCCGGTGCGATACAGTAAGTGTTGCGAAACACTGCCTATCTCGCGACCCAAATCCAATCAGGGATCAGTTAACTATGTGAGAAGAAGAAACCTTGCAAAACGACTCTGTTCTCATAAGTGCCTCTCACAAAGGAAAAAGTAGAGAAGTGAGGGAAGGCAGGCCTTAAGTAACAAGGTGGCAGACCTGCGCATCCCACCGCTTCCGGTAAAATGATTACAAAACCAGAGCTGGGAGCGGCCTCACTTTGGAAAACCAGCGTGGCAAACACTCTGCCCCCCAACGTCTGACCGCAACCAACACTCAGGTAATTTCACTTATTTTTCCACATATTGAAGTAAAATGTGATTCTTTGGTTTTGCCTAATAACTTCAGGGAGCAGTTTTTTTAGAAATATTTTTTTTCAATAAAACATATTGATAGTACATTAAATTTTAACTTTTTGTTTAATATTTGACAATTATTTTTTTCAATTACTGAACTTTATATGATTTGCTTAATAACTTCAGACAGGGTGTAGATGCTTTTATGAAAGTTTATTTTTTTAAAATCCTTTCCTCTTTGGTCAAGGAAAAGAAAGCAAAAGTCTAAGTTTATAACGAGAAAAAAATAGAAGTCACTCGAAAAGACAAAATGGAGGAACGACTAGTGAATTTACAAATAGTTCACTTTTCATTTTAGCAGACATGTCAGCCATACAATAGTGAAATACACTGCATCTTGAATTAACAGCGATTTTATGTTTTACCGATGTAGTGTACTCCCAGTAAGAGATGTGGAGGAATTTTCTCAGCATTTATTCTCGAACGCTTGGATCCTGTTTCTTGCCTCAACCAGGAGTGTTCAAGAGGAGGATGGATACGACCAGTGATTTGTAGAGCTTAAACTTTGTATCCTTTCCAGTTTGGCCATCGCTTCTGTGGTTGTGGCGACCCGTGGGCAGATGTCTGCATTGCAGATGCCATCTTTTGACAGGGTTGCTCCCGAATCTAAGGAAAAATATAATTTGGAAATATATGTTAATATAGTTGTTATGGTCTAGGTTAGGACCAAGGAAGAACAACACGAACACAAGAGTAGAAATAACGAAGATATATTACACGGAATAATAATACAAAATGTGGAAGGTGTTAGTATGACTGTCTGTCTGGTTTGGAGTGAACTATTATAGGCTCGACTCGATTCGTGTGTGTGTGTCTCTCTCTCTCTCTCTCTCTCTCTCTCTCTCTCTCTCTCTTGAGAGGCGTAGTATACATAGTGTTAAGAAGAGTTCATTCTGCAGTTATATGTAAGGACCCATAACAATAGTCAAGACCAATGACTATGTACGGAGCAAGGTAAAAAGTCTGTGGGCCGACAGGAATCTCCTCTCAGCATTATTAAGCGTCGAAAGAAGGCATGGTTTGATCACATCACACGGCATAACAGCCTCTGCAAGGCCATCATATAAGGCACTGTTAAAGGCGGACGTAAACGGGAACGACATGAAAATTGCTCAGATAACATCAAAGTGTAGAAGGACATGACCAATGCTGAAACTCCTGAGAGCCACCGGCAACAGATGATCCTGGAGGAGGTTGTCAGTTTAGTTTGCCCCTTGGGTCCCCCCAAGGATTGAAGCAATCAAGGCACTGATGATGATGACAATGATGTAGTGTTGTTTTTCTTTTTTTCAAACACATTCACACACACGCGCGCGCACACACACACACACACACACACACACACACACACACACACACACACACACACACACACATATATATATATGGATTTTTAATGTATTTATACAAATGATTCTTATTACTTAAACGTTATATTCAGTGGATAATCGTATTTGGGTGTACGCTCCATTTATTTATTAAACAGTATATTTATTTAAGTTCGTCTACCGACTTGAATATTCGAAAAACTTTATTAGAAAAAAAATGAACGCACCAGCAAGATTCGAACTTGCTTTCCTCAAGGGGAAACCGTCATTAGATCTGACCACTCGGTTACAGGGGAAGGCAGGTTCGAATTCTGTCAGAGAGCGCATATTTTCTTGAATATTTAGTCCCGTAGACGAAAATAAATAAATATATCATTTAATAAATAAACGTAGCGTCTACTCAAATAAGAGTATCCACTAAAAATAACGTTTACTTAATATATATATATATATATATATATATATATATATATATATATATATATATATATATGTGTGTGTGTTTGGTTAAATAATTTAACCGCATTATGTTTATTTATTTTAGTTTTAATCCTTTGAAGATCACGATTTAATTTCTTGGTGGGTGTAGAAAATTGATTGAAAATTGATCAAGAAATATTCCCAAATTTTCTTTCAAATAGTTTTTATTTTTCCAAGTACTTTCAACCTCATCTTCAGGGGTTGGATATCTATGGATATGTTATGCGTTAACAACGTAAATTTAAAATATTTTTGCCCTTATGCAAGGGAGGTAAATTATCTGATTTTTAAAAAAATGTTTTTTAATTGTAGTATTTTAATTTAGTATTTTATATATAACATTTTGCTGCTACAATCATTTAAGAACTTCGTTCTATACTTGTAGTTGACTTTATTTCTAGCCGCAATTCTCTTATGTAAAGGGCTTCCAGAATTTTAAGTTTTTGCTTATTATTATCTTTGATAAAACACTGATGTATTTTCGACTAATATCTATCCAAACCGTGAATGTGTTACTTTAAAGGTTCTGAGATTGAATTATGATCATTCAAGTGAAACGTAAGCCTTCCCGTCATCGTCGTTATTGTAAAATCAACATACGTATTAACATTTTTATCAGAGATGCAACCTTCCAAAAGACATTAAAATTGATATACGATGTCGGTCTTTTGTAAGACGCTAGTTGACGGTGAAGAGTTGTTATGAATGACTAGGTTGGTTGAATTAAATTTAGTATAGTATATAATTAATTTTATGTATATATATATATATATATATATGGATTTTAAGGTTTTTTTAGACGATGTCGGTCTTTTGTAAGATGCTAGTTGACGGTGAAGAGTTGTTATGAATGACTAGGTTGGTTGAATTAAATTTAGTATAGTATATAATTAATTTTATATATATATATATATATATATATATGGATTTTAAGGTTTTTTTAGACGATGTCGGTCTTTTGTAAGATGCTAGTTGACGGTGAAGAGTTGTTATGAATGACTAGGTTGGTTGAATTAAATTTAGTATAGTATATAATTAATTTTATCTTGTCCCGGTTTTGGTTTTGGCGATTTATTAAGCGTAATTTAGATGAGAATAAGGCGGAAAGTATGAAGCTCGCAGTGAACTCACACCTTAGTTGTAAATGATCTAGCAAGACAAGTTTGTTAACAATTACACCAGATCTACACCAGATCTAAGTTTCAAAAATTTAGTTATATTTATTTCGTCACTGGGTATTTAAATACATCTCTCCTGTTCCGCTCTATCTCGCCAATATATATATATATATATATATATATATATATATATATATATATATATATATATATATATATATATAATTAGGAAATCAGCCGATTCTGCTACCTTGGTTTCAAACTTTCGGTATCTTCAGGCGATTTCGGTTAATTGATTTCCTAAAATTGATTTTTCTAAAATAAAAAAATTATGAACGCTATATTTAAAAAAAAATAATAAATGAATAAGCGCACGACGTGAGATGTGGTACAGGGTGAGGAGGGTGAGGAGGAGCAGCAAATGCATCGGAAATGTATCGGTGGGGAATTAAATGAAATATACATACTTTCTTTTCATCCCAATTCATATGAACTCAAAAGTAACTTTTTTGTATGTATACAACGGGTCATAATTTCCGATCTCTGTTTTTGTTTGGTTTGGGAATGTTATTATAGCTAATTTTTCTTCCTGACAAATATTGCAGATGTTACTATAATTGTTTCCTTTTCTTTTCATCTTCTAGTAGAATTCCTACTATAGAAATATATATATTCCTACTATAGGAATATATATATTCCTACTATAGGAATATATATATATATATATATATATATATATATATATATATATATGATAAACTATAGTTTTAAGGTGTACTACATTTATGGGTTACAGTGCTCAATGTCAGAGATAGAGCGAATGTAAATATAAAAGTGAACACAAAAGTGAACATCCAGAAGCTGCAGTCTGTTTCATGCTTAAACGCAATCGTCAGGCCATGTTCTGGGTGGTGTATATGTCAGTGTTGCCGCGAATCCACTTATTTTTAGGTTTGTTTCATAGTCTTTCTTAGCTTCGTTGAATATGGTTTCACTGGAAAAATTGTCGAGAAGCCTGCGATTAATTGATTTAAAGTCGAGCAAAAAACAGCGCACAAGGCCTGACGATTGCGTTTAGCATGAAACAGACCGTCGCCTCTGGGTGTTGACTTCAATCTCCATTTTTATATTTACATACACTCTATCCGTGAGAGTGAGTACTTTAACCCATAAATATAGCATACCTTAAAGCTATATTTTATCATATATATATATATATATATATATATATATATATATATATGATAAAATATAATTTCAAAAAGCGTTACTACAATCATTTAAGTAGCTTTAAGCATGAAAATTACAAACACAGCACTAGCCTGTCTACATAGATATGGAATATTAAAGAGGAAGATGGTATTGATCACATTTTAAAATGGGAAATACTGAAAAAAATGGCATAAGTATAAAGCAGTGGACAAGTATTGCTTATTATGTATGGAGGAAACATTAGCAATAGCCACCTTCAATGAACTTAATAATTTATTAAATCAAAGATCTGAGATTTTAAATAGATGTAGGCATAGGAAATCCTGGTTATTGGAATAGAGGCTCTGTTTTTTTTGTTTTTTTTATCTTCTTCTGTCACGAGGTTACATATATATATATATATATATATATATATATATATATATATATATATATATATAAAAAGAAAGAACAGTAAGATATAAAATCCGGTGTTCTTATAGATATTTTAATTTTACAAAATAGTGCTCAATGTAAATTTACAGAGCATTAATATTATAAATTAATTGATTTAAAATATGTTTTTTAGCTACACAGTGTAGCGAAAAAACCATATTTTAAATCAATTAATTTATAATATATATATATATATATATATATATATATATATATATATATATATATATCGTAAAAGCATGCATGACCATGAATTAGTAAACGATTTTAGAACAAGACGCGACATTTTTTCCCCAATAATGTAAGCAGAGCCAGTATTAATTTTATTTTTAGTGTTTATGGCTGATCAGGAAATTCAAACAGACACGAACCATCTTGCAAGGAGGGAGCCGATGCAATCTGCGGGAAGCCGTCGGAAATATTGTTTACCGCCATTGTTACCGGGGAAAATTCTTTTTTTAGAGCTTTCTAATTATTGGTGACTATGATAATTTTCCTACTGGAAGAATTTGCATTTGCGCAGACAGATCAGATCAGAGATAGGATAATATATAAAGACCAAATAATATAGACATTAGATAAGAAGGATCTAAACATTATGAACATATTAAGTAAAACACTAAAAGAAAAACGGTAAACCAAACACACACATATGTTGTAGCATACCTACGGACGATAGAGGGTATGTCCCCATTCACATAAATACAGTAGTAAATACTGTATGGTGGTCTGCAGTTGGAGATTCGTCTCCAGCTGTGCTAGTCAAACTCTCTGCCTCCGGGTAGAGAGGATCCCCAGACGAGACTCTGTCGAAGGGCAGAGTCTTGTCTCGAGAAGCAGCTACCTGGCCCGGTTTTATATGGGGACTAGGGGAATTTTTGACCGAGCCTACGGGCTCGGATACCCAACATTAAATTCGACCTTGTGCCATATATGACTGCGTGGGACGATTTGGTAGATATCCTGCAGCTGGAGATTCATTGTGGAATTCACTTGACTCCCTTCTAGCAGTTGACTACTACTTCTACGCGCCGCTGGCGAATCTTATACATGTTCTTCTTGTCCTAAGTATTATCGTTCATTACCAACCTTTGTATGATTATTCTATTCAGTAAATTTCCCTAGCTTACAACAATATATATGATAGGGTAAAGAACAAATAAGAAAGGTTTATCAATCTAACATGTTTCTCTTAAAGCTTCATCAGGAAATTTAATAAAAGTGAAACATATTAAATTGATAAACTTTTCCAATTTTTTCTTTATCTTATTCTGTCAACGACGAATCTCCAACTGCAGACCAACATACAGTATTTACTACTGTATTTATGTGAATGGGGACATACCCTCTATCGTCCGTAGGTATGCTACAACATATGTGTGCGTTTGATCCCAATATATATATATATATATATATATATATATATATATATATATATATATATATATATAAATTGTTTGTGTGTGTGATAACGATATAATATATATCAGGAACAATTTCAGGAAGCCATTTAATAACAAAAGTGATGGAATCATAAACAAAAATAAAAATAAACTAAATTTAATTGTCTAGATTATATACCAAAAACATAGATTATTAAAAATAAGACATTTTTAAGTTTAAAATTCCCAGCGTCTCTCATTCGTGCGCATATGTCACCACATCAACGTAAATATAAACGTCTAATTAAGTCCTAAAGGACGAAGGACGAAACACAAAATCTTTTTCCGGTTTGTCATACTTCTTTCTCCTAAAATTGTTCCTTCCCCTAATATATATACAGGGCGGGTTCCTCATAACAAGGAAAAAAGTCCATATAAAAATATGTCCCCAAATCCTTCGTTTTTGAGTTATTAAGTTTAAAGTTTACGGTAGACGCTGTTGAATGTACAATCCAAGATACGCAGAAATACGTTTAAAAAACTTGGTGGCAGGTTCTTGACACCAAAACAAGTTAAAATGTCCATATAAACATATCTACAAAAGGCCATCGTTGTACCTTAACACAGAAAATCATATCAAATGTTTAAATGTTCTCAGCTTGCTTGTACACACGATTGCACCCGTCGGATCATTGACTGGTGGACCATCTTAAATATTCCCATACGGTGTTGAATGGTTTCTCAGGCCCCCATGACACGTTGATGAAGCGTCTCTGCATTATTAATGTCGGTTGCATAACCCAATCGTTTTAGGTGGCCCCACAGATAAAAATCCAAATGATTGAGGTCGGGGTAACAGCATGCCATGGAACCGGTCTTCGCCTACCTATCCATCTTTCATGGTAGATCTCAATGTGACTAAAATGTGTTGGAGCCCCATCATGAATGAACCACTTGCGTCTTCGTATTAGCAGGGATACATTCTCTAACAGGTCTGGAAGTGTGTTCGAAATAAACTCCTTGTAGACAGCTTTTGTAAGACGTGCCGGGAAAACATATAGACCTACATATATACAATCACAGTCCATATATTAATCGTAAACTGATGCTGGTGTCTTGTCCTGTATTGTACCCTGGGGATTCCGATCCGCCCACAAATGTTGATTGTGTAGATTTGTTATTCCATCTCTTTCAAATGTTGCCTCATCCGTAAAGACTGAAGAGACAAACAATGGATCGGTAGTTTGTGAAATAAACCATCGGTAAAAGCTCTCCCGTGGGGAGTGATCAGGGGGCGAAAGACCATGCACACGTTGTATAGGATACAGATTGCAGGAGCTGCTCTTGAAGTACCCGACATGCGGTACAATGCAATGTACGACATGCTACGGCCACTTGATGTGTGCTACCTGGATCGTCTCCGACAGCCTGTCGAATGTGTTCTTCGTGGTCAGTCGTACGAGCGGATCTCGGTCTTCCGCGATCCATAGTTTGTGGTGCCACGGATCCTGTCTCAGCAACGCGCCGATAAACGGCAGCAAAGGTTGGACGACTCGGCTGCCATCGGTCTGGAAGCGCAATATCATACAGCTATGTAGCCTCGCATCCATTACCATTCGTGCGGCCATATGTAAAAACCATATCTGCCTGCTCACAATATGAATATTCTGCCACTGTTAAACGGAACGCTTCTCGTTTAAATCGCTACTACACACATTAAACGTTGAAGACATACTAGCTACAAATATACACGGAAGTCAAATATAACCTAGTCTATATGGCAACACAACGCCATATACCGTAAACTTTTTTAAATTTGATAACTCAAAAACGAAGGATTTGCGGACATATTTTTATATCGACTTTTGTGCTTGTTTTGGTGTGAGGAACTCGCCACCAATGTATGAAAAATATTTTTTGATATATTCCCTATGTCTATCTGAAAAATAACGGGACTGGTTCATTTCAATTCCAAGTAACAATCTATTTGGTTTTCCCTTCAAAGTAAACCCTCTCGAGTCTAATGCGCTTTTCCATCCTGCCAAGCTTCTATGCATTGCTGGAATGATTCTTCTTGGATGCTCCTCAGCTCCGTCGTTATGACCCTCCTGATGACCTCAACGTTTTCAAAACAGGCCCCCTTGATGGTCAACTTGAGCTTGGAGAATCGAAAAAAGCCACAGGGGGCAAGATCAATTGAATACTGGAGGTGGTTCCAGTACGGCAATGTTCTCAGCCAGTAACTGCCGGATGCTCAGATCGTTGTGAGGGGTTGCACTGTCGTGATGAAGCAGCCACAATTTTTCCTACTACAACTCTTGCATGCGAAAAAAATGAAATGGTTATAGAAAGCTAAGATTACAGTTATATACTCCCAAGATATCATATTAGATGATAACACAATCCGCTTATACCTCTTTCGTCCATAGATCACACAGCATACCTAGTCTCTTTACTTTTCAGACATACCTTTTATATATATATATATATATATATATATATATATATATATATATATATATATATATATATATAGGGAAGAGGTTATAGTAGTTACAACGAGAAAAAAGTTTGTATATTAAAAAGAAGAGAGAAACCGAAAACGTTTTTGGTTGTAATGTGGATTTAAAAAAAAATATATTATGCTTTATTTTCCATAATTTTGCTACACCAGTTTCCAGTCTCGCGACCTTCATCAGGCACAGCATGGAGATTTTCATATATTATTAAAAATAATTAATTTGTTTTTTATGTTTTTCGATGTTAAAAATTCTGGATATGAGACATTCTCTAAATGTCTTCTTGAATTGGTTGTGAAAAGGTTCTGCGTGAAGGGTTATAAAACAATTAAGATTGGTCCGAGAAATGATGAAGGAGTTATCGGCATGCTTATCTTTTAATGTCCCCTGTGTGTTCTTAAATCTATTTCCATTTTCTTGTGTTTTTGCCAGCATGCGTATGTATTCCCTCTCTATACATACACACTATCTTATTACGAGGAATTAGTAAAGACATTTCTCCACATACACACACACAAACATACACACACTTCCTCTGTAGTGTTCGCGTGTGTTCCCGTTGTTTTTGTCAATATGTGTGTGTGTATATATATATATATATATATATATATATATATATATATATATATATATATCAGCATGCGTATGTATACACGCGCTTCCTCTTTACATACACATACTGTCCTATTACAAGGAATCAGTATACACACAAACACATACACATACATATATATATACGTACATACATATACATATACTTCCTAAGTTGTGTGGGGTTTGCGCGCGTGCCCGTGAGTAGTCCCCTGCTTTTGTTAATATGCGTCTGCAGTTGCGACCAAAATTTTCAGAACGGCATTGTTTTCGTCAGAAAAGTAGGTATAATTTTTTTTATCAAAGTTGTTTTATATTCTATAATTTTCACAGAAAATAAATACGATATTAATTGTTATTGTCTGAGATTTTGGTGTAATTTGAGAGAATAATACAAAGGTTATGCATGATTTAGTGATTTACTGCAAAACTCATGGCGGCCAAAATGACCAGAACAGTTGAAAAAATAACAAAATAACAAAAAATGACAGAGAATACTGGAATTATTTAATATTTAGTGTGAAGCCATTTAGCTTCAATCACACTTTGACATCTTCGACTGCAAGAGGAAATTAAATTTTCAATTTCTTGCTGGGTGATCTTATTCCTTTGTTCCTGAAGGGCATTCCATAATTGCTCGGTTGTTTTAGGATTTCTGGCTTTCGAACGTTCTCTTAGAATATTCTACACATTTTCAATAGGATTGAGATCTGGGCTTTGAGCAGGCCAATCCATAACAATAACCTTTTCAGCCTTGAGGAAGTTCATGACCACCTTAGCCTCGTGACATGGGGCAGTGTCCTGCATGAATATGGGTGGTTGCTTAGTTGAATTTCTCAGCACAGGCTAGACATGATCTTTTACAAGTTGTTTATAAACTCCTGCATTTACCTTTCCATGTAATCGCACCAAAGGGCCCACACCATCTTCAGATATCATCCCCCAAGCCATGACACTTCCCCCACCGAATTTAACACTAGTCTTAAGGCATTTAGGCGACAATTTTTCGACGAACGTACCTTTTCCCATCTGAGCCAAATAACATAAACTTAGATTCATCACTGAAATGCACCGTTTGCCATTTTTCTTGAGACCACAACACGTTCGGTCGCAAAGGTAAGACGACACTTTTTATTCTTGGAGCTGATCAGTGGCTTCACTGCAGGTGCTCTTGCTTGTAGGTCATGTCCAACTAAACGACGAGACAGTTTTTCGGGATAAAGTTTTCTTCAGTACAATGCTCATTCCCCGCAGCAGCAGTTTTAAATCTATCATTTTTAACCAAATTTACCATAGCACGATCTTCTCTCTTGGTCGTTTTTATTGGCCTACCTGTAGACTTTCTTGCTTCACACGAACTACAGTCACCGTAGACCTTAAGAATACAGTGAATATCGTCTCTGATGTGGCTTTTAATTTGCTTAGTAAATGGTTGTAATATTATGTCTATTAGGTTACTGAGTTTGCTAGTTGGTCAGGCTGGTCGTGCTACTATGGCTCTGAATGTAAGGTCACTGGGGTTTGGGATGCTAATGTATTCAGATTTCGGACCAATCTTAATTGTTTTATAACCCTTCACGCAGAACATTTTCACTGCCAATTCAGGAAGACATTTGGGTCACTAACACACAACCAATCAAAATATCTGGAAACTGCTGATCCAAATACCAATGCACTTGTATTTTCCTATGTATGGCCCACCATATATATATATATATATATATATATATATATATATATATATATATATATATATAAATAAATAAATAAAAGGTGTTACAATAACTTAGACCGATTCTAGATGTGAATTAAGTTTAAGCGTCTAATGATTTTTTTCTTTTTCTTTCAGATTTAACAACCTAAATCTCTGGCAGCTTCAACCATGTAAAGATTACCCCTCACCTTTACAAAATAAGATCTTGTGAATAAAAAAAAGTCAATATTTTTCCCTATCTGAAATATTCAATCTATGATGTGACCATATCATGCTAGGGCTCCAAACCTTTGTGATTCATGGAAGTGAGCCTATTTCTGCTGAAATAAGTGTTGAAACACTGACTGCTGACAACAAACATCTACTGTAATAAGTAACATTGACTGGTGGCAATTTGATTCACACACTTCATTGAAAAAATGTCTTTTTATGAGACTTTTGGTCTAGAAGAACAGAACGAGAGAGAGAGAGAGAGAGAGAGAGAGAGAGAGAGAAAGAGTCATCTTCACTTTATCATGTGTTTTAAGAACTAGTACATCAAGATGCTTCTGTAAACAGTGGAATCAGTGATAAACTGATAATAGAGGATGATCTGGAAAATAAGGAAGTTGTGGAATATTTTTCGTAGCTAACGTCTTCACTCTTTTTAAATATGATTTTTGTATGGGTTCCCTGTATAATAGAGCCCACACCTTTACGATTTAACCCAACTGCGCCTTTTTTCTTCAAATGTTCTAAATGCTGACGATAGATACACTTTAATCATGGTAAGAGCTTGAAGTCGATCATGCCTAATCAATCGCAATAACCCGATTAAAGTTTACTTTGATGGTCTATTTTAGGTTATGCTTTGCTTCCATATTGTCTTTGTCGCTTTTTTCGTTCAACTAGTTCATATCTTTACAGTTATAACCCAATGGGAAAATGTTTATATTGCTTTCCCAGTTGACTTTTTAAACCGTCGAATGGTTCAACCATAAAAGCGTACAAGCAAAAAATGGTTACAGTTGAACTCAACTGGGCGACTTGTTGATGCAAATCTTTTATATATTGCCATCTTCAGCAATTAATTTCATTTAAATAATCTATCCTAAAAGCATTATATTTATTTCGGATTGATTCTTCAACAGCCTTCCCTAAACTTACCAATCATTATGTCAGTAGGTGGTTTAGTTAATATTAGGTTGGTGCAAAAATAATGTCGTTTTCTCACATGAAGTTGAACGTCAAAAAACGACATTATTTTTGCACCAACCTAATAAATTAGTTCAATCGTACTGTGACAACGTTTAAAACTGCAATTGACACATACTACTATGTATTGTTATCATTTGAACATGACATATGGACTATACCAATCAAGCTGCATGATGATTATCAATGGGTATTTATTTATATATTTTCTGTCCCATCTGAACATCTAATAAGACAGACTGAAGTACAAGCCTTAATAATAAACATTTATTTACATATAAAATTTATTTTCAAATATATCACGGTATTTTATTTGCATTATTCGGACTATTGTCCTCATCTTTGTCGCCATGTTTATCACAACGTTTCTCACTGGGGTAGACTGTTCTAGTTCCAAGAAATTAATAATGGATGTCAGTTATCTTAATTTCCCTCTGAAAGTTCTCCACTGCCTTAACCGGGTATTGAACTCACACTCTTTGGGTCCTGTCACTGGATCTAACTAACGCCTTTATCCATTGTGCCGTGTGTCCTTGAGGACATCTGTGCATGAATTTCTGGGTATTATAAACCTAATGTCTTCAGCAACCATTTTTACCAGTGCTCATATTGCAATTTTTTACTGTTATCAATCCATGTTTTTACCAGGGCTCATATTGCAACTTTGTTGTTATTATCGTTTTTCTCTGGTACTCCTTATTACTGGTTCCAATATTGTATTAATTGCTATGCTTGGTCGACTCAGGAGATATCACGGTATTTTTATTAACATTGCTCCAGAAAATGCATCAGTAGTTAAAATGAATTTGATAAAGTACAACAAACAAAAGATATGTAGTTAAAAAAATTATTCTATATATTAAAAGGCTATGATAAAAAAAATAACAATTTATATATAAATATCATGGCTTCATTGATTCGTTTTCTACAGCTTATCAACACTTTACAGGTTATTAATACCAGTAAATATTTCTGGATTGTAAGAATTTTTTAATATAATAATGTTTTTTTGATACGAGTCTTACTAATTAACCCATAGCTGGGGAAGAAAAGGTGGATTCATACCTTCCCCTGGTATTTACGTGTAAGTGAATATAACGAACTCAACGGGAATTAGAACTCGGCTCTCCGATTAACAATTCTGAGGCATTTATCCATTACACCATTTTTTCACCCAAAGTTACAGTAGCTAGTATTCCCAAGCGGTTACCCATCTAAGTACTGACCAGTCTCGACGTTTGCTTAATTTCGTTGATCGTACAGGAGCCGGTGTTACCATGTGATATGACCGTAAGATGGTTTCAGTTTGTGGACAAAGATTTGAGAATGGATTTCATGTCTGTTGCGAGCCCACTGATGGTCGGTAAATATATTACAGATTTGATAAAGTGACTCGTTCCCTCGTTATGTATAATAAAATATTATAAGAAATTAATAATCCAAGGTGAACCTCTTTTTCAGACAAGCCGTTTATTCTATAGTTTCTGCATATTATAATGATAAGTATTTCGTGTTGATAAATCGGTTGGCCTTTTAGACATTATTAAACTGTACTGTTTAATAATCACTTTAAAATCTCACGAAATCAGATCTACTTTTGAGAAGCCTGACAAGTCGTGATATGCCTTAGGAAACACAATAGCAGACAAGAGAAAACTGCAAAGGCAATATTTCATTATTTCCATTGTGTAAAACAACATCGCATATATTCAGATGGTTTCATTAGAGCGTCGTTTGGTAATTTGTAAATGCTTGCAGAAGAGAGGATTTCATTGCTCTCATCAACGGTGACGACATAGACAACATTTATGTAAGCGGATTCGGTGATTATTCGTAAATATCTATTCGTGTGAGTAGTGTAACGGTTAGTGAATCGCGAAGAGAAATCGACGAACCGAGTTCGAAATCGGGTCAACTTTCTTGTGTTCACTTTCGCAAAAATACCTTTGTAAAAGGCATGAATCTATATCTTTTCTCCCGTTCCGTCCCAGAAATAAGTTAAATAGTAAAGCTGGTTGGGCTCTCTTGCCTTGAAGTATCAACCAGTCTAAAGGGAGGAAAACTCTAAATTCAACAACTAACTGGTTAGAAGACTTGACAGTCCTGGTTTTGACGATAAACTACATCCGCCAGTAAGGCCTCTGTTCGGGATATAGGAGCTTTTGAAGAACGTGAAACCACCTCTTAATTGCTGTTGTTCCCAGGTCCACCTTGATTCGGTGTGATAGCATCTGCTAGGGTCCTAGATATGAGCAAATAGAGAACACTATGAAAGTATATTTTTTATGGTTAATAATACCAGCAATAATTATTAATAGTAAAAATACTAACAATACCTATTTATAGCAAAATGATCAAGAATACATCTTATAGCAAAATGGCTAACAATACATTTTATCTGAAGTTGAAAGCATACAATTGCGTTCAAAATATATTTAGTTGAGGCCATAATATTGTGTTCAAAATATTTAGATTTCGGCATTAAATAACCCATAGATATGTTGATATGCCACTAAACAAAATCAACCAACCAACGGGACTTGAGATGTGATGTGATTTTGTTTACCTTGGTCTAATGCAAGGACACAATCGCAATGAACATAATAAGAATCAAACTCGGAAAGAGTTTCGAGATAAACTTGTTAAATATTGCACTACAGCAAGAACTTTAGTTCAATAGGTATATCATTAATAACATAAAGCTATGTCCAGATCAGGGTATCTACCAAGTGCTCGGAAGTGGACAACCATTTCACTTTTTCCCAAGCTCGTTAAACTTAAAAATAAACAGTGATGCCTATTAAACTCCCTGACTCCTAGCAAAAATTTGGTTGGTTGATTCATTTTCTAATGCTTATCGACCTTTTGCAGGTTATTAAAGCCAGAAAATATTTTTAGGCTGTATTTTTAGATAATAATGGTTTTACTAATTAACCCATATCTGGGGGAGAAGCAGTGCGTCATGACTTTCCTAATGGTAAGTGAATATAATAAATCGGATTGGCAGTGGAACTCGACTCTCCGATTTCCACTTTGATGTCACTATCCATTTCACCACTGGCACATACTCGTTTACTGCACCTGGTTTTCCCTAGCAGTCATCCATCTAGGTACTGACACTGCTCGACGTTGCTTAACTTCGGTGATCATACGGGAACCGGGGTTTCAACGTGATGAGTCCGTAAGCCTTAGAGCATCTGGTCGCCCAGGCTCGACGTTGCTTAACTTCGGTGATCGTCTAGCGAACCGGCGTTTCAACATGATGTGGCCGTACGGCTTAGAGAATCTGGTGTTCCGAAGCGTTCACCCATCTAGATACCGACCAGGATTGACGTTGATTAACTTTGGTGATTATACGGGTACCGGGGTTTCAACGTAATGTTCCCGTAAGCCTTAGAGCATCTCGTCGCCCAGGCTCGACGTTGCTTAACTTCGGTGATCGTCTAGCGATCCGGCGTTTCAACATGATGTGGCCGTAGGGCTTAGTGCATCTGGTGTTCCGAAGCGTTCACCCATCTAGATACCGACCTGGATTGACGTTGATTAACTTTGGTGATCATACGGGACCCGGGGTTTCAACTTGATGAGTCCGTAAGCCTTAGAGTATCTGGTCGCCCAGGCTCGACGTTGCTTAACTTCGGTGAACGTCCAGCCAACCGGCGTTTCAACATGATGTGGCCGTAGGGCTTAGAGCATCTGGTGTTCCGAAGCGTTCACCCATCTAGATACCGATCAGGATTGACGTTGATTAACTTTGGTGATCGTACGGGAACCGGCGTTTCGACGTGATGTGTACGTATGGCTTAGAGAACCTGGTATTCCCAAGCATTCACCTATCTAGATACTGGCCAGGTTCAACGTTGTTTAACTTCGATTAACGTAAGGGATCAGTATCTAAACGTGATGAGAGCATAAGCCCCAATACAAGCAGAAGCGGTCAGATTATATTAAATGTTAGGCACAATTACATTCTTTATTTTATTTAAATATCCCTACTGCTGACCGGAGGTTATTGTTTTAATACAAGATTACACTGAACACGAGGCTCGAGAGACACTCAAGTATGTAGAAGGTTAATGTTAAAATGATAATATGATGAATGAGGTGCGTGTTATGAATTAGAGAGTAGGTGATAACAAGAGAGGATTATGGGGCTCAGCATCTTAGATAACGTCTAAAACTTGACTTGAAGAGGTATAAGACAGTAGCTTTCGAGGAAGCATCCACGCGGGAGTGTGTTCCACAAAATGCATGTTCTTGGGAAATAGCTGAATAGAAATTTTTCCTTACATATGAAACACCTGGGTAGATGCGGATGATTGGACTCCGCGGAAGAAGCGTGGCGTGTTCTAGTTGTAAACGACAGAGCTTGTGTTTGGTGTTTAATGCAATGGTTATCCGTATAGAAAATAACGGCGATGAGGCGATTTGGACGAGGCTAATCGCTTTCACTTGGAAAAGGTATTAATCCATGTTTTCTCTCCCTTGTTATGGGTGAAATAGTCAATGCATTTGGGCCCTTTTAATTTAGGTAAATCATATGCGGGTGGCGTTATTGTTGTCGATGCGGAAGGTGAAATCGTCAAGTCGAGTTCAAATTCCGGCCTCGTGTGTTGCGTTCACTCTACACTGTAGAAAGACATGAATTCAGCAAGTCTTTTTGCCTTAGCTATGGTTTAAATAAACCGAACTCATTTGCTTTGAATGAGAGTCAGTCTAGCAGAAGGACTGCTCTTAATTCAAAATCGTGAAGAATGCAATGGGAAACCACTTCATTATCTTTTTAAAGAAGTCATGGTAATTCACAGATAATAAAAGAAAGGTAGGCGTGAAGAAGAATTTTTCGCTCGCATCCCGAAGGGATGTGGAATAAAGAAAAGGTAATCAGATGTAGCGATATCGGTGGCTGATATCTGATTAAATAGAAAATACCTGGCCAGTCACAAAAATGGATTCGAACAATTATGATTATCAGTCAGGGAAGTGGTTTTCACAAAGAAGAGTCATTGAATGAAGATAGATTATTTTGTAGACAAAGATCACACGACAAAGAACAATGATTTCTATAAGACAATGGCTATTGTCCACGAAAAGTCAGAGATGTCGAGAGCACATGAAGAACGACGTGGAAGTGAAGACGCCCGTGAGACAGTTTCCCACCAACTCACATACTCCACATCAAGGCTTCGTTCGCCTATAGCAGAAGGTTACAACTCGAAAATAAAATCTGTTTTCTGCTACAAATTCTCGTGGTTTTATTACGTAGGTAACGACATGGCCGAAGGGTTATTTTTAAGCCGCGTTTGACTGAAAGATGCTGCACCCTGAGAACGGGCCCTGTGTCTGGTCTGAGCTGCAACGCTATACAGACCAGGAAAAGTACAATTTAAACACAGGCTGAGGCGTGACGAAATCCGCCAGGCTGTCTTGTTCTAGACAAGCCAAGTGCTGTTAAGGCTTCACTACACGTGTCGCCCGAATGACCCTAAAATTGGGTAAAGGATTAAAGAGAAAAAGAAAAGAAGAAAAAATTTCAAACTGATAAGCACGTCTTGTACACGACACTCGGCGTTGAATATTGATTAACAAAGAAATCTCATCAAATCAAGTTGATAATTGCTTTGTTGAGTTTCGCAGACATGTCGATTTCAAAATAAATCCACCACAGACATTTGCATAATGACTTTGGTGCACAGTCTGTGAATGTTCAACTCGCAAAGACCGATATCTAATTATTAGTCAGTATATATATCATCTTATTCTTCTATGCGCCGTGTCCATTCGGGACGTTGACTATCATGGCTCTCCATTACTTCCTGACCTTTGTAGTTATCTCTACTAATCCCTGTTCTGTCAACGATATTCGCGAGGTAGGTTATTCATTGTTTTCCCTACCCCTTCTTGCCATCAGTCTGTCCTGTGAGTATCAGATTTTCCAAGTCCTCTTTCCCCATTATGTGCCCGAGAAATTTCAACTCACTCTTTCTGATGTTAAGTATAAATGTCCCTTTTGTTACCATTTTCTCGAAAACCTCATCGTTGCTTATATATATTTGCTTAAAATCTCTTCATCAGTTTGAGGAAATTGTTCAGCATTCACTGCCATATAGGAGGACTGATATTATATAACAGTTCTGTACTCTTTGTTACTAATGAAATTTGTCTGTTTCTTAATACTTTACTTAGATTTTGGAAGGCATATTTCGTTATCCAATGCACCTTCGAATTTCATTGCCGCCCCTTCCGTCCTCTGTTAAAACACTTCCCCGATATTTAAATTGTTGTACTTGTTTGATTTCGGTATGTCTAATTCGTCATTTGCATGTTAGGCTGTTAGCTAACAACATTTCGCCTTCCTGCAGTTAATGTTTAGTCCTTTCTTCTGGCTTTCCTTCACTACTTTCTGTAAGAGCTCTTATAGTTTCCTTTCTGTGTCTGCTATTAACTCAGGGTCATCTGCATGTCTTATGTTGCTAAGTTTGTGGTCGCCAACAATGAATCCTGGTAGGACTTCTAATTATTTCGGAATCGCCTCACTGCATAAGTTCTGTGGGAAGACACTCTCTAGTCTTACATTCCTTTCTATTTTTGTATATTTACTGAATTCATTTTCTATCCGTATGCAGGCGGTTTGCTGCCAGTATAGATTCTAGATTATTCTAATATCCTTCCAAAATATGTCAAGACTACCTAGCATTTCCAACAGTTATCGAAGCCCTCACTAATGTCACAGTTGAGGTTTATTTGGATATGGAGTCAGTTTCGAGATTTATTTAGAGTAATGTTTCTTCTTTCATTATCAACTTTATAAAATGTTCGGAAATACCTTCTTTTTTTATTATACTTTATATCAACTAGCAAGTCAGGATGTGACATAGCGAGTAGTACTTTTAAAATGATCTTATAAAACACGCAATCTTATACCCTGTCTTTGGGTAATTGTATGATACAATTGATTTTGTAACGCGTTATTTCCTTTAAAACAACTTCCTCAGAGTAAAATAATGTTCTTATTGATGGAATTATATATATATATATATATATATATATATATATATATATATATATATATATATATATATATATATATATATATATATATATATATAAAAGGAAAGGTGGGAATATAAGTGAAAAACGCCTGTTATATTTCCCCATTTATACTACATATATATATATGTATAATTGCATTAATAAGAACATTACTTTAGCCTGATGAAGTCCTTTAAAGGAAGAAACGCGTTACAAAAAAAAAAAACGTTTTGTTATTCAATTATGCAACGTTGTAGCTGAATGGTACAGGACGTCAAGTAAAATAACGGTTTCCTTATAGGAATACAGGTTCGATTCCTGTCGGAGAACGCATATTTTCTACGAAATTTCTCAAACATTCAGGTCGGTCAATGTAATTAATACTGCTTAATTAATATATATATATATATATATATATATATATATATATATATATATATATATATATATATATATATATATATATATATATATATATATATATATATATATATATATATATATCTCGAGTATAACATCAAAATTGTCCAAATCAGCAAGAATCGGAAGCTCATGAAGGATTGAATTAAATTTCACACACACACACACACACACACACACATATATATATATATATATTATTCCAGGATCATTTTCCATCTTATTCAAAATGGTCTTCGCTCTCTCTCTAACCTTCTAACTGTTCTGGAGTAACACGGTGCCTCACAGGTTTCACGTACGATTTTCATTTTCGAGCCTTTTTTCACTGCTCTTTGGACTTTCAAAACTGAAACTCCTCCTTCACATGGCAAACGCCTTGAGAATTAAGTTGGATCTTTTCTAATTGATCTCTTTAGCTGTAAGTTGAAATGATGATCGCTTTTCCTGTTGTGACCCACTGGTCATGTTTTCCTCTCTACTTTTCCCTCTGTTTTAAACTTATTCACTGTTCTCTTGATGGTTCTTGAATGGACTTTAAAGATGGAAGCCAGATTATGAATGTTGGTACCATTACTGAAGGCCTGAGTGATTTTTTTCTCTCACCATTGCTCATTTGGGAAAACAGTGGGTTCTTAGTGATTCTTACGAAAAATGGTGTCAAAATGGCTAAAAGACTTATCTGAAAACCTGGAAAAAGAAACACAGTTTAGTTGTTTTTTTAGATATTAACAATTTTGTGGAATGGATAATTATTCTTTTACACGATTTGGACAATTTTGCTTTTACACCCGGTGAGTGTATATATATATATATATATATATATATATATATATATATATATTAAGAGATCATTTTTAAACGTACTTTTTTAACCTTATATACACTGGACGCAGTTTAATATTTGGGTTCTTTTATTGAAGGGATGAAGATTGGATTGTAGTTTAAATTCCAGGAAACATATTTTTGCAAGAGAGTAAGTTATGTTTCTTATAGGGATGATAGGATAGATTCGTTTGAGAAAGAAGAGTAAAAAATTACATTACTCTCATTGACAAGTATTGCAATTCTTTTTCAAGCGAGGACACTCACTCTCTCGCCCTCTTTCACTCTGTCTTTCTCCGTGTGTGTGTGTCTCTCTCTCTCCCTCTCTCTTTAATTCTATTACTATATATTTTCATTGTATTTTATGTATATCATCTGTAAATCAGTTTTAAATTGGAAGGTACTAACTTGGTCTCTCTCTCTCTCTCTCTCTCTCTCTCTCTCTCTCTCTCTCTCTCTCTCTCTCTCGCTCCAATACTATTAATATTTATATGTATATCACTTATAAATCAAGTTCTGGGCGTGACAATAAGCTACATCTGGTAGCAAGGCTTCTGATCGGGAGGTTTTGAGGTTAATTAGTGTCGTTCACTGATCCGGGGTTGTAGCGCCTGTTTGGGTCCCAGCTATGGGAAAATTGTGAACCTCCAAACAAAACACTGTGAAAGTATAAAAATACATTTTTATAGTAAAATTGCCAGCAATGCATGTTTTCAGTAAAATGACCAACAATTCATTTTATTTTTAATTGAAAGCATGCATTTGCGTTCAAAATAATTAGATTTCGGCATTAAATAACCCATAGACGCTAATATGGCGCTAAACAAAATCAACCAAACAACGAACATGAAAGAACTCTTTCATTACAATAATCCATATAAAATCCTGCAATTTCTTAAAGAAATCAAACTGTATTCCAAAATATAACTTCATCAAAACGACAACATAAAATACACATATCACCGCCACTGGTAATAATGTCCGCACAAACATGTATATGCATAAAATCTGAGTATCATCTACCATGTACTCAGCTGTGAAAGCAGAATATCATATTTTTTATTAATTCAAAGATCCCTAGAAATTTAAATTTCGGCATTAAATGACCCTTAAGGAGTTAAAATGCCGTTAAACAAACAAAACAAACTTATAAATCAGTTTTGAATGAGAAGGTTCTAACTTCCTCTCTCTTTCTATCTCTTTCTCTCTCTTTTTAATTCTATAAATATTTATTTATTCTGCATTTTATGTATATCTCTTATAAATGAGAGGCGCGGTGGAGTAATGGATAATGGATGAGTAATGGATAACGGCTTGGAGAGCCGAGTTCGAATTCCAGTCGATTCCATTACATTCACTTACGTGCTAATACCCTTGGGAAAGGTGTGAATCCTCTTCTTCTCCCTCCAACTATGGGTAAATAGCAGGACAGACTTGGTTCTTTAGCCTTGGATGGCAACTGGTCTAGGAGAAGGACAACTCTGAATTCAAAACCTGCGGAGGGTCGTTTGGGGACCTTGTGGCATCCGTTGCACCAGGTCCCTGTATTCGTCCCTCCAAAAAGTGTGGATGGCCCTGCACCACTATAATCAAATCCTGTGTGGCTGTCAGGCTTTCAATTTTTGGGAACTGATCTGTCTGACCCTCATACGTCGAGTTCGACGGGAGAGCGATATAAATGAGAGTTAGATGATACTCGCTCTGTTTCTCTCTTCCCGTCTCTCTCGTTCCTCTTCCTCTCTATTTCCATAAATATTTATGTTATTTTATGTGTATGACTTATAAATCAGCTTTTAGGGAGATGGTACTTAACTCTCTCTCTCTCTCCCTTCTTACCCTGTCTTTCTCTCTTTCTATTAATTCAAAGATCCCTCTCATTCTCTCTCACTCACTCACTCTAATTCTATAAGTATTTATGCGTATTTAATTTTATATATATCACTCCAAAACCAATAATCTATTTGTTAACGGATTGAATTATTTAATGAAATTTTATCAGTTATCTCTACTAGAAAAAAACAAAAAAACTACAACTTTTTTTTGTGGAAATATACTTATTATTAGTGACTTTTCTTTTCTCCCTCTCGGTATTTTCAAGATTTTGCTGAGGTTGGAATGAATAAAAACAGGCGTTAAATAAAAAGAGACAGGCGTCTAGCATTTCGATGAGTAAGAAAAAAAATGGCGGTGTCTAGATTAGTTGTCGGGTTTATATACTCCTTGTAAATTGTGCTTTCAGTGTAAATACGACTCAGCACGTTTAAAAGATGTTTGAACTTGATAATTAAACGCCAGGTTTATCTCGCCTGTTGCTCTGGACATTTTATTAATTCAGTCAAGATAATCTTTTGGGTGTATCCATTATAATCAAACAAGATCTGAGTCAGCTAACTTTAAAAAGTCTCCGTGTTCGTTTGAATTCCCAAAGAATACAATTTCGTTTCCGGGCAACTAAAACTAATTTCTTTTTCTGTTGTCAATGTTAAGAATTCATCCTTCATGGTATCAATGCTCTTGTACGAAGAGTTGCTGAAAATCTTTCGGTCTGAACGACTTCTCTTGATGCGCGGTCATTAAAATATTAATTTTGGGAAATGGGTCGTGCCGCGACCCATTTCCCAAAATTTCCCATTTCCCGTTATAAGCATTGGAAGAAAAATACCTTTTGACGAAGAAAAATAGGTTTCAAACAGACAGGATGATTGGAATAAAAGACGTAACTTGAATTTTTAAATAATTTTAAAAGTAATTTTCAGTACTGAAATGCTTTATTCTCGCAACCAAAATTAAGGACTGTAAGGATGTTATCTGAATATTTAAATAAAAAGGGTTGCTGGAATAAGGATGTCCTAAGTGGATTTTTCTACATAAGACAATAATCGTCACGGCTTGTCTATTTGAAATTCAAGAGTAATTAATAACAGTGTTTATGGAATTTATAAATATCGTTTCATATCTAGACAAAAACTCGCAACTTGTTAAATCTGTGATATTTATTTTCCTACGAAAAAACGGTTAATATTACCAGTACCAAGAGAGGTTAGGATAGCAAACACTACACTTTAATCCTAATACGATGTCCAGAGATTAATGAAAAGCGTAACTCGATTAGCATTGGTTGCTCGGTCAATAAATGCCAAATGTTTACTTATAAAGAAACGGTTAGTATTACCATTAGATATTAAGAGAACAGATACTACACTTGGTATCTACTTGACCCCCCCCCCACTGAGTCAGGTTGTGACACAAGGTCGGTTTTTAACGTAGGGAAGGAGGGGGGATCCGAGTGTTTCCACCCGGGCCGCTGGACTTTGCTGGTCTTAGCTGGTCTTAGCTTGTCCAAGCTGGTCAGAGCTGGTCATAGCTAGTCATAGCTGGTCTTGGCTGGTCTTAGCCGGTCCTAGCTTGTCCAAGCTGGTCAGAGTTGGTCAAAGCTGGTCATAGCTAGACGTAGCCGCGATACTACCAGCGCAGGGACGAATCCCTGTGTCAGGCATGTATCAGTGATCGAATCTCAGCCAAAAGGCAATCATTAAGCGAGCGGTGTGAGAACAGATACTACACTTTCATCCCAACACTATGTCTAGAGATTGATGAAAAGTGTAACTCGATTAGCATTGGCTGCTCGGTCAATAAATGCCAAATGTTTCCTTATAATGAAACGGTTACTATTAGCATTACCATTAGATATTAAGAGAACAAATACTACACTTTGATCTCATATTTTCCTCTTATGATCCCAAGTTTCCTCAATACTTTCTCTATTTTGAATTGATATCTGGTAACACATTATAGAATTGCAGTTGGGAAGTGTATGGGGCAGTGGCGCTCAGATTCACTTCTCACATTCTCCCCTTGAGATCGAATGTTTCTTCAGTTCCTCCTTCATTTTAAATTGTCATCTAGTATTTTTTTAAATGCCATAGAATTAGACATCTTCTTAATAATCTGCAATTCGTCTGTTCACTTGAATAATAGCAGCTCCACGGTGGAGCACGGTGCCTATACATACTCGGTGGAGTTTACATATAGCGAGCACAGTGGGTAAAGAAGCACCTGGAAGAAGGTGAGTGTTCTGGAAATTAAAAATATTCTCTTGGGTACTGTGTCACCACTGGCTTCAGTTCTTCCTACTCCAATGTCACATCAATAAAAAACGATTTCTTTTTCATATTCGCTTCATTATACACGATGGCAGACGTGGTAGCGTCACTTCTATGAACTACCGTGTGGAATATCTTTAGCAGAATGCATGCCCACTCGCTGGCTTAGCATTTCGCCACGTGCAGGCTAGCCTCTCTAAGGAAGCTGGATGCGGGAAGCGTGTAAAAATTCTTGAGGTCTTTTCACGGCTTCATACCGTTTTCGTCTTATATCCCAAACTTAGACAAATGAAATCCATCACGATCAGAATTCCACGGCCTCGGGTTTTTGGGACAGTATTTTTTTTTTTTTTTTATCTTGAGCCGGCCTCTGCATTCTATAACATATAACTCCCCAGATAGCGAGAATTAAGATGTGGAAACGGTCTCCAGAAAGATCTTTTTAATTCACATCTCAAAACAGACCCTAGTTTCATTAGTGGTCCTTGCAAACTCCAGGAGAAAACATCTCACACTATAGTTTGCGATCCACACCAGAAAATACCTGATGGCCGGAATCGAATTTAATATCATCAAATAACATTTGTTCTAAGATAAAGTGATCTCTGATTACCCCCAATACATACTGGACTTACCAAAATAAACTTTGCGCCAGAGTACCAGATAAGCCAGTTGCATCAGCGGGTTGACCTGAAAGACAGCTTCCTAGGCACCCGGTGCAGATTCCAGTGCCCCTGACATGGAAATATATTGTCGAACCAGCTGCGGTAAGGATCGGAACATGTGGGATAACCGAATGAGAGGAAGATATATAAGCGCTACGCACGATAGAGAAAAGTCGGATAATCTCGTGAAGAAATCCACACACGCCAGATTATCAGATAAACCAGTTGCATCAGCGAGTTTACCTAGAAGATGACTTCCTAGCCACCTGGTGCAGATTTCCGTGTCCCTGACATGGAAACATATTGTCGAACCAGCTGCGATAAGGACAGGCACATGTGGGACGATAAATAAGCATTACAGACGAGAGGGAAAAGGCAGATAATCTCTGGAAGAAATCCATACACCTACTCGCTGATATTGAAATTCGGAGATGATTAAACAATAATTTTACGTATGAGAGATTTAGTATAGTGTTCTTGGTAATATGTGCAACGGAAACATTAAAACACGTATATAGAGCCAACAAAAGATTCTACTGGCAGGTTGCACCAAAAACCTTCGCACGAATTGGACCGTGTGCCGAAAGAATTGAACTTACATGCGACAGCGCTAGTCTTTATGGCGATACACAATAAACATGGCCTCACCAATAGTACTCTTGTTGGGTGACAACTACAAAACTCAATGGAATTTAGTGTACGCTCTGCAGTACGTTAGCTGGTGATTTTAGCGGCACTGGAATTGAATTAGGGTCTTAATTAATGCAATATTGCTTTTTGTTTGGTTGGTTAAGATCCTTGTCAGTTACCGGTCGTTCGGTTCTTGCATCACTTCTAGGCGCGGATATCATGTGCTGCTGATGTTTGGCCGGAATTCATATACTCTCGTCAGAGTAATACATAGAACAGTTGACATCTCGGGGATAGAATGCATTTTGGGGGTGGGGGGCTGCAATCATCCAGTCATATAAAGTTAAACCCTGTCTTCTTTCCATAGCTTTCACGATCACACTCTAAACAGCTACACTACCACATTTAGAGTACTACTTTACGTATTACGTCACACATATTTCATCTGGCTGGGGTACTTTTAAATGTAGCCGTCTCTTCTACTCCAATAGCTTCATGTCTCGCACTTCTCGCCTGTGGATCTCCCTCCCCTTTTCCTGTTTCCCTGATAGCTATAATCTCCAACTATTCAAATGTAATATCAATCGACGTCTCCAGATGCTTTGATCTATCCCCTATCCTTCTCTTCATCCTTTCCTCTGTCACTCCTATTTGCTCTCGCTCCAATTCTCTGTAACCCCTTGCGTGCTAGTGGATTCCCGCTTTGCTTAGGATGAAATGCTTAAAAAAGTGGAAGAGGCCGGAACTATGCAATGTACGAATCTCTGTAAATTTTTACCCTTCAATTTACTGAAGGTGAAGAAGAGACTCGAGGCAACGGGTGTATGGTTCTACAGAAGGATGCTAGGTATATCATGGACCGAGCGTGTGAGCAACGATGAGGTTTTGGAGAGGAGACAAACAAGGAGAAAGCTTATACTTAACATCAGAAACAGGCAGCTGAAATTTCTGGGAGACGTAATGACAAAGGAAGGCTCACAGGGCGGACAGAGGGAAAGAGAGACGAGGGAAAGCAATGCGTGATATACTTAGCGAGTTTAAGCAAGTGGATAGCAGAACAGGGTCTAGGAGAAGTAGCAAAAGGACACAACATATTGAAAACTACAAAGGATAAGGGAAAGTGGAGAGCCACGATCGCCTACGTTCTGAGGGGACACGGCACATAAAAGAAAGATATATGACTATATATATATATATATATCAAAGTGAACATAGAAGTCAACACTTAGAGGCGACAGTCTGTTTCATACTAGATGCAATCGTCAGGCCATATATATATATATATATATATATATATATATATATATATATATATGCTGATTAGATTAGAAATCCCTCCTCTCTGAGTCAAGTGCCTTCCATTTGAAAACTTCTGTATAAAAAAAGTTTTAGTTGACTAAAAGAAATGTAAATTTTTTAAAAAGTCACAGCAGATATCCAATTTCAATACGTAGCGATTAGTGGAATTACTAATGTTGTGTTGGTGAATATAATGTCGGGGTGGGTAGGAATATTGTGTTTGTCAGTCTTTCAATTGCGGAGATCCTGCCTTTAAAACCAATATTCGAAATCTTGATGGATACCCGAGCTAGGACATCGACCATATGAACTGGGAGCAAACACGCAACTATCTCATTCACCAAGTAGGCTTATTCTAATAATTTAATTTGTTATGTATAAATAATGCATTCAGAAGAAGAAAAGAATACTGAACCTGATTTCTCGATACCCAGACGCAAACGAACACAAAGATTGATCGGGTGATATTTGATGATATTCAGCTTAGCGTGATACAACTCAAGGCAAGATGACGTAGGGGAGGTAGGCTGATTCTGTTATACCAATCATTCAAACGACGTATACTTGTCTACATTAAAAATCAGCATTTGAAACGCTGAAGTTTACCTATTTAAGATTTTCATTGTCTCCCAATTGCTAAGATTCATATATTTTTTTATTGTTTTTTATTTAAATTATTAGTAGTATTAATAGCGATATTATGTTGCTTTTTTTTTTCACGGTAGATGATGCAGTGCTGACCGTTATTAATGTTTAACTAGTATTTCATGTATCAGTGGGTGCCAAGTGCAGACCCACACCTCACTGAATGTCAGTGGTTGTCCACGATGTGCAAAAAGGTGGTCGGCCCAGCTTTACTTGGTGTGTGCAAACGTGGGACAGAGTGACAGGTCGTTATACAAGCACCCACATGAGAGGAAAAGTGAGAGAGATTCTGTTACATCCATGCGAGAATGTCGAATACAGTTCCGGATTAAAAAAAAGAAGAAGCTAGACACACCTCATTCGTAGACAGTAATTGCCAAAGTCTGGAGTCGAATAAAAATAATGTTATGCACGAGTTATTTAGTTTCGTGTTCATATTTATACCTGTACAACGATAACGTTATATACTTATAACGAGTACAGTTGGGCCGACCACCATTTTCCCACGTCGGGGACAACCACTGACATTCGGTGAGGCGCGGATCTGCACTTTGTGGCTAGGTGGATATCTTTCAGAAGTTAAATACTTTTCATTAACGTATTAATCGAATGGCTGTGGGTTTCTTTTTAACGATAGAAGCTTTTTTTTTTTTTTTTAATTCTGCCAATCCTAACCTTCACAGCTAAGACCCGCCGTGCCAAACACATGATAATGAACCACCCTCATTTCCTACGTATTCCTTCGGTGAGATGTAAGTTGCACTGGAGAAACTTCTTCCCACGACCCACGGCTTTGTGAAACCAACTCCCAAGAGGTTGCTTCCCCGATCACTACAATCCTAACTTATTCAATTCTAGGGTTAACCGTCACCGATATCCGCATAATATGTGCCGCTTATTCTGTAACCCTCTACCTCGCGTGGCGCTGCGGCCTTGTACACGTTGAACCACACTGTAAAAAATACAAAAATAAATACATTATTGAACAAAGCGAGTAGTCACTCGTTTCATTATGTTTATTAAGAAAACTTACAAAAAAAAATTCAGATTTTATATACATATATATAATTTACATTTTTATACATTTAAAAATCTCAAGATTGCTTACTTCCCTTTATACATTGATTTCTTTCTTTTATCTACTAGCTTTGATCTAAATGCTAAGGATGTTATCTCTTTCAGGGCAAAAATGGTTTATGGTTTTGTTTGAATAACTAAGAAATTTAATTGCAAAAGACATCAACAGTTTTACGAAAGATTTGTATACAAATACACCGGGCAAACAAACAACTTTATATATATTCAATTAATTTGCAGTGTTTCGGGCGGACACTCAAACACACGAAGATTAAACATTTGCAGATGAAAGCCAGTAGAACTGAGAAGGAAGAAATACTAGTTGAAAATTAATAGGGACAGACAAAAATATTTTTCTTTATACAATCTGGATGTTTTTTTTTTGTTTTTTGTTTTTTTTTAAGCATATCACCCCAAGCAAGGCTGGAAGCCACTAGTACGCAGGGGGTTACAGAAGGTTTGGAGGAAGAGCAGATAGGAGTGGTAAAGGAGAGGATGTGGAGAAAGATAGTGGATCGATCAAGGCCAGGGGGGTTACAGAAGATTTGGAGTGAGAGCAGATAGGAATGAAAGGTGAAAGGATGTGGAGAAGGGAAGAGGATAGATTAAGGCAGCTGGAGATGTCGATTGACGTTACACTTAAATAGTTGGAGCTTGTATTTGTCAGGGAAGCAGGAATAAGGAAGGGAGTTCCACAGGCGAGATGTGCGAGACATGAAGCTATTGGAGTAGAAGAGACGTCTACATCTAACAGTTTCAACGGTGAAGGGGTGGGAACGGGATGCCAGCCTCGTGGGACGTTTAAATTCATGAGGCCAAGGAACCAGCGAAAGCAGCTCCTCGGAGCAATTACCGTGAAAGTATTTATAAAAAAGACAGAGCTAGGCAACGTCGCGTCTGTGAGAGAGAAACTGCAGACGAGATGACAGAAATGTAATTTTTCAAATGACTATTGTCAGTTTTACAAGTACACGCTTGACGTTATGCTCTCTCTCTCTCTCTCTCTCTCTCTCTCTTCAAATCTATATTTTACGCTATTTTTCATCCAATACACCGCCAAAGAGCAACTTAATGTAGAGCATTGCTGAATGGCGTTGCTTTATGAAAGTAGAAATTGTTGATTATGTGGGCATGTCAGATAGGAAACAGTTGACCTTAGGCTTGAAGAGGTTAAGATTGTAGTGGTAGAGAAAGCATTATCCTCGGGAGTCTTCCGCAAAGCAGAAGCTCTTGGGAAGAAACGGCCCGAATGAAACTTCCAGCTTACCTATGGAATGCGAAAGGAGGGAGGATGATTCGACATTGTACATGGCATGGTGAGTCTTAGCTTTAAATGTCTGAACTTGTGGAAACTCGTTAGGACATTTCCCGTGGAAATAGCGGTAGAGTAACGATTGGCTTGCGTCGTTGCGTCTGTGAGGGAAGTGGTTGTAGGGCGGGAAATCATTTATCATCCACAAGGCCGCGTAAACACATTTGAACACTTTGGAGACTGGAAAGAGAGGATTGAGAAGCTCCAACACAGATATAGCGGCAATACCCCATTTTTGATCTGATTTGATACTTGTGAACATAGAGAATGACAGGTGGAGTCAGGTACAATATATGTCTTTATTTGACATCAGGTGTGGCGCAAATGCAACACACATAAGAAAAAGGAACGAGGTCGACTTTCGACTAAGCAAACGTGTTCACTTCACACTAGGAAAAGGCATGAATCTACTTTACCTTGAAATCTGCTTCATTACCAGGTATCTGACCAAATGTTTCGTCATAGGCATGCCAAGATGGTTGCGGAAGAAAAATGATAGCTGAGTGATTACGAGCAACCACCCTCCCATTGTTACCGTATCTCCTCAGGCAATATGTTGATGTTTGGTTGTTTCAGATTTTAAGAAGTGGGTCGGGTCGAGAAGGTTTCAGAACATTCTCGTATCTACCTATGAATATATAAATAAATATATTATTTACCTGAGAAGACGTGTTCATATCTACCCATTTACGTCTTATTTTATTTATATCACCTGACACATATCTATCTATCTATCTCTCTATCTATACACATAAGGGGTGCGATGTGTAAATTATCGGTATTTTATATTTTTAATTTCGCGCATGCGCGTTATATGTTTTTGATTTTTCCGACTGTACAGTATTAGTTGGGTACCGTCTGTGAGAAAAAGAACACCATGATGCAATTCACTGTGCAAGAAATTTGGAAAAACAGCATGCTGTAATACTTTGCATTTGCGCCGGAATCTCCAGTACGACAATTTCAGAGAGTGTTTGGGTGTCAACCGGAGAACAGTGCAGAGGATTCGGAAAGAGTTGGATGTCTAATGGTGATTACGAAGATACGGCAGCTTGGAAAATTCACTCTGATCGTTATGATAAGAAAAGAACTCCCGAATTTGTTGGTGAGAGCCTCAGACTCAACACGGAGGCCTACATCAAGTGCCTTGAAGAGGTAGTGCTACCCTAGGTCAAAAGATTGGCTACTGAAATACCCTATGTCTGGCAACAGGAGTCTGCACCATGCCAAACAAGCAGGAGAAATCAGTCGTGCCTGTCAGACAATTTCTGCGACCATAACACCCCTTACATCTGGCCACCTAACTCGCCAGACTGCAACTCCCTAGATTATTATGTGTGGGGCGCAGTTGAGCGAGAGACCAACAAAACTCCTTGTAGCAACTGAAGGAAACGATTATGGCAGCATTCACTAACTTGAACAAGGAGACTGTCCAGAAGAGATGCAGGAGATTCGGAGCTCGTCTAGAGTCCAATGGCGATTTTATTGAATAAATTAGCTCTTTAGTATTTCAAGATATATTTGTGTAATTTTGATAAATATTTCTGTTAAAATAAGATGTCAGCGTTATTCTCATTTTTAGCGTAATTTAGACGAGAATTTATCCATGGCACCCTATATATATATATATATATATATATATATATATATATATATATATGTATATGTATGACTTTAAACGTTATTTTCATTGGAAACACATATTTGAATAAACGCTCCGTTTATTTAGTAAACAGTATACTTTTTTTTATTTTCGTCTGCCGGCCTGAATGTTCGAGAGATCTTATTAAAGAAAAATATGCGCTTTCCGACAGAATACGAACATGTGCACCACTGGGCAGGGAAAGCTCTCGTAAGACCCGGCAACTCTAACCACCGGAACTACAGACAACCAGTCGATCAAACGAGGCTGAAATTGTGTCTTTAACCGAAACTTCTTCCCCCGAACCTTTTCTTTTCCGCACAGTTTTGTATCCAAACGTAAATAAAGCAACTTTTCTAAAGAACGTAATGAATTTTTTATTAATCCGTCAGATTTTGTATCACTTTGAACGTTATTTTTACTGGATACTCGTATTTGAGTAGACGCTCCGTTTATTTATTGAACTGTATATTTATTTATTTTGATGACGTGAAGATTGCATTCAAGCATGTGATAGACTATCGATGCTCGATGTTGACCCCAGCATTCAATTTACATTTATATACCCTCTATCGTTAATATTTGTTGTACTTTTACACATAAATATAACATACCTGCTATAATATATATATATGTGTGTGTGTGTGTGTGTGTGCGTGTGTGTGTGTGTGTGTGTGTGTGTGTATGTGCGTGTATGCATGGACACACACCGACACACATACAGGCAATATATGTATATATATATATATATATATATATATATAT
Organism: Acanthosepion esculentum; assembly: GCA_964036315.1. Taxonomy (NCBI): domain Eukaryota; kingdom Metazoa; phylum Mollusca; class Cephalopoda; order Sepiida; family Sepiidae; genus Acanthosepion; species Acanthosepion esculentum. The sequence goes on along the minus strand of OZ038498.1, from coordinate 70,139,712 downwards.
ATATATATATATATATGTATGTATTTCAGCCTGTACACATACAGTGGCCTGAGAAAAGCTTTTAGCCAGGAGAATTAAACTACATCCAATTTCAAAATTTAGTTACATTATTCCTATTCAACATGAACAAACAGTATTTGGATTTATTATGGAGTAGGTCCTCCATTTGCTAGTTTCAGTGCTTGTATTCCATTTTTCATGGATTTGATCAAGTTATCAACAATCGTCTGATCCATATTTTGCCACCTCTTTAGCAATGTTTCTTTAAGGATTGCCACTGACGTGATTTTGGTTGCACGCTCTCGAAGTTTTTGATCAAGGAGCTCCCAAATATGCTCTATTAGATTCATGTCAGGACTTTGGGCTACTCATAGCAGTGACTTAATTCCTTGCGATTCCTTCCAGGCCTTTGGTTTCAAATAGTGGGAGTATTCCTTTTTCTAATATTTGACAGTATGTTGGACAATTCAACCGCTCATCAACAAGAATCAGCTCAGATTTTCCTCCAAACCAGACAGCGCCCCACACCATTACTCCAATCCCTCCATCTTTCACGGTTGCCTGCAGACATTCAGTATTCCAAGTCTTATTCTGATTCCTCCAAACATAAACCTGTTGGCAGAATTTACTTTTATCTGAACAAATTACAGACTGACAAATTTCATATCCTTTGCTCTCGAATTCTCTCGCCTCGTCCATACATCTGTTCCTGTTATTCTCTGAAATCAGGGGCTTCTTTCTTGCCACACTTCTTTGACAGCCTAGCTCTTCCAGAGTCTTTCTCAACGCATATTTCTATGCTGTTGGCAATATTTTTGACAATCTGGCGACGGTTTCTGATGACTTCCCTCTCCGACGCCCTTTTCATTCGCTGAGACACGATGCATGGTTTCCTGAACGTTGTTCCACACAACAATGGCCTTCTTCATTAAATTTCTTGACAATATTATTAACAGTTTGATGATTAACCTGGAAAAACCTAGCAATTTCTCTATTTGACTTGTTACACTAATGCCATCCTATTATTTGCCTTCGTTAAAATTCACCAAATTCCTTACTTCTGTGAACTTTCATTGCAAAATATAAGTCAACTATCGTTCATAGATGAGAGTAGCTTGATAGTGACACGGTATTGTCTGAAAAAAAAGGAAGCGACGTTGTTACACGAGCCAAAATTGCTGTAACCAAGGGTGGCTAAAAACTTATCATAGTCTACTGTATATTTCAGTCTGTTCATATCTATCGATAATAATCTCTTAAACTAGCTATTTATTTATCGCAAGCTGTTAATTTATTTATCTCTCTATCTATATATCTCTCTGTCACTCACTATACATACATATATACATTCTCTCTCTCTCTCTCTCTCACACACACACACATATGTATATATATATATATATATATATATATATATATATATATATATATATATATATATATATTATGTCATTCACAGACAGTACTGTTTCGCTGTATCACAGCTCCTCAGTGTGACTAGACTTCCGAATGCCTCAAGCCAGGATTGAAACACATCTAATTTGGTGTCAGCCAGAGCTATCTTCACTCGGTAGAGTTACACAACTAAATCTAGCGTATTGTTTTTACAAATGTAAACAAATGCCAATCAGCCAAAGTGCTCCATTCATTTTACTAAAGAGCTTTGCATTAGTGCAGGTGGCTGTTGTTTATAGAATTAGCTTATCACTCAACAGTGCTCAATTGAAATGTATTTTCAAAAACTAAATTATGTATTATGTGAATAGGCTAAAATTGTATATATATATATATATATATATATATATATATATATATAATTTTAGCCTATTCACATGTATTTCAGTTTGTTCATGTCTATCTATCTATCTACATACAGTATAAAAATTAACATCGATTAACACACATTACTTTTTTATTTGCCTAACATAGAGCTGGGTGAATTTTTAAAGAAATATTATGGCGTGTATTCGTAACGTAATTATAACCATACTAAATCTCCATCACCGACCAAAACAAAAAACATACACATAAATAAATTATGATAAAACTAAATGAAAAGATAAAATCACTTCCTTTTGTTATGCTCTTATGATGATGTAAATAAACACCGAGATATTAATACAATCACCCCCTATTTTTGTTCAAATACGGATTTGCTATGAACACGTTCGTAGAAGTTAACTTTAAGTCTTAAATATATCAATACATTTTTATTAATTTAAAAGGGCGCGGAACATTTATAAGTAAAGGACTTATTCGAGGCATTCGTAACTGCTACCCCCGTTACTATGGCTATTCAAACAAAAAGAAAGAAAAAAGAAATGTTCTATGCAGATGAACACCAGTCGCTTTCCGTGAAAATAAATTTGCCAACTACTATTTCACAGTGTCTACCTACCGACTGCTTCGTTTCAGCAATGGTTGCTCTAGAGAATCACGGGAAGGCATCTCGTCTGGTAAAATCAATATTACGTTACAGTCTTATCTCGCATAAATGCGCACAAAATCGACTTTTTACATCTGGCGCATGTAAGTCTGAGTCGAAATAAATAAATAAATAATCATGGCGCATTATATTTGAAATTTTACCTTTTGAATTTTCATTATAGATTCGGAAGATTTTCGTTGAACTAACAAAATAGAAACCCCTTTTCATTTTGGAATTCATTTTGCAAAAAAGAAAATTATTAATGAATTACTATGCACATATTCCTTTCTTATTCGCAATTTCAGTTATCCGCGGTCAATCACAGAAATAAACAATTCGCTAGTTTCTGCCTGAATTTCTCATTTGAGGTGTTATCATTATTTAATTTCGGACTAATGTCCACATCTCTGGTTCCCGTACAATCAACGAAGTTAAGCAACGTCGAACCTGGTCAGTACCTAGATGGGAATACTTTGTGTTGTAAGATTGGATGCGCGGGTGATGTAATGGATGATGGCTCGGAATTGTTCATGGCAGAGCCGAGTTACAATTTCAGTTGGTTTCGTTATATTCACTTAACCGCAACCCTTGGAAAAAGTATCATTCCACATCTTATCCCCCAGCTATGGGTTAATTCGTAAGACTTGTATCACTAAATCATTATTATCTAAAAATCTTACAATCGAGAAATATTTTCTGGCTTTAAATAACCTGCAAGTGGTTGACAAGCCGTAGAAAACGATTCAATTAATGAATAATGTCCTCATCTTTACTGTTACCAATTTCGGCCGTTATCCTCTCCGGCCTCACTTAGGTGTCTATTAATTCAAGTTTCTTTCAGGAAATTTTCTGGAGACTAGTCTACTGAGTTAAAGTATTGGTTCATGAGTTTAGTGACATAGTAATTTTGAGTTCAATCCCTAAGCCGGGCAGTACAGACTTAGACTTAATGGAAACAATAATTGAGCAATATGGACAACAGAACAAGAAAAATATAATCCCGTAGAATGAATAAAGGGTTTAATTTGAAATTGCTTGAAGCTTACACGGATCTACAGACACCTGAAGAAGGTCGCAGAACACAACGGCTGGAACGTTGTGACAATAACAAAAAAGATGAGGACATTATTCCGAATGCAAATAGTTAACAAGTTTTATTTAAGAATGGTCCCAAAGCTCAAAACACGTGATACTGGTAATTCGGAAACATCAGAGTGAAGCCATAAAGTGATTCCTTTAAAGGATATGGTAAAAATTTTCTCACTTAATAAGGAAAGAAAAAATCGTATACTGTAGTTTCAGGTGTCCACTGGGTGATTCAGAATATATCCCTCACGGATAAATACTAATGTGGCTAAGATGAACGTGTGGTTATTATAAGGGGCATCGAAGCGAGAAGTGGAATATGCGAACCGAGTTCGAATTCCCACCGGGTCTGCTATGTTCACTTTCGTACTAATGACCTTGGGAAAGGCATAAATCCGTCTCTTCTTTCACCATTTACGGACTAAATAGCAGGGTAGACTTCACTCTCCAGCTTAAGAGAAGGAAAACTTTGTATTCCAAACCGCGGAAAAGACAACAGGAAACCTGTTTTATATCGTATCTATGAACACTAATGGGTATGTCCCAATCATCATATATACATTGGACACTATTGTAAGTGGAGGTAATATGCTGTCTAAGTAGTCCACCACTATCAGTGGTTTACCTACTTCACGCCGCTGGCGAGTATTGTATTTTGTCGATGTTATAAAGATTACCATTTCATTTCCAACCTCCGTTTTGCTTATTCCTCATCCAGTAACACTTCCTAACCACACCACTATTTTCCCTAAAACTTCATGGAAATTAGCAGGTAATAATAATAACAAAAAAAAAACCCCGGAATCTCTGGAAAATCAGGAAGGCCTGCGCCCTGAAGAGACTTGACATTTATAAATGTGTTTAAAGAGAAAATGTTTTCATCAATAGGCTTTCTTCTGTGAGGGGTATGAGTACCTACCCAGGGTCATATTGCAAACTCGTATACGTACCCCACGGTCGTGGTCAAAGTAAGTTCAGCGGGATATCATATTTCGATATCGTGTTTGAGACGTTAAACTGTAAGCAATTAATTGCATACACTGATTGAAAATATAATTGCAACATCCTCAATTTGTTTGAAATTACTCAAGATTAAACACACGTGTAATGTAGCCGATTACAGCAAATAGTCAATACAGATCAATACGTGCACATGTTCTAAAATAAAGGGCTTATCCACACTACTTAGACCTTATATTAATACGCTGTATATTCGCTTTGGACATCAATGTTGGTCTATATCTCAAATGCATACCATCGTACAGAAAGCTATAAATTATTTTATTCCTCTTGCGCCTCTTGTACCTACAGCTAATATTGTAGGTGGACTAACTGATTGTGTCAGGGGCCATCCTATTGTGACGAGGTGTGCAGCGACTAGAGCTCCAAGGAAGCTTAGCGGCGATCTACCAACAAATTTAAAGGCACAATTTTATTATACAACCAAGGAAAAGCATAAGAAAAGTTTCGCTGTGTTTAATGATTACTAAAACTAAATAAAACCAAACTAATTTAAAAGTTATTTTCGAGAAATTAGATAAACTAATGAATTTTAACTTGGATTTAACGTTGCATCTAAGTAAAGCATGGTGCCAGTATAGAGAGTGCACTCAATGTCACAGCAGACCATCAAAGAAGCCTGGTGCACCAGCAGAAATTACTCCCGACCGCTGAATTCTGAAATATGTAACCCTCAGCAGCATCTGGGTTTTGTAAGAGTGGGAATAGCACGCATGAGAGAAAGAGGGAATTATAAAAACAACCAAACAGGCTCCCAGACATAACGGGCGAGAATGTAAGGAGCACATTTCAGACCATGGGCGACGCGGCCGTTGGCATATACACTAACCACGAATAAGTGGCAAAGAACCAGAGTGAAATAAAAATAAGAGGTTAAAGATAAGTCTGAAGTCTCGTGTTATTTATTAATCGGGACGTTTTATAATGAATCGGCATAACAGCGACTTCATTACATAGCTAAGGCTCTGTATCCACTCGCCACACATGCCAAGTTAATTGAAAATTATGACAAGTAATAAATTACTTCTATTATCGAAATAAAAAAAATATCGATAAAACCCCTTGAGACTAAGTTGCTTACACAAAGAACTATCCACAGGATTTGCGTGGTTTCTTAAGGAAAATAATTTTGGAGAAAAGGCTTTCCAAAAGAAAGCTTCAACCAAAGCCAATGGACCTATATACAGGGTTCCCAGTAAAAAAAAAAGGGAAATTTATTATCACTGTTTTATCTTTCAGGAATAATTATCCTTGAATAAACTTGAACAAAATTTCTGAAATATTCCTGACCTTGAATAATCATTCGACTCCCGCGTAATTACTTAACTCTGATTGGTTCTTTTATGATTGATTAATTGCTGCTCGATCTTGTGATTCGTCATTTAAAGGTTATTTGCAAACAATTTTCGTCTTCTGGTCTGTCTTTCTTGTATGGATAGATAACTCACTGGTTTTGAGCGTCAAGTTATCGTACTTTTCAAAGAAGAACATCCAGCGTGGGGATTGGTGAAATATGCAGAAATTCTCCTGGAATTTTTCAGTCACATCAGTTGTCACCAGTTTTCAACGGCTGTCCCGTGTCTTTCTGAATGTACAGCTTTTTTTTTTTACTGGACACCCTGTAGTTTGTTTGCGTAAAGACATTCGTCGGTGAATGTAAGAGTAGTTTTCTGGAAAATTGTTTAGCAAAAACTTATTCAAGTGACTCAGCGCTAAGAGATTGAAAAATTAATACTAAAATCGGATCAATACATCATTAATGAAAATTAAGTTCCGAGATGCAAAAAGCCAAGAGAGAAAAGAGAAGCGGATAATCGAATTGGTTTCGTCTCGGCTGTAAGAACAGAGTAGGACAACGATTCACAACTGCCGTGCCACGGCACACTAGTGTTTGCCGTGTGATCCTTTTAAGTGTATCGCGAAATAGTGTCAGTTTTATTGCAATTTTCTACTTCTTATTTATGTGAATTATGCTTCTCAACCCTAAATAGCATCAAAATAAGAAGCGAGAAAGACTAAGCTCAACTGAAGAATAAATGAGGGTCTGCTTATCGCACATTTCACCAAACATTGAAGAAATCACAAAAAAACCCCACCAGGCATACTAAATAAGCTGCAGAAAGAGTTGAATAGAAACATTGAAATAAAGTAACTTCATATTTATAAGCGTATTTTTTTTTAAAATCTATGGTTTTATTTCATAACTTTTATAACATCATATTTTGATTTGCTCCTAAGTGAGCCGTTGCTTAAAATGTTAACAAACACTTGAGTAGGAGAACGGATAAACAAACAAATGCCCGACCTGTGAATGGATAAACAAGACAAGACATGTCAAGTCAAGTCAATCCTTTTTCTCTCACGTAAAGGCGAACTAACATAGATTTTGTTGCTCTATCATCAGCAACGAACGAACGAACGATTCAGCGTATCGCTGCCATGCATCAGAACTGGGGGAAAATGCGTTAGTCTGAAGCACAATAAACTTCTTTCTTTTTATCCGTGACCCGTAAGGTCGAAGGGGCACCATGTGTACGTTCTTGGGCAAGATAGCTGATGGAGCTCAACCTTCTCCGGTTGCCACCCAAGGTTAATTAATTAATTACATTACATTACATTTAACATTACATTAGTAGCTTCACGTAAATGAATGTAATGCCATTTACGGCTGGAATTCGAACTCGGCTCTCCGATCCCTCAATCCGAGCCGCTATCCATTACTCCGCCGCGCCTACTCCATACAATCAACTACATTTTATTAATCTATAAATGTATTCTGTTTCTTTTTTTTTTTTTCGCAGCCACTTAACGCAGCACTTATTTCAATTAACTGCGTTACTTAGAACAATTACTATACATCTTAGTCACCATTAATATAAGTGACAGATGACTATAAAAAAGACTGTTGATTATTTACGACCAATTTGTTTAACTAATGCACTATTATTTGCGTCATTAACTTCCCGACACCATCATATACGTCGCCAATGTTGCCACGAGACGGTCACCTTGGAGGATGCAGTAATGCTCTGCCATTTCTAGTGATGACAATAGGCTTTGCGTTCATGTAAATGATTATAGTATACATAATAATATGCATCTGTGCCGTAGACGTGGGGAATGGTATCGCCGAGAGTGTTTTTTCGCTCACGGCACAAAAAACCTAACTTCTGATATTATAGTGTCACATCGGTTACGGCTCTGGATTGACTTTGGTGTTTGCAAAAGAAATGTCAAACGATGTCGTCTACGCCGAAAACACCGTTCAACCCATTCTGCTGCCATTCCTATAACAGAATGTCGGTCTATTGTCTCAGCCCGCCCACCTAATGTAAGTGGTACGCTTCACGCTTTGCAAGATGTTCAGAAACTTGACCATCGCAATCACCAGGCTTTCTCATTATCGAAGATGTGACTGGATGGTGTAACACTACTGTTGGGACGATCACGACTATAGCAAATAAATATAATGGTACGGTCATGGTGACCCATGGTAATCTCGGGGTCAGCATCATTGGATGCACCACCAAATGTAACCATGTAGGTGACGAACAGATTCGTTTACTGAACCTCTGTGTGGCGACGTCTACCCACCCCCGTTGTGTTCTGAAGATCCGAAGAAGCCCTAAGCTATAAAGCTGATGGATTCCAGAGATTAATCAGTTTTAGAAGAATTTTAAAAAAACAAAAAAAAACATGTATTGATATTCAGAGAACTTAAAACGATTATTTAGTTACTTATTTTTGTACATCCTGCTGCAAATAAACGATTTCTAACAGACCGTATGGACACTACCAAGGGATCACATTTTGTCTGATCTGCGCTATGGATACTATATGGTCTGTATGTTCTACTCTTTCAATTCATCAATTTTGTAGCGCATATGTGTGGCACTATGGCTATAGGGTATTGATGAAGATTCACGATTAAGATTTCGTCTATGGGATGAAAAATATTTTTCTATGAAAAATATTAATAAATTAAGAGTTATATCATTAAGGGAATAATAATCGATCACAAGCGTTGAAAAGGTCAGATCAGTTGACAGGTGGTTCATCTGACAGGTGTACCGGAAATCGTCCTGACTAATAATTCAGAGTTGTTTTGCAAACATTTTTTTGATGACAGGAATGTTTTGAAGATGAGAGAATCCAAACTGGCAGGTGTGATTTAAAGATTATCGTCTCTCGGACGTTTAAAACGTGTAATTATCAATATGGAAAGTAACGGGATTTAGAATGTTGTAATTAAGAATTTTGTATGAACTTTGAAAAAAAAAAGAAATTATTGAAAATTTTACAAGTATCCAGATCAGACCAGTTAGATGAAGTTTCGGTAAAAACTTTTCGCATTCTTTCGTCTCACCCCCATCACGTTTTTTTTTAGTGATTACTCCATCGACATGCTTCTCAACGGATCTTTCAGCCCAACGGGGCGAAAAGACGCAGATTAACCGACATTTTGGAACGGACGATTTCTTAAAGATTGGGATCGGTAACGTGACGGGACGAAAAATCGATATGTTAAAATACATTCCTTGGTTCACTACTTCAGACCTTTACAGCCACATATACGGGGGCAACCCGTCTTATATTCCCTTTGTAATACACTGGTCAGAAGGAAAGTTTCATTCAAACAATTTCTTCACAAGAAACGCTACTTTATGGAACAGACTCCCGAGAGGACGCTTTCCCGTTCACTCTTCACGTCTCGAGTCAACCGTTAAGTACTTTCAACAACCTCTATCTTGAGGGATCCTTAGGCTTTGTATTTGGTGGACAAAAGTAAAAAAAAAAATGACACGGACACCCCCCTCCAAAAAAAAAACGAAATAATAGTAAAGAAAGAACCAACAAAGCAAATCCCAATCAACTGCACCAGAAATTTCGTACCATCTATACTACGCCCGGTCTACGGTTGTAAGTTTATTTGACCACTGTTGCCAATATCAAATCTCTGTCGACTCGTCCTTTTTAACATGCGCAAGAATTCTCATAAAAGCTCCTCTAAATTCTCGAAAATTCACAATCTGTCTAGTTCCTAAATGGCTCTAACTAAACAAAAGAGAAACGGCTGCATCGCCGTAGTATGACACGTACTAATAATAGACCCTTCTACCACAAAAAATCTTATTGCACGATGCATCACTGTCTAAAGCTTAGGCATAGGCGGTGCACTGTAATGAGTGTTATTACGTTATAAGATGAACGAAGACTTCGAAAGTTTCATATAAGAATATCTACTATCCACTATCGTTCTGTAACCAGATCAAAATCAGCATTGTTATTTTATTCCAGCCAGTGTTACATAATTTTCACTGATGTGATAATTTCATTATACTTCGTACATGTGGTCCGCGTCGACCCATCCAACGTCCTGCAAAATGTTGGTCTAACCACGTATGTACAGTAAGAGCAAAATAGGGTGGTGCACCATCATGCCTGAATATCAGGTCACAACGGTTATCCCAGCCAGACACCGTGGGCCTGACGTAATTTTCGAACATCTGAAGATAGCGGTCCGTCTTCATGGGCTCATGCAGAAGATATGGGCTGACAACTCTTGTTGCTGTCATTCTGCACCAAACGGTCACTTTTGGTCGAGCTTGCATCCTCTTAACCGCCATGTTCGCATCGTTATCACACGACACCCAGAAATGGCAGTTGTGACGATTGATGAAACCACCAACATGGAATACAGCCTCGTCACTCCAGAGGATGTTTTCAAACAAATTCCGGCCAGTCTTCCTATCAACCTAGCATTGATGCGGCATATTCCATTTTGCGTTCAGAGTCTTCACGTTTTCGCTCCTGCACATAAGAAATCCCTATTAGTTGTCTGTTTAAAAAATGTTTTCGTCATGACTTCAGTGATACTAAAATTTTTATAAACAATTTCTAATGACTAGTTACTTTCCAAAACTATATCTATCTATCTATCTATCTATCTATCTATCTATCTATCTATCTATCTATCTATCTCTCTCTCTCTCTCTCTCTCTATATATATATATATATATATATATATATATATATATAGTTAAACAAGACTGAAAAAGAACTTCAGTCAGTCAGTTAAGTGGCACTTGTGATACACGCTTGGCATATCTTATCCATTTCGATTCATGACTGACTAGGCAGAAGATATTCCCGCAGTAAGTTGCCTTCTTTTTCTGCGACAGGCTGGTTGCCAACCAAGATTATAGGACGTAATCTGTTCTGCTATTCAACCCACAGTTGGGGAGAGATTATATGAACTCATAGGGTACTCGTATGTAAGTGAACATAGCGAACTGAACTGGAAAATAGAATCTGAGCTGCTATCCGTTACAGCACACTGAGCATAGAAGTGTTCAGATGCTATAATCGTAACCTCTTCAACTCTAAGGTCACTCGCTATCTATCCTCCATATTCTCGTAATCTTCATCTCCTACCTGCTCTTCTTACGTTCATATAACACAATTCAGTAATACTCTATCTTGAGTGGCTCTTGAGCCTTGTTTTGGTGAACCCCAGTAAAAAGAAAATATCGGTATTATAAGAAAGACTTTGTACTTTCATGATAGATGACCAAGCAAGCATCTTCACATCGGGTGTTAGCAGTATTACTAAGATGATCCTACAACATAAAACTTGGCTCGTAACATGAATATAATTCCATACCGGAGTTCGACATTATTGTATTTCAAAAGTAGCCAAATTAAACATTGTTACTGTACTTGAGCCGAGATTTTGGCTTGAGCTGGATGTATTTAATTCGGGATAAGTAGATTGTGAACCGTTTCTGTAGTTTTAAACAGTCTTCCCATGACAAGTGGGGATCAAAAGGAAGCTTACAACTATTATCGAGTCAATGAGATTTAAAGTGACGAGTTCTTTACAAGAGAAAAGACTGCATCATTTAAAAAAGCATTAGAAATACTCCTGCCGTATCTAACATCAACTAGAAAACAAAACCTATAGATATCTTGTATCAAAAATTTTTCAACGCTTTTATTTATACATCATCCAGTTTTAAAAACAGAAGGGTTGAGAACTTTTACACGCACATAACATCTCTGAATTTTCAAATCAGGTGATTCGAGGAATTATAATAAAAATGAGAATTAATATTTTTATTTTGTTAATAAAATTTGACACGCCTCCAGAGGAGCGGCAGCTAGCGAACAAGTCTCGCAAAGTATTTCTACTATAGTAGAGTATTTCCACATTGGACACTCCCTACTTGTGAAGTTTCGAGGTGACTTTGAGATTAACAGCACAGGAAACTGAATCAGTGAACCGTGTTCAAATTCTGCTTGAGGTCTTTTTGTACTAATGCTCACAATCAGGGCGTACTCCCGCTGTCAGCTCACATATAAGGGTATACAGCAGGGAAATGCATACTTTCGGTGCTGTAAGACAGTCATCTAAGACATATCTCAAACACGCGATACGTAGACTATCTTTCTGAGGCCTGAAGAGAACCCTTTTTGGATTCAATATACCTCAAATTTTAAGGTTTATATGTCCCGGAAAGGGATATATTTGTTCGAAGTAGCTAAGTGGTTTTGACTACTGTAACCGAGTAGGACAATCTAGCAGGAAGCAGTAACGGAACTGGTACTCGTTGTAGGTAATAGACGTAGGCAATAGGCGTAAACCAATAGGATAGCCAATGGCGTAGTCCAATAGCGTCCTCTATGTATCTCCAGTCAGCCTGTATTAATGGCTGACACCAGCCAATCATATTACCGTGAGGAGGAACCCAGGTGTATGTATATTCATTACATCAGTTTAATAAATGTATCCCCCTCCCCTTTCCATACTTGTGTAGTGGCAGTATAGAAATTGACCTACACATCAAGTGCAGACAGAAAGTCAATCAAGTTTAAGGGCACGGGGGTCGTATTCCAGTTCCTCTCCAGTGAAGGAAAGAAAACTCGACCTCTCTAACGACCCAACATTTTCTGTCTAACGAGAGGATACAAATTTTCTTTACGACAATGTCTCGCTCTCTCTTTTAAAAAAAAAATTAATATGAAATAAATTTGACAATTCATATTAGGGAAAGCAGAAATAAGTATACAATCTTGATATACATTTAAAAACAAAACAATCCGATGAGAACATTAGTTACGTGAAATAATTACAACTTGTGCCAGGGACAGATAGAGGAGCGATGGAGATCGATACAATCAACTCCTCCGTCCTGGATATGACGATAAACTACATCCGGCAGCAAGGCCTCTGATTGGGAAGATTTGAGGAGTGTGAAACCATCTCTTAATTGTTGCTGTTCATAGGTCCACCTGACCCGGAGTTTTAGCACGTGTTATGGTCCCAGCTATAGACAGATAGTTAATCCCAAAAACACTATGAAAGTATAAAAATACATTTTTGTAGTAAAAATATCAGCAATACAATTCCATAGTAAAAATAAAAGACAAAATATTACCAGCAATACAGTTTTGTAAAGAAATTAGCAAGAAAAATGTTCCTAAGAAAATTAAATAGTATTTCAGAATTAAATGAATCATAAGAAGTTGATATGCCACGAAACAAACAATCAATTAACTCCGGGAAGAAGAAATAAAATTTATCTCTCCACTAAATGAGAATGGATGAATTTGGCTACTCATATTGGCATGGAGGTGTATATGAGATTAACAGCTAGCCTACACACAAAACAGTGACACCCCTAACGAAAATGTTTGACTCCACCATTTGTGAATGTGTTACGAACTAATTTTAATGCGAGAAAACTCGATTCTACCAGTCAACCTCCGGTGAAGTTGATAGTCTCCCTATTAGAAATAGTGTGGCGGCGAGTCTGAACACACAATGAATTATGGAAAGGGCAATGCTCGAGATAACATTAAGAGATGTCAACATGGATGAAGGTATCATCAAGAAAAGAAAGATTATACACTTGATTCAATGACAAAAATGCTTGTGGTCTTGTGGGACACATATTTAAAAAAAAAAGTAAAGGCAACAAATCAAGTAAAAGGTTAATTAATTGGTGTCTAATGTGTAACAAACATGGTAAGAAAAGCCTAAACAGAAAATAAAGAGATACAATTCAGACGTATGCTGGCAAGTCAGCGAAAACTACCACAGTCACGCTCGTTAGGGAAGCATTTTGGGAAGATGTTTGTCCTGCAGTAGATTCATTATGGCTGCCATTTCTCATCAGAGTTTTTCCTCTCTCTCTCTCTCTCTCCCCCTCTTTCTCTATCTCTCTCGCTATATATATATATATATATATATATATAAAGACAAATGGAAAACTTAACTTGGCCGACGCGTTTCGTCCTATGAGGGACATTATCAAGGTATATGCAAGGATGTTATTTTGTAACAAGTATTTATATGCAAGAGCAAAAATGTTTGCTCTTGCATATAAAGTCCTGTTACAAAATAGAATCCTCGAATTTGCCGTGATAATGTCTCTCAGACGCAAAAGATAAGGCTAAAATAATTTTTTGTCTTTATTCATATTTTCCATTTACAGATACACTCTATCTCAAATTTTTACTCACACACACACACACACACACACACAAACACACACACACACACACACACACACACATATATATATATATATATATATATATATATATCGCACATTGATGAATAACTATAAACTAAATATTAATAAAAGGTGGTACATCATTTCGACTCGTCTTTCTATATGATTTGTGTGTGGATTGTAAATATTGAATATTTTAAGTTAAAAGGGAAAATCGAAGAAAATGAGATTTAATTTTGTCATCTGATGCCCTTTTATTTCCAGAAAGAAAAAAGCTGTACAAATAGCAAAAAAGATATGTGCCGTTTATGGAGATGGTGCCATATCTTAATGTACTGTTCATAAGGGGTTGGCTCAGTTCAGAAGTGGATATTTTGATCTGGAATACCGAGAATTTTCCGGTAAGCCTGCAGTCATTGATGATGACCATATTAGAACTGGGAATTGGTGAGAGAAAATCAAGAAACAACTCAACTTGTGAAATGGTAAACCTTAGATAGATAGATAGATAGATAGATAGATAGATAGATAGATAGATAGATAGATAATGAGCAGGATCGCATAGATAGATAGATAGATAGATAGATAGATAGATAGATAGGTCTTAATGAACACAACTGGATAGATAGATCTTAATGAACTGAATTAGATAGATAGATAGATAGATAGATAAGTTTACATTTGAATGTATTCAAGTTTTCGATTTATTTGAATGAGATTGAATATCTGTTCGAAATATGTTTTGAGTGTCTAAAATATATTCTTGATTTTTGCCTTTTTTACTGGCCACCAAGCTAAAATCTTGACACCCACATTGCTACTCTTTCTTCGTGTTCTGTGTGACTGACCCGTCATTACTTATTCTCTCTCTCCCCGTCTCTCCCCACCCCCGTTTGTTTTTCCGATATAGCCTAACATACTTACATGAAGACAAAGCCACATAATTTTGCTTGTTAACTTCATTCCTGTCATCTAGTGTGTATAAAGGAAAAAAAGAAAAACGCTTCATGCAATCACTTCAAAATGGCGATGACATTTAAGCGCTGACTCATAACTATTTCGTTAATACGTTTGGTTTTACGGGATACGACAAAGCTTTACTAAATTAAAGTACTTCTGCAGAACAATAATTCTTTTCCTTGTCATCTGCTCGGCTTGTGCTTTTTCTCGTTCCCTTCTCTCTCTCTTTTGCCGCTTTTCCTTGTTTCTCCCCCCTCTCTCTCTCTCTCCCTCACTTTCCCTTCTCTCTCAACTCTCCTTAACCGTTCACTCTTTTTTCTTTATCTCCCTTTCTCTTTTCTCTTTCCCGTTTCTCTCCTCTATCTTCTTTTATTTCTCTACTCTTTTACGTCTACCTCACTTTTCACTTGTGCTCTCATCCCTTCGCTCTCCACCCTTTCTTTACATTCTCTCCCCACTTTTTCTTTCCATCCTAACTTTCTTAGGGTTTTGACCCCAGTTTTGGGGTTCACCATTTGCCCATAGCTGAGACGCTAACAGGTACTACCACCCCGGGGAAGGGTTAAACTAATGCTAACAATTAAGAAGTGCTTACAAAACCTACCTTGCTGCTCGATGTAGTGTATTGTCATACCCTTACCGAGCAATGCTTTGACCTTTCCAATAATTTTCGATTTTTTTTTAATCGGTATCACCCTGAGTAAGGCAGTACAGCTACTAGCGTACAAAGTTTTACAAGGTGTGGAGGAATTAGGAAGAGAAACATTAGTCATGAGGAGAAATAGAAAAGAACAATCAGGAGGAAAGTAGATAGGGTCATGATCGCCCACGTCCTGAAGGAACACGGCACATAAATAAGAATAATGATGGCCACAAATCTAAAGGCGCATCAGAAAAGCTAAAATATGCCTTCCAGAAACTAAGCAAAGTATTAAGACAGAGGAAACTATTGCTTGAAACAAAAGAGGGTTGAACTGCTATGTATCTAATCTTCTAATACGACAGTTAATGCTGGATAATTTCATCACCAATGAAAAAGAGAACTGAAGCAACATAAATGTGGTTCTATGAGGAATTGTAATAATAGATTGTTCTCGTTCTAATATTCTTGATAACTGAGATGTGTGGCTCCGAACAGG
Organism: Acanthosepion esculentum; assembly: GCA_964036315.1. Taxonomy (NCBI): domain Eukaryota; kingdom Metazoa; phylum Mollusca; class Cephalopoda; order Sepiida; family Sepiidae; genus Acanthosepion; species Acanthosepion esculentum. Next base: position 70,123,561 of record OZ038498.1, on the reverse strand, counting down.
CAAGGTGTTAAGTATAGGATAATCTATTTCACAGAATGAATCTGAAGTCAAAACAAAGAAAATTATTTTTAAAATTAAAAACAAATAATAGTCACATACACACATTTTTATATATATATATATATATATATATATATATATATATATATATATATATATATATATATATATATATATAAAAATAAAAAGAAAGAACAGTCAGATTTATAATCTACAGATCTTTAGAATTTATTTTTTAAAACTAGTGCTCCATACACAATAATATATATATGGTTTAAATGAACATTGTAATCAGTAGCCAGAGGCAACAATCTGTTTCCTGCTAAACGCAATCGTCAGGCCACGACGATTGCGTTTAGCATGAAACAGACTGTAGCTGCGGGTTGTTGATGTCAATGTTCACTTTTATATTTACATACGCTCTATTCTGATAGAGCGTATGTAATCCATAACACATCACTTTATCACTTTAACCCATAAATATAGCATACCTTAAAACTGTATATATATATATATATATATATATATATATATATATATATATATATATATATAGGTTGCGTTAAGTAAATTGTCGGTTTTATATTTTTTATTTCGCGCATGCGCGTTCTTTGCTTTTTATTTTACACTGCATACGAATGTCAGTTCGGCACCGCCTGTCAGGAAAATAGCACTATGACGCAATTCACTCCGCCAGAAATTTGGAATCGGTATGCTGTACTGCTCGGCATTAGCAATGGAAGCTCAAATACGAACATTTCAGCTTGTTTGGATATCAATCTTAGGACAGTGCGGAGTATTCGGAAAGATTTGGATAAGTCGAATGTTAATTAAGAAGGTACAGCAGCTCGGAAAACTCACTCTGATTGTTCTAACAAGAAAAAAACTTCCGAATTTGTTCGTGAGGGACTCAGATTCAACGCGGTGGCCTACATCAAAGACCTTGAGGAGGTAGTGCTGCTCTGGCTGCTGGAAGACCCTATGTCTGGCAGCAGGACTCTTCCCATGCCACACATGTAGGAGAAACCAGTCATGGCTTTCAGACAATTTCTGCGGCCACATCACCCTTACATCCAGCCAGCTAACTCCTCATCCGCCTTGATTATTATGTGTGGGACACAGTTGAGAGACAGACCAACAAAACTCCTTGTTAACACCAAAGATGAACTGTAGGCAAGGATTGTGGCAGCATTCACCAACTTAAACAAGGAGACCATACAGAAGTGTTTCCGGAGATTCCGAAGTTGTCTGGAGGCCAAGGTTTAGGCCAATGGCGACTTCAGTGAATAAATTTACTCTTTAGTATTTCAAGATAATTTTGTGTCATTTTGGTAAATATATCTGTTAAAATGAGATGTCACTGTTATTTTCATTCCTGCGTAATTTAGACGACAATTTATTTATCGCACCCCTTATACACACACACACACACACACACACACATACACACACAAATATATATATATATATATATATATACATATATATATATATATATATATATATATATATATATGTGTGATATTATTATATGATATTACATAACCATATATCTATTTATATAAAGTTGTAGCATCTGTCGGTTTATTATAGAAACCCTTTTGGTGATAGACCCACATAACCATAAAAATTCAGAAACTACATTACCCAGGGTACTTGGATTCATTTTGATGAAAGGGAGTCTTCTTTTTCCTTTGATTTAAATTAAATTTAAAGATGGAGGTCACATCGGCAAGATCAAAATGAGACCATATAGAAGTCAAGTAATGCAAGAAATCACCAATCAGTGGGTAGTGCCTCACAATAAATATTTGTTGCAACAATTCAGCTGTCATATCAATGTTGAAATCTGCTCATCAATTCATTCAATCATGTATTGCTTCAAATACATATCAAAGGGTTCAGATCAAGCTGTTTTTGCACTCCACTGAATTTTTTTCCCTTTGATTTAAAATAAAAATATTCGAACACGGGAATAAGGCACAGGTAATTCAGCTAGTGATTTTATATATCAAGAAACAAACAAATTGGAAAAAAACTTGTTACGGTAGGTTTTGAAACTACTAGCGTCTTTCGTTTCGTGCCTATGTGTAGTCGTGGAAAAATCAACAAAACCCAGTCCGATTAAGTCCAAACGGATGAAACGAGTAACTATTTTCTCAATCTATCTCTCTCTTTCTCTCTCTCACTATATATATATATATATATATATATATATATATATATATATATATATATATATATATATATATATAACTTATCTCTTTCTAATACATAAAAATCATTGAAGATATATACAAAATACGTTCGAGATATGTTTTAATGAAAAATAAAACCAAAACAATTTATTTGAAAACATCCTGTTGCGTCTCACTAACTTTTAGACACTTTATTGTCCAGAATGTTTATCACGTATATTTGAATATTATCTGTTTCTTCATTACGCGTGACACGTATCTAATCAACTAGAAATAATCAAGCATAAGATACCATTAATCTCTTTGGTTTTTATCATTTTTTTTTATAATTTCTATCTTGTTCTCTGACGAAGCTTTAATGTTAAGAAATATATTAGATTAAGATATGTTTCATACTTTTTATTTATCCTATCATTTTCTCGGATTTCTATCCATACGTAATGTATATTTGATCTTTTATTGGTATATATATATATATATATATATATATATATATATATATATATATATATATATGTGTGTGTGTGTGTGTGTGTGTGTGTGTGTGTGTGTGTGTGTGTGTGTGTGTTTGTCGGTGCGTGTGTGTGCAGCTATCATTGCCTTCCCAGACCAAAATAAATTATTAAATAAAAGATCCGAGCTAATCTCAAAATGCAGACATGAAAACGAATTTTTACTACGTAACTTAAAATTGAAAAATAAATAAATACATAAACAAACAAAATGACAATAAAATAAGCAAAATAAATTAACCCAAACAAATTACCAAACCACACCTGTTAGAATAGACGAAATAGAATAAAAAAATAAGGAACAAAATCAATAAAGTAAATAATAAACAAATTACCAAACTATTATGGCCAAAAAATTAGACTATAAAAATCAAAACCAAAAATCGGACGGAAAATAGTTATAACTCTTATATAACGATAAAAAAAAAATAATAATATACTGCGTTACTTATAAATCGAAAACCAAAAACAGAAAATATAGAGTGTAACAAATAAATAAGAAGTATAATAAATTGATCTAAATACATCCAAATATATAAATAAACTAACAACCGATACCGATAAACTAGCCGTTTAGAAAAAACAAATAAAGATAATCAATCCAAATAAATAAATTAAAACTGTTCCCACCAAAATAATAGTCAGAACAAACCACAACATTCAACCCCAAAATTCAACAAATAGCTTTACTCAATAATAAATAAAAGATAAAAAATAAAAATGAAAATAAATAAAAACAAGCAAAACAATTTGACCCAAATAAATAAGCAAATAAACGACTTCCGGTAAATGACCGCCATAATAGACTACCAACAAGAAGCTATATAAACAAATTTTTATTACGTTAATAAAAAACACCGATAAAAATAAAAAATAAATAAATATATAACATAAAAATAAAATTAAATAAAACAAGAATAATAATTTGACATAAATAAATAAACAAAAAAAATTACTTCCGCTAAAAGTAACCGCCAATATAGACTACCCACAATTCACCACTGACCCTTATATATAAATAGCCGAGAAAAATAACAGCACTAGTTGCCTGACGATTGCATCTAGCATGGAACAGACTGTCGCCTCTAAGTGTTGACTTCTATGTTCACTTATATATATATATATATATATATATATATATATATATATATATATATATATATGGTTCCGTGTAGGATACATGTTCTATTCCTGTCGGAGAACACATATTTTCAATGAGATTTCTCGGACATTCAGTCCGGTAAATATAATTAATACTGTTTATTATAAACAGAGCATTTTCTTAAATATTTGCATCTATAAAAATAACGTATAAACAGAAAATATATATATCACACATTATGAAATGGGCAAAGTCCGACAATTATCTAAAGACATTTTTATGTTTAACATTCTTTTTATAAATATAAGTATTTAAGTAAATGCTCTGTTTATAATAAACAGTATTAAATAACATTTACCTGCCTGAATGCCCGAGAAACTTTCATGGAAAATATTCGTCCTTCGACAGGATTCGAACCTGTATCCTATACGGAACCGTCATTTAGCCTGACGTGCCTTGCCACTCGGCCACAAAGGATCGTTCGGTCGGCAATAATGTTTATTGTAAACAGAGCATTTACTTAAATATTTGTATCTATAAAAAGAATGTTAACCATACAAATGTCTTTAAATAAATATATATATATATATGTATATATAAATAAAAAGAAAGAACAGTAAGATATATAACCCGGTGTTCTCATAGATATTTTTATTTTTACACAATAGTGCTCAATGTAAATTTACAGAGCATTAATAGTATATAATATAATTAAACATATACCTTTATCTATTCGAAAAAGAATAAGTACAAATTCAGCAAATGACAAGATTTTTGATGAACATATTAATTTCTATAACAAAGCTCTAAAAGATTGTGGCTACAAAAACCCAAAACTAACTTATATTAAAAATGAAAATAGTAAGCATAGAAACAGAAGTAGAAAAATAATTTGGTATACGCCCCCATACAACCAAATGGTAAAAAACAAATTAGGACAAAAATTCTTCGCATTAATAGTCAAGCATTTCCCAGTGAAAGTAAACTAAGTACTATTTCCAATAAAAATACACTAAAATTAAGTTATAGCTGTACTGATAACTTAGAATCTGCTCTAGATAAATTGTCGGACTATGTCCAATTCTAAAATATATGACGTCATTTGTTTACATTTGATACGCTAGAGCAGATATGAATAGAAGAGATTCATGGAAGATTTAAGTTTAAAGATAGTAAAATCGACCTTGCTAACCAGACGCTGCTCTGTGGCCGAAAGGTTAAGGCACATCACGCGAAATGATGGTTCCATATAGGATACAGGTTCGATTCCTGTCGGAGAGCGAAAATTTTCTATGAAAATTTCTCGGACATTCAGGCCGGTAAATGTTATTTAATACTGTTTATTATAAAACAGAGCATTTGCTTAAATACTTGTATCTATGAAAAGAACGTTAAACATAATATATAAAAATGTCTTTAAATAAATTGTCGGACTATGTCCAATTCTAAAATATATATATATATATATGGGATAAAAATATAGTTTTAAATTATGCTACATTTATGGGTTAAAGTGCTCAATATCAGGGATACAGCGTATGTGAATATAAAATTTGACATTGAGGTCAACACCCAGCGGCGATAGTCTATTTCATGTTTAAACGAAATCTTCAGGCTATATCTGATGACACTGTTCAATGCGTTATAAATGAATAAATTAATGACATCATAAATTAATGACATCATAAATTAATGATAGCGTTCCACATAAAATCGACAACAAAAACCGTTAAATTATTGTACATGAAGCGTTAGAGGTTATTATAACTGATTAGCGATTTCTTTCTTAGCCAGCGCGCAGAAAAGGAGAGAGCAATTATTGACATATTAATGACAGATAGCCTTTCATAAAGTTTGCCTTGCCTTCGTCACTGACTTCTTCTAATGCCAAATAAACAGAATAAGATAAAGATGATTTAAACTGCTTGACCATATGCAGTGCAAAGGTTTCCTCCCATATATTCAATTACACATCGATTAAATTCTTTCGCTTAATTTAAACCGTTATCAACTTCCAGAATCACTAAAGCAATCGGTCATATTGCATTATCCTCCCAGGCAAGCACGGCAGTCTCTTTAATATATGACGAGATTTTTGATGTCACCTGACCAGACGAGATTTTACGCCGGGAAGCGATTTTCCTATCAGTCTGCTTCGATGAAGTTATATTGAGCAGAAAGAAAAATAAACGCCTCTAAGGAGTCTCATTTTGCACACCATTAATATCAGTGATAAAAAGACGGACCGGATGTTGATTCAGTAATACGGCTTGAATTTACTAATGCTCGGATAGATTCTCAACCATCGAGTGGATCGATCAAGATAGTTCACAGCCCTGAGCAAAGCTTTGGCTTCACACACTTCAATTGTGAAGGGGCAAATTACTTTCTCTTTATGGAACGATTCTGCTCTAAGTACGACTTGATTGCTTATTCGGTCTCTTGGTTTGCTAACATCTTTTGGGGTATAGTCAATGCTTAAAGGGAAATACCGCTGATTTTATTCAACTCTGCCCTTCCTTTGTGTGATTTCACAGATTGCTGAAAAAACTAAGTTATATATACACTTATTTATACTCTCATTTGTAATTTTCTTAGGGGTACAGAACTTTATTATGGAAATAAAAAAGCAAGACCAACTTTACCGTTCATGATTAAAAATAAAATAAAATAAAACATCCGACCGGTTTCGCCCTCACTCAACAGAGCTGAAATCGCAGGAATAAATGACACAATATAAAATATTGAATGGATTCTCTGGGAATGGGAAATCAGAGAAAAGGGTTCGAATTCTTATCGAGTTTGTTACATTCACTTACGCACAAATACTCTTGAGAAAGGTATGAATGCATTTCTTCCCACCCCAGCTATGGATAGGACAGACTTGGCTCTATAAACTTGGTTGGCAACCTGTCTAGGATTGGAAAACTCTGAATTCAAAACAGCCCAGAGAGGGTCAGACTTCGTCAGGCTATCTTGTTTGATACGGCTGCCTTACAAGTAGTGCCTCTTTCTTTCTTACTTTCTTTCTTTCTTTCTTTCTTTCTTTCTTTCTTTCTTTCTTTCTATGTACTGTGTCCTTTCAGGACGTAGGCGATCATTGCTCTTCACTTCTCTGTATAACTTGCATCTCCCAAAAGTTCCTTCCCTCTGCCACCTCCTCCAGACCACGTTCTGTCATCCACTTGCTTTAGGCCGCTAGGTATGTCATGCGTTGTTTTCCGTTGTCTCTCTTTCCTTCTATTCGACCCGTAAATATCAGATTATCCAGGCCCTCCTTCCTCATTTGTTTGAAATTAGAAATTTTTGATCACTTTTTCCAGTGTACCATCCTCACCACATGCTTAAAAAAAGGAGATCCAAGGTACTCCAGAAAATAAATATCTAGGGAGTTTCAGTTATCCTTTTCATTATTCCCGTATACGCATCTGGTCAGGACGTAGGCGATCATGGCTCTCCACTTCCTCGTATCACTTGTAGTTCTCAATAAGTTTTGTCTTTTTGCTACTTCTCCCAAACCCTATTGTGACATCCACATACGAGTCTTTATTCTTTCATGTTCTGTATCTCTTCAGGACGTAGGCGATCATGGCTCTCCACTTCTTCCTATCACTTGTAGCTCTCAATAAGGTTTGTCTTTTTGCTACTTCTCCCAAACCATGTTGTGACATCCATATACGAGTCTTTCTTCTTTTATGTTCTGTATCTCTTCAGGACGTAGGCGATCATGGCTCTCCACTTCCTCCTATCACTTGTAGCTCTCAATAAGGTTTGTCTTTTTGCAACTTCTCCCAAACCATGTTGTGACATCCACATACGAGTCTTTATTCTTTTATGTTCTGTATCTCATCAGGACGTAGGCGATCATGGCTCTCCACTTCCTCCTATCCCTTGTAGTTCTCAATAAGTTTTGTCTTTTTGCTACTTCTCCTAAATCCTGTTGTGACATCCACATACGAGTCTTTATTCTTTTATGTTCTGTATCTCTTCAGGACGTAGGCGATCATGGCTCTCCACTTCCTCCTATACTTGTAGTTCTCAATAAGGTTTGTCTTTTTGCTACTTCTCCCAAACCCTGTTGTGACATTCACATACGAGTCTTTATTCTTTCATGTTCTGTATCTCTTCAGGACGTAGGCGATCATGGCTCTCCACTTCCTCCTATCACTTGTAGCTCTCAATAAGGTTTGTCTTTTTGCTACTTCTCCCAAACCCTGTTCTGACATCCACATACGAGTCTTTATTCTTTCATGTTCTGTATCTCTTCAGGACGTAGGCGATCATGGCTCTCCACATCCTCCTATACCTTGTAGTTCTCAATAAGTTTCGTGATTTTGCTACTTCTCCCTAACCCTGTTGTGACATCCACATACGAGTCTTTATTCTTTTATGTTCTGTATCTCATCAGGACGTAGGCGATCATGGCTCTCCACTTCCTCCTATCCCTTGTAGTTCTCAATAAGTTTCGTGATTTTGCTACTTCTCCCTAACCTTGTTGTGACATCCACATACGAGTCTTTATTCTTTCATGTTCTGTATCTCTTCAGGACGTAGGCGATCATGGCTCTCCACTTCCTCCTATCCCTTGTAGTTTTCAATAAGGTTTGTCTTTTTGCTACTTCTCCCAAACCCTGTTGTGCCATTCACATACGAGTCTATATTCTTTTATGTTCTGTATCTCTCCAGGACGTAGGCGATCATGGCTCTCCACTTCTCCTATCCCTTGTAGTTTTCAATAAGCTTTGTCTTTTTGCTACTTCTCCCAAACCATGTTGTGACATCCACATACGAGTCTTTATTCTTTTATGTTCTGTATCTCTTCAGGACGTAGGCGAACATGGCTCTCCACTTCCTCCTATCCCTTGTAGTTTTCAATAAGGTTTGTCTTTTTGATACTTCTCCCAAACCCTGTTGTGACATCCACAAACGAGTCTTTATTCTTTTATGTTCTGTATCTCTTCAGGACGTAGGCGAACATGGCTCTCCACTTCCTCCTATCCCTTGTAGTTTTCAATAAGGTTTGTCTTTTTGATACTTCTCCCAAACCCTGTTGTGACATCCACAAACGAGTCTTTATTCTTTTATGTTCCGTATCTCTTCAGGACGTATGCGATCATGGCTCTCCACTTCCTCCTATCCCTTGTAGTTCTCAATAGGTTTTGTCATTTTGCTACTTCTCCCAAACCCTGTTGTGCCATTCACATACGAGTCTTTATTCTTTTATGTTCTGTATCTCTTCAGGACGTAGGCGATCATGGCTCTCCACTTCCTCCTATCCCTTGTAGTTCTCAATAGGTTTTGTCTTTTTGCTACTTCTCCCAAACCCTGTTGTGACATCCACATACGAGTCTTTATTCTTTTATGTTCTGTATCTCTTCAGGACGTAGGCGATCATGGCTCTCCACTTCCTCCTATCCCTTGTAGTTCTCAATAAGTTTCGTGATTTTGCTACTTCTCCCTAACCCTGTTGTGACATCCACATACGAGTCTTTCTTCTTTTATGTTCTGTATCTCTTCACGACGTAGGCGATCATGGCTCTCCACTTCCTCCTATCCCTTGTAGTTTTCAATAAGGTTTGTCTTTTTGCTACTTCTCCCAAACCTTGTTGTGCCATTCACATACGAGTCTATATTCTTTTATGTTCTGTATCTCTTCAGGACGTAGGCGATCATGGCTCTCCACTTCCACCTATCTCTTGTAGTTTTCAATAAGGTTTGTCTTTTTGCTACTTCTCCTAAATCCTGTTGTGACATCCACATACGAGTCTTTCTTCTTTTATGTTCCGTATCTCTTCAGGACGTAGGCGATCATGGCTCTCCACTTCCTCCTATCCCTTGTAGTTTTCAATAAGGTTTGTCTTTTTGCTACTTCTCCCAAACCCTGTTGTGACATCCACATACGAGTCTTTATTCTTTTATGTTCTGTATCTCTCCAGGACGTAGGCGAACATGGCTCTCCACTTCCACCTATCTCTTGTAGTTTTCAATAAGGTTTGTCTTTTTGCTACTTCTCCTAAATCCTGTTGTGACATCCACATACGAGTCTTTCTTCTTTTATGTTCCGTATCTCTTCAGGACGTAGGCGATCATGGCTCTCCACTTCCTCCTATCCCTTGTAGTTCTCAATAAGTTTTGTCTTTTTGCTACTTCTCCTAAATCCTGTTGTGACATCCACATACGAGTCTTTATTCTTTTATGTTCTGTATCTCTTCAGGACGTAGGCGATCATGGCTCTCCACTTCCTCCTATACTTGTAGTTCTCAATAAGGTTTGTCTTTTTGCTACTTCTCCCAAACCCTGTTGTGACATTCACATACGAGTCTTTATTCTTTCATGTTCTGTATCTCTTCAGGACGTAGGCGATCATGGCTCTCCACTTCCTCCTATCACTTGTAGCTCTCAATAAGGTTTGTCTTTTTGCTACTTCTCCCAAACCCTGTTCTGACATCCACATACGAGTCTTTATTCTTTCATGTTCTGTATCTCTTCAGGACGTAGGCGATCATGGCTCTCCACATCCTCCTATACCTTGTAGTTCTCAATAAGTTTCGTGATTTTGCTACTTCTCCCTAACCCTGTTGTGACATCCACATACGAGTCTTTATTCTTTTATGTTCTGTATCTCATCAGGACGTAGGCGATCATGGCTCTCCACTTCCTCCTATCCCTTGTAGTTCTCAATAAGTTTCGTGATTTTGCTACTTCTCCCTAACCTTGTTGTGACATCCACATACGAGTCTTTATTCTTTCATGTTCTGTATCTCTTCAGGACGTAGGCGATCATGGCTCTCCACTTCCTCCTATCCCTTGTAGTTTTCAATAAGGTTTGTCTTTTTGCTACTTCTCCCAAACCCTGTTGTGCCATTCACATACGAGTCTATATTCTTTTATGTTCTGTATCTCTCCAGGACGTAGGCGATCATGGCTCTCCACTTCTCCTATCCCTTGTAGTTTTCAATAAGCTTTGTCTTTTTGCTACTTCTCCCAAACCCTGTTGTGACATCCACAAACGAGTCTTTATTCTTTTATGTTCCGTATCTCTTCAGGACGTATGCGATCATGGCTCTCCACTTCCTCCTATCCCTTGTAGTTCTCAATAGGTTTTGTCATTTTGCTACTTCTCCCAAACCCTGTTGTGCCATTCACATACGAGTCTTTATTCTTTTATGTTCTGTATCTCTTCAGGACGTAGGCGATCATGGCTCTCCACTTCCTCCTATCCCTTGTAGTTCTCAATAGGTTTTGTCTTTTTGCTACTTCTCCCAAACCCTGCTGTGACATCCACATACGAGTCTTTATTCTTTTATGTTCTGTATCTCTTCAGGACGTAGGCGATCATGGCTCTCCACTTCCTCCTATCCCTTGTAGTTCTCAATAAGTTTCGTGATTTTGCTACTTCTCCCTAACCCTGTTGTGACATCCACATACGAGTCTTTCTTCTTTTATGTTCTGTATCTCTTCACGACGTAGGCGATCATGGCTCTCCACTTCCTCCTATCCCTTGTAGTTTTCAATAAGGTTTGTCTTTTTGCTACTTCTCCCAAACCTTGTTGTGCCATTCACATACGAGTCTTTCTTCTTTTATGTTCTGTATCTCTTCAGGACGTAGGCGATCATGGCTCTCCACTTCTCCTATCCCTTGTAGTTTTCAATAAGGTCTGTCTTTTTGCTACTTCTCCCAAACCCTGTTGTGACATCCACATACGAGTCTTTCTTCTTTTATGTTCCGTATCTCTTCAGGACGTAGGCGATCATGGCTCTCCACTTCCTCCTATCCCTTGTAGTTTTCAATAAGGTTTGTCTTTTTGCTACTTCTCCCAAACAATGTTGTGACATCCACATACGAGTCTTTATTCTTTTATGTTCTGTATCTCTCCAGGACGTAGGCGAACATGGCTCTCCACTTCCACCTATCTCTTGTAGTTTTCAATAAGGTTTGTCTTTTTGCTACTTCTCCTAAATCCTGTTGTGACATCCACATACGAGTCTTTCTTCTTTTATGTTCCGTATCTCTTCAGGACGTAGGCGATCATGGCTCTCCACTTCCTCCTATCCCTTGTAGTTCTCAATAAGTTTTGTCTTTTTGCTACTTCTCCTAAATCCTGTTGTGACATCCACATACGAGTCTTTATTCTTTTATGTTCTGTATCTCTTCAGGACGTAGGCGATCATGGCTCTCCACTTCCTCCTATACTTGTAGTTCTCAATAAGGTTTGTCTTTTTGCTACTTCTCCCAAACCCTGTTGTGACATTCACATACGAGTCTTTATTCTTTCATGTTCTGTATCTCTTCAGGACGTAGGCGATCATGGCTCTCCACTTCCTCCTATCACTTGTAGCTCTCAATAAGGTTTGTCTTTTTGCTACTTCTCCCAAACCCTGTTCTGACATCCACATACGAGTCTTTATTCTTTCATGTTCTGTATCTCTTCAGGACGTAGGCGATCATGGCTCTCCACATCCTCCTATACCTTGTAGTTCTCAATAAGTTTCGTGATTTTGCTACTTCTCCCTAACCCTGTTGTGACATCCACATACGAGTCTTTATTCTTTTATGTTCTGTATCTCATCAGGACGTAGGCGATCATGGCTCTCCACTTCCTCCTATCCCTTGTAGTTCTCAATAAGTTTCGTGATTTTGCTACTTCTCCCTAACCTTGTTGTGACATCCACATACGAGTCTTTATTCTTTCATGTTCTGTATCTCTTCAGGACGTAGGCGATCATGGCTCTCCACTTCCTCCTATCCCTTGTAGTTTTCAATAAGGTTTGTCTTTTTGCTACTTCTCCCAAACCCTGTTGTGCCATTCACATACGAGTCTATATTCTTTTATGTTCTGTATCTCTCCAGGACGTAGGCGATCATGGCTCTCCACTTCTCCTATCCCTTGTAGTTTTCAATAAGCTTTGTCTTTTTGCTACTTCTCCCAAACCATGTTGTGACATCCACATACGAGTCTTTATTCTTTTATGTTCTGTATCTCTTCAGGACGTAGGCGAACATGGCTCTCCACTTCCTCCTATCCCTTGTAGTTCTCAATAGGTTTTGTCTTTTTGCTACTTCTCCCAAACCCTGTTGTGACATCCACATACGAGTCTTTATTCTTTTATGTTCTGTATCTCTTCAGGACGTAGGCGATCATGGCTCTCCACTTCCTCCTATCCCTTGTAGTTCTCAATAGGTTTTGTCTTTTTGCTACTTCTCCCAAACCCTGTTGTGACATCCACAAACGAGTCTTTATTCTTTTATGTTCCGTATCTCTTCAGGACGTATGCGATCATGGCTCTCCACTTCCTCCTATCCCTTGTAGTTCTCAATAGGTTTTGTCATTTTGCTACTTCTCCCAAACCCTGTTGTGCCATTCACATACGAGTCTTTATTCTTTTATGTTCTGTATCTCTTCAGGACGTAGGCGATCATGGCTCTCCACTTCCTCCTATCCCTTGTAGTTCTCAATAGGTTTTGTCTTTTTGCTACTTCTCCCAAACCCTGTTGTGACATCCACATACGAGTCTTTATTCTTTTATGTTCTGTATCTCTTCAGGACGTAGGCGATCATGGCTCTCCACTTCCTCCTATCCCTTGTAGTTCTCAATAAGTTTCGTGATTTTGCTACTTCTCCCTAACCCTGTTGTGACATCCACATACGAGTCTTTCTTCTTTTATGTTCTGTATCTCTTCACGACGTAGGCGATCATGGCTCTCCACTTCCTCCTATCCCTTGTAGTTTTCAATAAGGTTTGTCTTTTTGCTACTTCTCCCAAACCTTGTTGTGCCATTCACATACGAGTCTATATTCTTTTATGTTCTGTATCTCTTCAGGACGTAGGCGATCATGGCTCTCCACTTCTCCTATCCCTTGTAGTTTTCAATAAGGTCTGTCTTTTTGCTACTTCTCCCAAACCCTGTTGTGACATCCACATACGAGTCTTTCTTCTTTTATGTTCCGTATCTCTTCAGGACGTAGGCGATCATGGCTCTCCACTTCCTCCTATCCCTTGTAGTTTTCAATAAGGTTTGTCTTTTTGCTACTTCTCCCAAACAATGTTGTGACATCCACATACGAGTCTTTATTCTTTTATGTTCTGTATCTCTCCAGGACGTAGGCGAACATGGCTCTCCACTTCCACCTATCTCTTGTAGTTTTCAATAAGGTTTGTCTTTTTGCTACTTCTCCTAAATCCTGTTGTGACATCCACATACGAGTCTTTCTTCTTTTATGTTCCGTATCTCTTCAGGACGTAGGCGATCATGGCTCTCCACTTCCTCCTATCCCTTGTAGTTCTCAATAAGTTTTGTCTTTTTGCTACTTCTCCTAAATCCTGTTGTGACATCCACATACGAGTCTTTATTCTTTTATGTTCTGTATCTCTTCAGGACGTAGGCGATCATGGCTCTCCACTTCCTCCTATACTTGTAGTTCTCAATAAGGTTTGTCTTTTTGCTACTTCTCCCAAACCCTGTTGTGACATTCACATACGAGTCTTTATTCTTTCATGTTCTGTATCTCTTCAGGACGTAGGCGATCATGGCTCTCCACTTCCTCCTATCACTTGTAGCTCTCAATAAGGTTTGTCTTTTTGCTACTTCTCCCAAACCCTGTTCTGACATCCACATACGAGTCTTTATTCTTTCATGTTCTCTATCTCTTCAGGACGTAGGCGATCATGGCTCTCCACATCCTCCTATACCTTGTAGTTCTCAATAAGTTTCGTGATTTTGCTACTTCTCCCAAACCCTGTTGTGACATCCACATACGAGTCTTTATTCTTTTATGTTCTGTATCTCATCAGGACGTAGGCGATCATGGCTCTCCACTTCCTCCTATCCCTTGTAGTTCTCAATAAGTTTCGTGATTTTGCTACTTCTCCCTAACCTTGTTGTGACATCCACATACGAGTCTTTATTCTTTCATGTTCTGTATCTCTTCAGGACGTAGGCGATCATGGCTCTCCACTTCCTCCTATCCCTTGTAGTTTTCAATAAGGTTTGTCTTTTTGCTACTTCTCCCAAACCCTGTTGTGCCATTCACATACGAGTCTATATTCTTTTATGTTCTGTATCTCTCCAGGACGTAGGCGATCATGGCTCTCCACTTCTCCTATCCCTTGTAGTTTTCAATAAGCTTTGTCTTTTTGCTACTTCTCCCAAACCATGTTGTGACATCCACATACGAGTCTTTATTCTTTTATGTTCTGTATCTCTTCAGGACGTAGGCGAACATGGCTCTCCACTTCCTCCTATCCCTTGTAGTTTTCAATAAGGTTTGTCTTTTTGATACTTCTCCCAAACCCTGTTGTGACATCCACAAACGAGTCTTTATTCTTTTATGTTCTGTATCTCTTCAGGACGTATGCGATCATGGCTCTCCACTTCCTCCTATCCCTTGTAGTTCTCAATAGGTTTTGTCATTTTGCTACTTCTCCCAAACCCTGTTGTGCCATTCACATACGAGTCTTTATTCTTTTATGTTCTGTATCTCTTCAGGACGTAGGCGATCATGGCTCTCCACTTCCTCCTATCCCTTGTAGTTCTCAATAAGTTTCGTGATTTTGCTACTTCTCCCTAACCCTGTTGTGACATCCACATACGAGTCTTTCTTCTTTTATGTTCTGTATCTCTTCACGACGTAGGCGATCATGGCTCTCCACTTCCTCCTATCCCTTGTAGTTTTCAATAAGGTTTGTCTTTTTGCTACTTCTCCCAAACCCTGTTGTGACATCCACATACGAGTCTTTATTCTTTTATGTTCTGTATCTCTTCAGGACGTAGGCGATCATGGCTCTCCACTTCCTCCTATCCCTTGTAGTTCTCAATAAGTTTCGTGATTTTGCTACTTCTCCCTAACCCTGTTGTGACATCCACATACGAGTCTTTCTTCTTTTATGTTCTGTATCTCTTCACGACGTAGGCGATCATGGCTCTCCACTTCCTCCTATCCCTTGTAGTTTTCAATAAGGTTTGTCTTTTTGCTACTTCTCCCAAACCTTGTTGTGCCATTCACATACGAGTCTATATTCTTTTATGTTCTGTATCTCTTCAGGACGTAGGCGATCATGGCTCTCCACTTCTCCTATCCCTTGTAGTTTTCAATAAGGTCTGTCTTTTTGCTACTTCTCCCAAACCCTGTTGTGACATCCACATACGAGTCTTTCTTCTTTTATGTTCCGTATCTCTTCAGGACGTAGGCGATCATGGCTCTCCACTTCCTCCTATCCCTTGTAGTTTTCAATAAGGTTTGTCTTTTTGCTACTTCTCCCAAACAATGTTGTGACATCCACATACGAGTCTTTATTCTTTTATGTTCTGTATCTCTCCAGGACGTAGGCGAACATGGCTCTCCACTTCCACCTATCTCTTGTAGTTTTCAATAAGGTTTGTCTTTTTGCTACTTCTCCCAAACCCTGTTGTGACATCCACATACGAGTCTTTCTTCTTTTATGTTCTGTATCTCTTCAGGACGTAGGCGATCATGGCTCTCCACTTCCTCCTATCCCTTGTAGTTTTCAATAAGGTTTGTCTTTTTGCTACTTCTCCCAAACCCTGTTGTGCCATTCACATACGAGTCTTTATTCTTTCATGTTCTGTATCTCTTCAGGACGTAGGCGATCATGGCTCTCCACATCCTCCTATACCTTGTAGTTTTCAATAAGGTTTGTCTTTTTGCTACTTCTCCCAAACCCTGTTGTGACATCCACATACGAGTCATTATTCTTTTATGTTCTGTATCTCTTCAGGACGTAGGCGATCATGGCTCTCCACTTCCTCCTATCCCTTGTAGTTTTCAATAAGCTTTGTCTTTTTGCTACTTCTCCCAAACCCTGTTGTGACATCCACATACGAGTCTTTATTCTTTTATGTTCTGTATCTCTTCAGGACGTAGGCGAACATGGCTCTCCACTTCCTCCTATCCCTTGTAGTTTTCAATAAGGTTTGTCTTTTTGCTACTTCTCCCAAACCCTGTTGTGACATCCACAAACGAGTCTTTATTCTTTTATGTTCTGTATCTCTTCAGGACGTATGCGATCATGGCTCTCCACTTCCTCCTATCCTTTGTAGTTCTCAATAGGTTTTGTCTTTTTGCTACTTCACCCAAACCCTGTTGTGCCATCCACATACGAGTCTTTATTCTTTTATGTTCTGTATCTCTTCAGGACGTAGGCGATCATGGCTCTCCACTTCCTCCTATCCCTTGTAGTTCTCAATAGGTTTTGTCTTTTTGCTACTTCTCCCAAACCCTGTTGTGACATCCACATACGAGTCTTTATTCTTTTATGTTCTGTATCTCTTCAGGACGTAGGCGATCATGGCTCTCCACTTCCTCCTATCCCTTGTAGTTCTCAATAGGTTTTGTCTTTTTGCTACTTCTCCCAAACCCTGTTGTGACATCCACATACGAGTCTTTATTCTTTTATGTTCTGTACCTCTTCAGGACGTAGGTGATCATGGCTCTCCACTTCTTCCTATCCCTTGTAGTTCTCAATAAGTTTTGTCTTTTTGCTACTTCTCCCAAACCCTGTTGTGACATCCACATACGAGTCTTTATTCTTTTATGTTCTGTATCTCTTCAGGACGTAGGCGATCATGGCTCTCCACTTTCTCCTATCGCTTGTAGTTCTCAATAGGTTTTGTCTTTTTGCTACTTCTCCCAAACCCTGTTGTGACATCCACATACGAGTCTTTATTCTTTTATGTTCTGTATCTCTTCAGGACGTAGGCGATCATGGCTCTCCACTTCCTCCTATACCTTGTAGTTCTCAATAGGTTTTGTCTTTTTGCTACTTCTCCCAAACCCTGTTGTGCCATTCACATACGAGTCTTCATTCTTTTATGTTCTGTATCTCTTCAGGACGTAGGCGATCATGGCTCTCCACTTCCTCCTATCCCTTGTAGTTCTCAATAGGTTTTGTCTTTTTGCTACTTCTCCCAAACCCTGTTGTGACATCCACATACGAGTCTTTATTCTTTTATGTTCTGTATCTCTTCAGGACGTAGGCGATCATGGCTCTCGACTTCCTCCTATCCCTTGTATTTCTCAATAAGTTTTGTCTTTTTGGTACTTCTCCCAGAACCTGTTCTGCCATCCACTTGCTTAAGACCGCTAAGTAAGTCACGCGTTACTTTCCCTTGTCTCTCTATCCGCCCTGTGAGTATCAGATTTTCTAAGCCTTCCTTTCTCATTACGTGTCTCAGAAATTTCTGATACCTCTTCCTGATATTAAGTATAAGCTTCCTCCTTGTTTGCATTCTTTCCAAAACTTCCTCCTTGCTCACATGTTCGGTCCATGATATCCTTAGCATCCTCTTGAAGAACGATACTTCCGTTGCCTCGAGTCTCTTCTTCTTTGAGGAGACCGTCCAATATTCGCTGCCGTAAAAGAGAACAGATATCACGCAGCAATTCAGTACTCTTTTCTTTGTTTCCAACGATATCCGCCTGTCTGATAATATGCTGCCTAGCTTTTGGAATGCGTCTTTGACCATCCCAATACATCTTCGTAACGCAGCGTCGCACTTAACGTCCTCTGTCAGAACACTTCCCAGATATTTAAATTTCCGCTCCTGCTTCATTTTAGTGTCTTCAAACTGTAAATCACATTTCGGACTAATGTTTTTTGCTGATGACCGACCATGCAATCTGTCTTCTTGTAGTTTATGCTTAGTCCCTTCTTCTCGCTCTTCTTCGCTACCTTCTGTCGGAAGTTTTGTAATTTTCTTTCTGTGTCTGCTTCAGCCCTGACAGCACATTAAATCCAGTCTTGTGACATTTCGCGTGTTCCCATGTAGAGTATAGGGTTACAGTCTCACTACACGTGTTGCTGCTGTTATTTCCATATAAAGTGAGTCTTTTTGGAGTTAAGTTGCTACCTAACAGTTTTTTTGTTCTCCTTGACTGATTGCCAACCAAAGCTCGAAAACAGTATGCGCTGCTCTTAACCCCTAGATGGGTGAACAAGACGTGGATTCATGTTTTTCCAAGGGTATTTGTGCAAAAATAAACGCATCAGCCTGGGCTGGATACTTTGGCTTCGTGCTTAATGAGATATTCTGGTTGACCATAAGAGGTGAGATTGATCCTAGTGGGGGTGCCATATTTGTGACTTTGTATCAAGCTAAACTTACTAAATATCGAGACAAAATTCATATTACACTAATAACTTATAATTTTCAGTTTTAAAAAAAAATGTAGTACATTTACATCGACACTTTTGGGACAATTTCCTCGTTTTTGATGTTTTTACCATAATGTTTCATTCAGGAATTTCTAATGAATCCATTTATATCATCCACGAAATTTATTCTCATTTCTTTACCTGTCACGGCCGGTGTCCTTACTCGAGAATGTTTTAAAATATGAAGACTCAAGGAAGAGATATTAGATTTGAATCTGGGTGCCCGATGTAGCATTGGTGAAGCTCATTTTTATACCTAGGAGGCGTACCCCCAGACCTTGTTTCAAAGGAGTCAGATATGCACCGTAAAAAGTAATCTAACATTAGCAACATTCATCTTCTTCTACGTGTTGTGTCTCTTCATAACGCCAGCGATCATGGCCCTCCACAACTTCCTATCTTTTGTAGTATTATTTCTCTTTTAACACTCCCTCCTACTCTCTGTTCTGCTATTGTTAACTTGTTTCCCTCTGCTCCTCATACCTTCAATGTTCTGTGAGGGCCAAATTCTTCAAGCCCTTCTTGATTTTGTGTTCAGGAAATTTCAACTCTCTCTGTCCCTCCTCTCCCCTCTCTCTCTCTCTCTCTCTGATTCTAAGTATACCTGTCCGTTTTGTTTCCATTTTTCCTTACTTTTTCCTCATTGTTCACATGATCTGTCCATGGTATTCTCAGGATTGCTCATAAAAACATAGAGGAATCAGCATTATTTTTATTATGTTATCATATCAGGAATCCCGTGAAACTATTCCAAGAATACCAAGATAGAAAAATGCACTCGTGTGTTGAAAAATTGATACAAGAAAGAATCAAACAGAAGAGAAATAAATGGAAGGCAAAATACTAAACAATTAACAAAGAAAACTTAAAAACATCTAGTTAATTCTTGAGAAACCAATATCTTTGGAAAATTGGAAATTAAATTAATGAACCCAAACAGCATAGACAATGTGTTAAAATGTGTGGAAAAGCGAAAAATCACAATAATATACAATCAAAGCCATCACAGAAGAAATATCCTAGTCTCAAAAAACACTTTGAATCACATTTCAATGCATCCACACTAAACGAAAGATAAAGATACCCGCATAAATAAAAGATACAACCTTGTGTAAATAAAACAACCGCTTTAGTTTCCTTTCTTTCACCACACGTACAGTTTTAGACCCACTGGAGTGTCAGGGTGTAATCAATTTCTATTTTTCCTCAGATTAGGTCATTTGCAGTGGTGTGCACTATTGTCTCGACTGTCGATTAGTTGTCCTACGGTCATTGTTTGCGATGGACGTTACGAAAAATTGAAACGCTGCATTAGCACACTGGCAAGCTTCCAATGAGCAAATCAAAGTACTGGCTCGGAAACTTTCCTGATTTAAATACAATAGAGAATCTGTGGTTAATCTGCAAGGAATGATTTCGTGGAATGGACATATGTACTAACATTTGCACTGGATCGTGCTTTATTGGAAAAATACGAAAAAAAAGTAAATAATAACGGAATTATTCGTTTTGTTTCAAATTTGTGCCGTGGCCTCCCTCTGTCTCTTCTACAAGTATTTTCACGGCAACTGTTCCGACGAGCTACTTTAGCTGGTCCCCGGACTAAATGAATTTAAGCGAGCTACCAGACTGGCATCTTGGTCTCACCCTTTCACTGCCAAAACGGTTAAATGTTTCAAAAAAAAATAATTTGCACAATGGTGTATAAGAGTCAGATCAGACCAAAAACGGAATATTGCTGCCATATCTGGGCTGCAGCTGCTCAATCCTCACCTTCCAGCTTGTATCAATTTAAAAAGTACAAGACTTCATATGCCCGGCTCTTTCTCTACAAGAGTCAGATTAAACCAAAAATGGAATATTGCTGTCATATCTGGTCTGGAGCTGCCCAATCCTCACTTTCCAGATCGTATCACTTTGAAAAGGACCTGACTTCTTATGCCCTGTTCTTTCTTTACAAGAGTCAGATTAAACCAAAAATGGAATATTGCTGTCATATCTGGTCTGGAGCTGCCCAATCCTCACTTTCCAGATCGTATCAATTTAAAAAGTAACAGACTTCTTATGCCCGGCTCTTTCTCTACAAGAGTCAGATAAAACCAAAAATGGAATATTGCTGTCATATCTGGTCTGGAGCTGCCCAATCCTCACTTTCCAGATCGTATCAATTTAAAAAGTACCAGACTTCTTATGCCCGGCTCTTTCTCTACAAGAGTCAGATCAAACGAAAAATGGAATATTGCTACCATATCTAGTCTGGACCTGTCCAATCCTCACTTTGCAGCTTGTATCACTTTGAAAAAGACCTGACTTCTTATGCCCTGTTCTTTCTTTACAAGAGTCAGATTAAACCAAAAATGGAATATTGCTGCCATATCTGGTCTGGAGCTGCCCAATCCTCACTTTACAGCTTGTATCACTTTGAAAAGGACCTGATTTCTTATGCCCTGCTCTTTCTTTACAAGAGTCAGATCAAACCAAAAATGGAATATTGCTGCCATATCTGGGCTGCAGCTGCTCAATCCTCACCTTCCAGCTTGTATCACTTTAAAAAGGACCTGATTTCTTATACCCTGCTCTTTCTTCACAAGAGTCAGATCAAACCAAAAATGGAATATTGCTGCCATATCTGGGCTGGAGCTGCCCAATCCTCACTTTCCAGCTTGTATCACTTTAAAAAGGACCTGACTTCTTATGCCCTGCTCTTTCTTCACAAGAGTCAGATCAAACCAAAAATGGAATATTGCTGCCATATCTGGGCTGCAGCTGCCCAATTCTCACTTTCCAGCTTGTATCACTTTAAAAAGGACCTGACTTCTTATACCCTGCTCTTTCTTTACAAGAGTCAGATCAAACCAAAAATGGAATATTGCTGCCATATCTGGGCTGGAGCTGCCCAATCCTCACTTTCCAGCTTGTATCACTTTAAAAAGCACCTGACTTCTTATGCCCGGCTCTTTCTTTACAAGAGTCAGATCAAACCAAAAATGGAATATTGCTGCCATATCTGGTCTGGAGCTGCCCAATCCTCACTTTCCAGCTTGTATCACTTTAAAAAGGACCTGACTTCTTATACACTGCTCTTTCTTTACAAGAGTCAGATCAAACCAAAAATGGAATATTGCTGCCATATCTGGGCTGGAGCTGCCCAATCCTCACTTTCCAGCTTGTATCACTTTAAAAAGGACCTGACTTCTTATGCCCGGCTCTTTCTTTACAAGAGTCAGATCAAACCAAAAATGGAATATTGCTGCCATATCTGGTCTGGAGCTGCCCAATCCTCACTTTCCAGCTTGTATCACTTTAAAAAGGACCTGACTTCTTATACCCTGCTCTTTCTTTACAAGAGTCAGATCAAACCAAAAATGGAATATTGCTGCCATATCTGGGCTGGAGCTGCCCAATCCTCACTTTCCAGCTTGTATCACTTTAAAAAGGACCTGACTTCTTATGCCCGGCTCTTTCTTTACAAGAGTCAGATCAAACCAAAAATGGAATATTGCTGCCATATCTGGTCTGGAGCTGCCCAATCCTCACTTTCCAGCTTGTATCACTTTAAAAAGGACCTGACTTCTTATGCCCGGCTCTTTCTTTACAAGAGTCAGATCAAACCAAAAATGGAATATTGCTGCCATATCTGGTCTGGAGCTGCCCAATCCTCACTTTCCAGCTCGTATCACTTTAAAAAGGACCTGACTTCTTATACCCTGCTCTTTCTTTACAAGAGTCAGATCAAACCAAAAATGGAATATTGCTGCCATATCTGGGCTGGAGCTGCCCAATCCTCACTTTCCAGCTTGTATCACTTTAAAAAGGACCTGACTTCTTATGCCCGGCTCTTTCTTTACAAGAGTCAGATCAAACCAAAAATGGAATATTGCTGCCATATCTGGTCTGGAGCTGCCCAATCCTCACTTTCCAGCTTGTATCACTTTAAAAAGGACCTGACTTCTTATGCCCGGCTCTTTCTTTACAAGAGTCAGATCAAACCAAAAATGGAATATTGCTGCCATATCTGGTCTGGAGCTGCCCAATCCTCACTTTCCAGCTTGTATCACTTTAAAAAGGACCTGACTTCTTATACCCTGCTCTTTCTTTACAAGAGTCAGATCAAACCAAAAATGGAATATTGCTGCTATATCTGGTCTGGAGCTCCCCAGTCCTCACTTTCCAGCTTGTATCACTTTAAAAAGGACCTGACTTCTTATGCCCTGTTCTTTCTTTACAAGAGTCAGATCAAACCAAAAATGGAATATTGCTGCCTTATCTGGTCTGGAGCTGCCCAATCCTCACTTCCCAGCTTGTATCACTTTAAGAAGGACCTGACTTCTTATACCCTGCTCTTTCTTTACAAGAGTCAGATCAAACCAAAAATGGAATATTGCTGCCATATCTGGGCTGGAGCTGCCCAATCCTCACTTTCCAGCTTGTATCACTTTAAAAAGGACCTGACTTCTTATGCCCGGCTCTTTCTTTACAAGAGTCAGATCAAACCAAAAATGGAATATTGCTGCCATATCTGGTCTGGAGCTGCCCAATCCTCACTTTCCAGCTTGTATCACTTTAAAAAGGACCTGACTTCTTATACCCTGCTCTTTCTTTACAAGAGTCAGATCAAACCAAAAATGGAATATTGCTGCCATATCTGGGCTGGAGCTGCCCAATCCTCACTTTCCAGCTTGTATCACTTTAAAAAGGACCTGACTTCTTATACCCTGCTCTTTCTTTACAAGAGTCAGATCAAACCAAAAATGGAATATTGCTGCCATATCTGGGCTGGAGCTGCCCAATCCTCACTTTCCAGCTTGTATCACTTTAAAAAGGACCTGACTTCTTATACCCTGCTCTTTCTTCACAAGAGTCAGATCAAACCAAAAATGGAATATTGCTGCCATATCTGGGCTGCAGCTGCTCAATCCTCACCTTCCAGCTTGTATCACTTTAAAAAGGACCTGATTTCTTATGCCCTGCTCTTTCTTTACAAGAGTCAGATCAAACCAAAAATGGAATATTGCTGCCATATCTGGGCTGCAGCTGCCCAATCCTCACTTTCCAGCTTGTATCACTTTAAAAAGGACCTGACTTCTTATACCCTGCTCTTTCTTTACAAGAGTCAGATCAAACCAAAAATGGAATATTGCTGCCATATCTGGTCTGGAGCTGCCCAATCCTCACTTTCCAGCTTGTATCACTTTAAAAAGGACCTGACTTCTTATACCCTGCTCTTTCTTTACAAGAGTCAGATCAAACCAAAAATGGAATATTGCTGCCATATCTGGGCTGGAGCTGCCCAATCCTCACTTTCCAGCTTGTATCACTTTAAAAAGGACCTGACTTCTTATACCCTGCTCTTTCTTCACAAGAGTCAGATCAAACCAAAAATGGAATATTGCTGCCATATCTGGGCTGCAGCTGCTCAATCCTCACCTTCCAGCTTGTATCACTTTAAAAAGGACCTGACTTCTTATGCCCTGCTCTTTCTTCACAAGAGTCAGATCAAACCAAAAATGGAATATTGCTGCCATATCTGGGCTGGAGCTGCCCAATCCTCACTTTCCAGCTTGTATCACTTTAAAAAGGACCTGATTTCTTATGCCCTGCTCTTTCTTCACAAGAGTCAGATCAGACCAAAAATGGAATATTGCTGCCATATCTGGGCTGCAGCTGCTCAATCCTCACCTTCTAGCTTGTATCAATTTAAAAAGTACCAGACTTCATATGCCCGGCTCTTTCTCTACAAGAGTCAGATTAAACCAAAAATGGAATATTGCTGTCATATCTGGTCTGGAGCTGCCCAATCCTCACTTTCCAGATCGTATCAATTTAAAAAGGACCTGACTTCTTATGCCCTGTTCTTTCTTTACAAGAGTCAGATTAAACCAAAAATGGAATATTGCTGTCATATCTGGTCTGGAGCTGCCCAATCCTCACTTTCCAGATCGTATCAATTTAAAAAGTACCAGACTTCTTATGCCCGGCTCTTTCTCTACAAGAGTCAGATAAAACCAAAAATGGAATATTGCTGTCATATCTGGTCTGGAGCTGCCCAATCCTCACTTTCCAGATCGTATCAATTTAAAAAGTACCAGACTTCTTATGCCCGGCTCTTTCTCTACAAGAGTCAGATCAAACGAAAAATGGAATATTGCTACCATATCTAGTCTGGACCTGTCCAATCCTCACTTTGCAGCTTGTATCACTTTGAAAAGGACCTGACTTCTTATGCCCTGTTCTTTCTTTACAAGAGTCAGATTAAACCAAAAATGGAATATTGCTGCCATATCTGGTCTGGAGCTGCCCAATCCTCACTTTACAGCTTGTATCACTTTGAAAAGGACCTGATTTCTTATGCCCTGCTCTTTCTTTACAAGAGTCAGATCAAACCAAAAATGGAATATTGCTGCCATATCTGGTCTGGAGCTGCCCAATCCTCACTTTCCAGCTTGTATCACTTTAAAAAGGACCTGACTTCTTATGCCCTGCTCTTTCTTTACAAGAGTCAGATCAAACCAAAAATGGAATATTGCTGCCATATCTGGGCTGGAGCTGCCCAATCCTCACTTTCCAGCTTGTATCACTTTAAAAAGGACCTGACTTCTTATGCCCTGCTCTTTCTTTACAAGAGTCAGATCAAACCAAAAATGGAATATTGCTGCCATATCTGGGCTGGAGCTGCCCAATCCTCACTTTCCAGCTTGTATCACTTTAAAAAGGACCTGACTTCTTATACCCTGCTCTTTCTTTACAAGAGTCAGATCAAACCAAAAATGGAATATTGCTGCCATATCTGGGCTGGAGCTGCCCAATCCTCACTTTCCAGCTTGTATCACTTTAAAAAGGACCTGACTTCTTATGCCCTGCTCTTTCTTTACAAGAGTCAGATCAAACCAAAAATGGAATATTGCTGCCATATCTGGGCTGGAGCTGCCCAATCCTCACTTTCCAGCTTGTATCACTTTAAAAAGGACCTGATTTCTTATGCCCTGCTCTTTCTTCACAAGAGTCAGATCAGACCAAAAATGGAATATTGCTGCCATATCTGGGCTGCAGCTGCTCAATCCTCACCTTCTAGCTTGTATCAATTTAAAAAGTACCAGACTTCATATGCCCGGCTCTTTCTCTACAAGAGTCAGATTAAACCAAAAATGGAATATTGCTGTCATATCTGGTCTGGAGCTGCCCAATCCTCACTTTCCAGATCGTATCAATTTAAAAAGGACCTGACTTCTTATGCCCTGTTCTTTCTTTACAAGAGTCAGATTAAACCAAAAATGGAATATTGCTGTCATATCTGGTCTGGAGCTGCCCAATCCTCACTTTCCAGATCGCATCAATTTAAAAAGTACCAGACTTCTTATGCCCGGCTCTTTCTCTACAAGAGTCAGATAAAACCAAAAATGGAATATTGCTGTCATATCTGGTCTGGAGCTGCCCAATCCTCACTTTCCAGATCGTATCAATTTAAAAAGTACCAGACTTCTTATGCCCGGCTCTTTCTCTACAAGAGTCAGATCAAACGAAAAATGGAATATTGCTACCATATCTAGTCTGGACCTGTCCAATCCTCACTTTGCAGCTTGTATCACTTTAAAAAGGACCTGACTTCTTATGCCCTGCTCTTTCTTTACAAGAGTCAGATCAAACCAAAAATGGAATATTGCTGCCATATCTGGGCTGGAGCTGCCCAATCCTCACTTTCCAGCTTGTATCACTTTAAAAAGGACCTGACTTCTTATACCCTGCTCTTTCTTTACAAGAGTCAGATCAAACCAAAAATGGAATATTGCTGCCATATCTGGGCTGGAGCTGCCCAATCCTCACTTTCCAGCTTGTATCACTTTAAAAAGGACCTGACTTCTTATGCCCTGCTCTTTCTTTACAAGAGTCAGATCAAACCAAAAATGGAATATTGCTGCCATATCTGGGCTGGAGCTGCCCAATCCTCACTTTCCAGCTTGTATCACTTTAAAAAGGACCTGACTTCTTATGCCCTGCTCTTTCTTTACAAGAGTCTGATGAAATCAAGCTAATTGTATTGCTGTCATTTCTAAAGTAAAGCTAAAGATACCCGCGTAAATATAAGATATACGGATATTTATCCAATAATTACAAAGTCCGTCTTCAAAATATAAACAATAAGGGACCTACTGATTAAGAAATTAAGAATGCGATTAAATAAAACATCACTCAACATTGAGGCGGAAATTTTAAAGGTAGCTTAGTTTCTCTTGGAATTCAATAACACGTTTCTCTATTTTATTAAAGAAGTCTGGAATCAGAAATGCTCCCCTAAAAAGTAGGGTTTATTGCGCATTATGGAAACAGAAAAAATGGCACCTGGATCTAGAACAGTTTACCCTGGTGAGCGAAATAAAGGGTTCAGTTCGACATTCAACAAAAATATCTAAACTGTCGGCTGTATACAACCGCTTTCTCAGGTCAATGGTTAAAAATGGCTCACAGTGAGTAAAGTCTGGGGGTTGTGCCAAAGACCTTTCTTCAAAAATTGTTGACTGGCGATACGGAATCACAAACAAAGAACTGTACCAAATAACAGAAACCACATCACTTGAGGAATACCAACAGCAGCAACAGAACGAGACTTTCATATGGATGCCATGCATGGCACTAAGCTTATTCAGAAATACCTAAACTGTCAGCTGTACACAAATGCTTTCCCAGAACAATGGTTAAAAATGTCTTTGAGAAAGTGAAACCTGATCTTGGTGAAGACTACGATTTTTTGAACATTGTGGACTGGCGCTACAGAATCATACACAAACACCTATATCAAATAACAGAAACCACATCACTTGAGGAATACCAACAGCGGCAACAACTAAAATGGATAGCACATGTAACTAAAAGAGAAAATAGTGACATAATCAAGATGTTGATGTTCCACGCCACCTCAAATAAAAGGTTAGGAAGGAAGCCCCATCAATACTGGGAAGCGTGATAACAGCTACTGGACCTGAGAAACATGTTTTCCTGAAAAAAATTAATAGTTTTAAGCAAAAGATTTTATAAATTTCAAACGAACGCAGTACTGTTCAGTTAATTCCAAATGTTTCCTTGTAAGGAAATGTCTGATATTACATTAGCATTATCATTGTGCAGAACTGTATTTCTGTTGCCTCAAGATTCTTCATCTATGAGAAGACTGTCTAGCATGCACTGCTATACAGGAGGACTGGTATTGCATTACATTTGAGAACTCTTTTCTTTCCTTCTAATTTTTTTTTTCTTTCTTAATACTTTGCTTAGCTTTTGGTAGGTTTCTTTTGCTGTTCCAATGGGCCTTCGGATTTCACATTTTCCGTTCTTAGTTTTAAACATTTCCCAGTTATTTAAATTTTCGTTCTTGCTTGATTTCGAAATATCGAATTCGTAGCTTTCATCATAAGGCGTTTCTCTTGTTCTACAAACCAATTTTAAGTTTTTCTTTACCAGTCTGTTTTTCTCCTTTCTTTGCCCAGTCTTCTACTCCACAAATCTTTCTTTTGTCCGTGTATTTTCCCCATTTCTCTACTTTCTATGTCCTTTTATTCTCTTTCTTTTTATCTCTCACTGTTTTCTCTTTCCTTTATTTAATCTCGTTCTCTCCACTCGACTTGACAAAAGATATTGAATTGTTTGAATCACAGTTTTTCCTATCTTTATTAAATTCAAAATGGCTTCCGTATACTGAAATTTTAATATACCGCATTTCCCGACTTAAAACACCCGCGGGGGAATAACACATACTTAAAATATGACAAGGAATTATTTGTAAAAAAAAAAAAATTCATCTGATGATTCAACCATGCTTGAATATAGGTTGCATGTATTTTTTTATATTTCAACTGTTTTTTTATTATTATTTATTTGTAAACCTAATTAAATCATTTCTACCGATACAGAAGGATAAACAGCTTGTGGTTTACTTGAGTTTCAATAAATGGATAAAAGAACAAATCTCATTTAAGAGGAAGATGGGGTAGTAATTATTTAAAGTAACAAAAAGAATATTGTGGAGAGCAATGATCTATGTTTTGAAAAAAAGGTGCTCATATACAATTTGATATCATCAGGGGACTAGTATATCAAAAAGGAATGCTAACATACAGTCGAGGTATAAGACGCAATAATGTGTGTATAAGACGCAACAATATGTGTATAAAACGCAACTATCGGAGTAGAAGACACAGGATGTTTTTACAAGCGGAATTTATGGAAAAAAGTTCGTCTTATATGGCGAAATAAACAGTACGTGACGAGTTTCTTGTCGAAGCATTAATGCATATCTTTTAGGCGCTGGAAGGGATCTCTAAAGTAGCGCCTCAATTTCGATTTCGGATTAAGCTGCTTAATCTTATTTAGTGCCGTGGGGATGTTTTAACCCCCGATAAAATGTCCTTTATATTTACCAAGTTCGACGTCAAATTTTCATGATTAGCCACGTAGCTTTTTGAATAACACTGTCATGGAACTACAATGAGCTTCTGCTTTTAATCATAATATTACTTTGATTTTTTCTTTTTCTTAGTACGGCGAAATAATCCTGCAGGACAAATGAAGAGACATCTGTGGAGCGAAGACGGAAATAAACACCAAGATAGTCAAACACCAAATAACAAAAAATGGTTTCTGTGTCAGTGGATTGCGTATTCTTGCGGTTAATAAATCAATACTTTGAAAATAAATATTTAACATTTTTCAACGAACGAGTCATGGTTCCGTCAACAATAAAATAAAATATGCTTTGTGATCCCTTTGTAGCATATATAGCAAGGTTTCTAGACGGACAAAGAAAGGAGAGGCAGACGGCAACAGTTTCACGGCGCTTCGACTTAAAAGAGATTCCCTTACTCATTCACCAGTCTTTCTCACCAAGCTACGTGACACTTACACTTTCCTCCTCGCTTTCTCCCTTGCTTCTTCTTTCACACACATACACGCAAAGCAATCACATTTCTTTTCAGCTTAACAAACAACTACAAATCAAGGACTGTAACACCTTAAGCACTTATACACGCTAAGAAAAATTTAGTTGTAAAAATACGAAAATAAAAATATTTTATATTTAAACACCTTTTTCGCCTTTTTCTTTGTTGTGGATTGATTCAAATGCGCAACATATCTTTCGCAGATTGGGAACTTCGACGTGCTGTAACTGTTAGCAAGCTTGTCTCGCTGGAAGAATTACGATTAAGTAGTGTGTTCGATCCTCAATGGCTGCCCCGTACTTTCGGTTTTGTGTCACATCTATGTTACGCTTAGAAAATCATCATATCTTTCTCAGAGTTTCAGATACACTTTTTAATTCCTTTAATTATACAGTAATAAGTAAGAATATTGTTTTGAGTTGTTAGTTTTGTCTTTTAACTTATAATTTTCCATGAATATAGTTTTCTTATTTTGATATTGTGATCACATACCATAAGCAACAAAAATATTTTTTAATATTGGCTTTTAAATTCAATTTCAAAACCAAAAATTCTAAGTTTCTTTTCCTTTTTATCTATCCTATAAAAAGCAGAAAGAACACCCAAGAAAATATCGTATATAGCAAGAGAAAATTATAAACTATACATATATGTATATATCTATACAGTATTTGAATTTGGGCTTTTGAAAACCCCACAGTACTAATACTGTAACAATCCCCTACGCTACTAACGGCGAGTTAATATAGTTATCAGAAGTCTCTATATTTCTGAGATGAGGTATTGTAATTATTTACACTATTTACATTGTCCGGGCTGTTGTCCTAGTCTCTGTTTGAGATATTAATACATCCAAGAATGCTAGTTTGTTGTTATTTTCTCTCTCCATTGTGAACTGTATCGATGAGCTTATTGAGTTCACATGGTCCAGTAGTAGCCGGACCTCTTCCTGATGTGGCCGGAGTATGAAGGTGTCATGTACATATCTCAGTTGGAATATTTCGAGGAAATGGCATTAAAATGTGAACTTTAATGCTATTTCCTCGAAGTTTTCAATGTATATTTTAGCATTTGCTGCCGATATATGCCTGATCCCATTCCAAAGTGCGTTGTTTGTATAAAGAAAGTCAGCATCTCCATCGGGTTATATATTGGTATACTGATACCTTCTCCTAGGGATAAGTCCGAGGCCAGTCTCTCACTGACTACCGATAGTGCTTCCATCGTGAGTACCTTGGTGAACAAACTCACCGCGTCCAGGTTAACCAAATGGTTTTATTGGATGGGAGCGTTTTTTTATTATTTCCACGAAGTGGACGGAATTCCGGGCATATGATGGTGATTTTCTTATTAATGAGTCAATTATATTCACAAGGAAGCGGCTCAGAGGGTGGCATATTAACAGCTAACAATCGGCCTGAGCGGAATGCCGTTTTTATGAATTTGGGTGAGGTAGCCTGCTGTAACGTCATGGCAACCGCCTGTATATCTTAGGTGGGAAGTGGTCCTTGTTCTTGATAGGATCGCCGACATTTTTCTTTCTGTTTTCATTATTGGATCTTCCATTACTTTAATATAGCTACAATTTTTAATGCGGTCTTCTTGTTTTCCTGTATATTTCGTTTTGCGTCCCTGGGATGGGGTTGAAATAATAGACAGAGAACATGACTGGAAAGTTCGAAAACTTAAGGAATCAGCGCATATGTTAGACCACAAAAATCTCCTAAGCCGGCCAAGCATAGAAATGAATTCAATATGGGAACCAATAATACGGAATGCCAGAAAAAACAAAAAAACAATAAAAAACAAATTGTGATATGAGTTCTGGTAAAAAAAATAGTAACTGAGACATTAGTTATATAAGTCCCAAAATTTCATACACTGATGTTCTCAAGTCCCAGTAGATAAAAGCTTTGGTTGAATTCAGTGACTCAACCCAAAATGTTGTGATTTCAATATCTGGCTACAGAGGTGAACAAAAACTTGGAGAGTTGTGTTAAAGGGATATATCCGAAAGAGGTATGGCACGTGGAACTAAAAAATCTACCCTGGTGAACGAAATAAAAATTCGGCTTGAAATTCCAGTCAATGACGGCGCGTACAACGGCCGAAACGTCGTGAATATGGCAAAAAAGATGAGGTATAAATGATATCAAAAACATCCAATCACGTGATTGCACATATGTAGCAGAACACTGAGCAAACATCTTTATAAATAGTAACATCAGGATCTTGAATTCTGGGGAGAGTAATCGTTGGAAACCCCACGAGCCTCATCTACTTAGTACCTTATAGGCCAAGATACGGCCCCGGAAAAAAACACCAAACTACGCCTACTCCATCATATCTCTTTCTGATTCTAAATACGTATCTTTTTTGTTTCCATTTTCCTTAAAACTTCTACGTTGCTTACTTGCTCCGTCAATAGTATTCTCAGCATCCTTCTGTAAAACCACGTTTCTGTTGCCGCATGCCTCTTCTTCAAATGTAAGTAAGGAGGTTGCCCAGCATTCACTAACATCTAGGAGGATTGATATGACATAGCGGTTCAGTACTCATTTCTTTATTTTGAACGATATTTTCTTGTTTCTTAATGCTTTGCTTACTTTCTGGAAGGCATCTTTTGCTATTTTAATCGACCTTTCCATCCTCTGTTAAAACACTTTCCAGATATTTGAAATGCTGTAATGATTGTAGTTCGCATCTTTAGATTTTTGTCTTGCGAAAAGACAGAATCTATGGGTCTACATAGATTGTCTTTTCGCAATTGATAGCCCTTTCTTCTTGAACTCTCTCTTACTACTTTGTCTGGTAGTTCCTACCGTTTTCTTTCTTCGTCAGCCATCAACCCGCTGCCTTTACCCAAATCTCTTACCCTCTATATGCCCTGTGAGGGTTAATATTTCCGAGCTATCCTTCCTCATTATGTGTCCAATGAATTTCAGCGGTTGCCTTCTAATTCTGATTATAAGCGTTCTTTTTGTTGCCATTTTTTAAAGTCTTACATGCTCCGCCCATGATATTCTCAGCATCCTTCTGTAGAACCACGCCTGTTTATTCACGTTTTCTATTCATCTCTCAGCATTCACCGTCATAGAGGAGGACTGATATTACATAGCACTTTGATTTCCTGTTTCTTTATACTGTCTTTAGCTTCTGGAAGGCGTCTTTCCGTATTTCAATGCGACTTCAGATTTCGGTGTCACATTTTCCGTCGTCTGATGTATTATTTCCCAGATATTTAAATTTTCGTACTTGCTTGATTCTGATCTCTTCAATTCGTAGCCCGTATCTTGGACTAACCTTCTTGCTAACAACAAATAAGTTCTACTTAGCATCTTTCCGAGAAACGCTACTTTGTGGGACATACTCCCGAGAGGATGCTTCCGCGATCACTACAGTCTTAAACACTTCAAATCTAAGATCAACTGTTATCTATCCTACATATCCTCATAATATGCACTTACTTCTTTTGCTTAATCATTTCACCTCAAGCAAGGCAATATAGTCACTAAGACGCAAGAGGTTACTGGGTGTGAAAGAATATGAGAAAAAAAGACACCATTAAGGTATGAGAACAATAAAAGTACATGAATTAAGAAGACGGAAGATAACAATTGACATTTCATTTAAGTTTTTGAAGATCAAAGGAAACAAGAAGTTCATTCAGTAAATCTCAGACTTTGAGTCTTGAGTGAACATTTTGAAGAAGTCATCTGAAAGAATAGTAATCGGACTTTTTAGATAAAAATTCAATGAAAATTAACTACAGCATTTATATCCTTATTAAATCCTAATTTAGATATTCATGTCTCGCACATCTCGCCTATGGAACTCCCTTCCCTATTACTGTTTCCCTGACAAATACAATCTCCAACGGTTTAAGTGTAGCGTCAATCGACATCTCCAGTTGCCTTGATCTATCCACTTCCCTTCTCCACATCCTTTCATTTTTCATTCCTATCTGCTCTCGCTCCAAAGCTTCTGTAACCCCCTTGCCTTGATCGACCGACTGTCTTTCTCTTTCTCCACATCCTCTCCTTTTCCACTCCTATCTGCTCTTCCTCCAACCCTTCTTTAACCCCTTGCGTGATAGTGGCCTCCAGCCTTGCTTGGGGTGATACGCTTAAAAAAAAAAAAAAAAAAAAGAACAGACATACTGTCTTTTATGGTAGCCTTAATTTTGATTCCTCAGTGTGGGTTTGGGCAGAGGAGTAATCAACAGATATAACTTTGGCCCAATGAAAAACAAATATCTTACTCTAGTGCTGTTCCATGTGTTATATTCAGATGAGCTCCATTATTTCGTTTAGCTATGACACAACATGCCACTTCCACAGAGTCAAATCCTCAGGCCAAGAATGGAGTACTGTTGTCATATTTGAGCGGGAGCTTCCAAGAACGCACCCTTCAGTTTCGATAGAGTCCAAAAGCTCCGAGCCCTTGTGAGTGACAAATTATTTTTCACCCTCCAACCTCTCTCTCACAGGCGGGATATGACAAGCCTCTCCTTGTTCTATCGCTACTTACACGGAAAGTGCTCGGATGAACTACCTTCCTTGGTTCAGCCAGATCTAACCTTCACGGCAAGGACCCTCTCTGCTACGTACATTCTAACAAACCACCTACATTCCCTTCGTATTCCATCAGTAAGAAGTTCCACTCGAACAGCTTCTTTCCGCGAACCGCTGCTCTGCGGAACTGACTCCCAAAAGGACGTTTCCCCGATCACTACAAGTTCAAGTCTACAGTTAACCGTTACCTTCCTCTCCGTACAAACTGCTTCCTAACGTAACCCTCTATCTCGAGTTGTCCCCCGGGTCTTGTACAGGATGAACCCTACTGTAAAAATATCCCCTGTTCCTCC
Organism: Acanthosepion esculentum; assembly: GCA_964036315.1. Taxonomy (NCBI): domain Eukaryota; kingdom Metazoa; phylum Mollusca; class Cephalopoda; order Sepiida; family Sepiidae; genus Acanthosepion; species Acanthosepion esculentum. Next base: position 70,088,780 of record OZ038498.1, on the reverse strand, counting down.
GTATTACATATGTAAGGAGAATGTTCCACTTAGATAGGCTTTTCCAAAGAACTGCCACTTTGTAGAGCGGATTCCCGTGGGGATGGTTTCTGAACGATGCAATCTTAACTGCATCAAGACAAGCCTAAGTTGTTACCTATCTTCCTTATCCTCATAATTTTCACTTCCTACCAACACCTCTAACATTCATATCACACACCTCATCATAACCATTTTGACAGTAACTTTCTACTCTACAAAATTAACCGCTTCGTCAAAGGTCAGTCTTTATCTATTCTTTTTATCCTCATAATCTTTAACCATTCTTACCTCCTGTTGCATTCATATCGCACATCTAATTCAATAATACTCCATCTTGTGATGCAATACAGCCTTACATTGTGTGAATTTTATTATAAAAAAAGTCCCGACCTTTACAGTTGGGACACACCATGCTACTTTCACGGAGTTAAATCACTCACATTTCCCCGGTATTTAAAATATTTGATGTCATCTTAACTCAGACTCTCGCATGGGTTATTCTTTGAATGGGTTAATCTCTCCAAATAAAGGGTTAATCTTTATCACCTTAATCGTCCCTCCCTGCCCCATTTCATTCATCATTTTGATTAATTCGTTAACTTTAGTGGCTCATGAGCCTTATATTGCGTGAATTATAGTATAAAAAAAAAACGCTTATGAACTCGTCACAGAAAAATTACAATTTCAGCTAGTTTTGTTCCGTGGTTTGCGTTCGTATAAATTTTGTCAGGTAAATGGATTTTTCGATTAGTTTTAATTGGAAGACATTGCCATATGTTTTGGATTTATTTGAGGGAGAATAGGAGCAAATAGTATTATTCCAGGTTCAAACTCACCAGATAGCACCTTTACTTTTTTTAAAAAAAAAAACAAACAAAAAAACATCGTCCGTGCAAAATGCGAATTAAGGGCGCAATCAACACTCTCTCATTAATGTCAGGTAACATCAAAATATAAGAGACTATCACAACGTCAGGTCGCCACTTGCAAAACTTTGATTTTTGCCATCCAATCAGATAAAGCAATGGTTGATCCACAACGGCAGGCGATTGTTTCACGCCTCATTGCATCATGTGACGTCATGGGCCACTTAGTGTGCAAAAAAACGTCGCATTGCGACGCGCACTGCCTCTTTTTCCCGTTTTCCTTTTCCTTTTGTCATTTTGATTGTTTGTTTCGTTCGTGCGCTCGAGTTGAAAGCAGTCAGTAGCTACAGCAGCAATCACCAAACAGTAGCAGCCTGACATTATTCGCGTTAGCCCCCAAAACCATCATCGTCACCCACCCACTAAAACTGCTGCTATGCTCTCTCTCTCTTCCCCATCTCTTTCCCGTTCGTTCTCTTTCTTTCTTTCTTTCTATCTATCTATCTATCTATTAACAATGTTATCAGCATTCTAGTAAACTAGTATCATCGCTTTGTCTTCGTTTTTGCTTTTCCTTACGCCGGTTTGTAAAGCCATGTAAAATTGCTATCGCTTGAAGTATCGAACCACCAGTTACCTGCACACTATCCCCGATTTGTAATCAACACAATTCGTAGTATCGCTACTGCTTCCTTCCAAACTAGCCATATTATCTTCTACTTCTACTACTACTACAGCTACCTCTTTCGTTACACCTGCAGATCCTGGTTATTGTTGCGACTAAAACTACAACGAAACAATGCCATCCTCAGGTATCAGGTGGGAAAATTGAAACAGGAGAAAAATAAATTCCCTTTCTTTCAGTGTATTAATCGCAGCCGCTCTTCTTCAGCAATCGATTCTGCTGTTGTCACTTATCTCAGTTACGTTTATCACGTGATTAAATCGACATATATATCCTTAGCAGAGACTTAACATTTTTTTTTTAAAACAAATAGTAAGGGGAATTTTTGGAGTGAGGTTAGAAAAGAACTACAAAAATATTTTTTTATTAGAACGTAACTCAATAGACCTCATCCTGTTGCAACTGAAAACATCTCTCTCTTCTCTCTATCTATCTATCTATCTATCTATCTATCTCTCTATCTCTCTAAATCTTTCTATTTCTATCTCTCTCTCTCTCTCTCCCTCTCTCTCTTTCTCTTTCTCTGATGATATCGATCGTAAATTCAAATAGGTTCGTTTCCTAATGTAACGAATGAAATATACGGAATACAGATTTTTTTTAAATTTTATTTATTTATTATTGGAAATCAAGGACTAAACCTCGAAGTATTACACCTTGCTTTAAAAATAAATGAACAATTCTAAAATGATCAATATCTATTGAAAATTATTATTAATAATTAAAACTTGCCAGTATGATTTGCTCCAATTTCATCGATTTCAAAAAATATTTACATACTATTAAAAGATAAATTTTTTCCTATCTTTTGTCGGATTTTTTTAGATAAGGGATTATCATTTTTATATTCTTCTGCAGTTGGGTTAGTATACTTAACTTGGTTGTTATACGAAAAAAATTTAAGCCATTCTTGAATTGTTTACTATTGTCTAGTCAATACAAGACCTAAGTGCCACTCAAGGTAGAGGTTTACTGAATGTTGTAAGGTCATATAGAGAGGGAGTATGTGTTGCATACTGTGAGAATATGTAGAATAGATAACAGTTGCTCCTCGACTTCAGGAGCTTAAGAGTGTAACGATCAGGGAAGTATCCCCCCGGGAGACTGTTCTGCGTTGCAGCATTTAAGGGAAAAATGCTATTTACTTACTCCTTACCAATACACTCTCTAACCTTCTTCAGGTCTTTGTCGGACTTGGTAACATTCTTGAAATTTAGAATCAAACTCTTTAGTCAGCCTCAAATGAGTATTCTAGTCTGAATGTAAAAGTATTTAATAGCAATCGCGCCATCTTAAATTCTCAGTAGTTGATACTGTGAAAAAATGAAACAAAATCAATAAATAAAATAATAATAATAATAATCAATAATAATAATAATATGTTAAAATACATTTTCTCATGATGCTAGTTAAAAAGGGTCCGGGAATTTTATTACTCCACTTAGCTTCGTGAAACGTTCTTTAGGTGGCGCTGTTTAAGTCTATAAAAAGGCAAACATTTCTTTCTCATTCTCTTTCTCTCTTTTCCCCCTTTGCTCCAAGATGTAACAACACATTGAAAAATATATCATTATTAAGTAATTCATCGAGTCTAGAAGAAACCTCAACAGAATGCAGAAAGCACTGGACGGCCATTTCGCCCTATCTTTGGGACTCATCAGTAGTGCGCATTCACTACCGAGAAATGAAACCCAGACAGTTAGGATACGAGGCGAACGTCGTACCAACTGCACCAACGGGCCTCGGTGAAGAAGAAGTGACTAATTAGACTAGATATAGCGCCGCTTGTTCACATATTCCGTGGTGGAACTCATCCAGTTGGTATGACGTTTTCCTCATATCGTAACTGTCTGGGTTTCAATTCCCCGTAGTGGATGCGCACTGCTGATGAGTCCCAAATATAGGACGAAACGGCCGTCCAGTGCTTTCTGCAATCTGTTGAGGTTTTCTTCTAGACTCGATCAATTACTTAATTATGATTATCTCAAATCCTCCTTAATTTCTATCACACACACACACACACACACACACACACACACACACATATATATATATATATATATATATATATATATATATATATATGTGTGTGTGTGTGCAGTAAAAATAGCACATTTTAAACAGCTTGATATATATATATATATATATATATATATATATATATATATATATATATATATAAGTGATAACATTATAGATATGGCATGGTATATTTTTGTGGTCAATGTCAGAGATAGAGAAATATAAAATGGCCACTGAGATCAACACCGGACGGCGACAATTTGTTTACTGTTTGAGTGTAATCTTCACGCTATCCTGAAGATTGCATTCAAGCATGAAACAGACTGTCACCGATCAGTGTTGACCTCAGTTTCGACTTTAAGACCGACTTTGCATATCCAACTCCCATCGATAGTGGAAATAATCGATTTTTTCATGCTTCTACGGCAGTTTTCATGTAGTTTGCGGTCATTTTCTACTGGCCAGAGTGAGAGCCTATAGCTGGCTGCCACGAATAGGCAGGAAGAATATCGACTTCAATGTGTGATGAAACAATTTTGGCAATCTTAGGCTATCACAAAGTTTGTGTTAGATAGGTTCCACGGATGCTCACAAAAGGAGCAGAATGACCACCTATTGGGCGTGTGTCAGGAATTGCTGGACGAGTACTGAAGGCTGAAGGTAGCAGTATCCTGAAACACTTCATAACCGATGACGAGACGTGTCACTATCATGAGCCAGAATCAAAATGACAGTTTGCGACTTTCGAATTAAACATTAAAGATAAACATGCAAGGCGTATCTATTAGTCGGCAAAGTGATGTGCACTATTTTTGGGAATGAAAAAGGTTCTCCTAGACTTCCTGGAACCTGAACAATACATCCAGATCTGGCGTCTCGGCTACACTCACTTTCACACCTATGCATTTTCTATAAATATTTTCATGGCAACTGTTCGGATGAGCTCTTCGCTATCGTACCTAGACTTTAGGAATTTAAGTACAGTACTAGACTGGCGACGAGGTCTCACCAATTTACCGTTGAGTTGGCTAGATATAGCCGTAAGTTCTATGCCAGCAGTTTCTTTTTTTGCACTTATTACTTGTAGAACCATCTTCCGGTCCCATTCTTTCGAGCCAACTTTAATCTTCAAAAATTTAAAAGCAGTGTCAATCTCTTTCTGTGTCCTCCTGATTACTCTTCTTTTGTTCTCGCTCCGCAGTAATGTTTCTGTCTTCTAATTCTTCCACACCCAGTAACCCTTTGTGTCTTAGTGGCTTTACTGCCTTGCTTGGGGTGAACTCGACTAAAAAATTACCTCGTGATACTAAGTTGAAGACCCAACTTTCCAGAATCAAGCCTGTGCTATGAAACAATTTTGAAAATGTCAAATGTAGATTCCACCAATGGTCACAAAAGGAACAGAATGACCCCCCCTAGAAGAAAACATTTCTTTTGAAAAACATTACCCCCACGTGAACCACACCCCACACAAATTGGAAAACAATAGATCATGTTTCAAATTTTAGTTTTGCTGTCCTACCACAATCACCACTTTAGCACCTTCTGAATTTCATCTGTTCAGGCCGAGGAAAGACAAACTAAGCAGTTTTCTCACATAGATGGCGTCATTTGCTGTGAAAAAAAAATGGGCCGACTCCACTGGTGCAAATATTTACGAACGTAAGCTCTTATTTATCGTCGGCAAAAAAATACGCGAAGTCAGTGATGGCGACTATGTGCAAAAAGAGAGTTTTCTAGCGGAGCTCTTTCTCTATATAATGGTGCCATTGTGTTCTCTGTATCAGTTGCAGTTTCCGTGGAGATAAACCGGAGGCATTATTTACGGAACGTCTCTCGAATATTGAAAATTAAATATTCATTTTGTGAAATAATTGCTTTTTGTCTTTAACTTGCGGATGTGCCGATGAACCTATAAATATTTCTAATAAGATTTTTCTATGAAAAATATAATCGAAAATCAGAAAAGAAAAGGATTATCTGCGGTCAAGGATTAATGCCTGTGTTAGTCATAGATTACGTTTATTATACAGTTACATAGCGACGCAAATTAAGCTGAAGAGCAGCATTTCTAGATTCATGCATAGCATAAATATACAAGTCTCGTGGCACCTCTACGTGGCGTAATTTTTAGCAAGCTTGTCTCGCTAGAACAATCACGATTGAGTAGTGAGTTCGATTCTCACTGGATTGCTCATACTTTCAGTCTTGTGACATGTCTAAGCCCACGCTTAGGAAACCAACATATGAAGGTCTCGATTTGACGAGGCTATTTAAGAACATGTATCGAATTTTGGTTTCGTGGCATATAGTTCGTTAAATAGAAATGTCTCTATTTTGCTGCAGTTGCCATTGTTAATAATCTCGTTAATACTTTCTGAGTAGGATAACTAAATAAATAATCATCCAAGCTAGTATTGTGTGTACGTTTATAACTCTTCTTTTCATCCAGTCCATGATCCTGACCCTGTTACTTGATATGACTCCTTTATTGATTTGAAACATTGTTTTATGCAAAATTCGAAAAAAACCTCAAGCACAACGGTAAAATATTAACAACTTGTCTCTTTTGTTTGTTTCTACGATGCTGAATGCATCATTGCTCAACTTTCGTAGTCAACAGTAAAAAGATTAATATTATTATTATTATTAATGAGTGAGATAGCAGCACGCCAACAAAGCGACGCACACTAGTACAAATATACGAAGCACAATGTATCCAGTCTGGTAAGATTATACTATAAACATGCATGACAGCCAAATAGCGCGATATGGTTTTGATAAAAACTTTCATTAAAACTGGTTTAAATAAAAACAGCGCATAACCTGATAAGTGGGAGCCAGTTAGAAATACTTTCCGTTCGGGTAATCGAATTCGCTAAGACGGTCTCCGATGAAGATACCTAGAAACTTGGAAACTGCCAAGTCGAGTTGGTTGCTTCTCCTTTCAAAATTTAAAAAAAAACCCTTCTCAGCACCCGGCCATGATGCTCTCCTGCAGTCAGTTTCCTGCAAGAAAATCTGTAGCTCGTCTTATTTCCCCAAGATAAAAGATATCTTCAGTTAAAATCAGAAACATTGAGAGCTATACCTGGTGCAATATAGGGCACTTATTATTATTATTGTTATTATTGTAATAACCTTCTTTCGTTGTTTGTTTCCGTATCCTGGGTATGATTATAAACTACATCCGGCAGCAAGTCGTCTGATCTGAAGATTGGTGGTTTTGAGGAGCGTGGGTTACCACTTATCAGGTTATGATCTGTTGTTTCCAGATCCACACTTACCCGGGGCGGTAGCACCTGTTAGGGTCCCAGTGATGGGCAAATAGTGACCCCCCCAACAAAATTCAATAGTAAATTTTTATAGTAAAATGACCAACAATACATTTTTTGTAGGGAAATTACCAGCAGTACATTTTTTTAAAAATTATCTACAATAAATTTTATGATCTACAAACTATATATCTAAAAAAATACGTTTACTCTGAAACTATAAAATCATGTACAGAATAACTGTAAATGAAAGCAATAAAATTACGAACAAAATATATAGATTTCGGCATTAAATAAGCTATAGGGGTTATATTCATTCGCACAAATACTCTTTCGAAAGGTAAACATCCCCCACTTCTCTCCCACCCCACCTGTGAGTTAATTAGTAAGACTTGTATCACTAAAAATATTATCTCAAATAAAAAATAAAATTAATGCATGAAATAACGCATAGAGGTTGATATTCCGCTAAACAAAATATCTGTTTGTTCCTAAAGTGGCAATGTGAAACCTTTGTTAAAGTCTGTATCCTTAAACTTTTGGTTGTTTAATTATTTTCTAGGTTAAATCTAATTCTTTTTTTTTTAAATTCTAGTAGCTTGTCCTTTGTCTTTCCATGTACGATTTGAGCACTGGAGGACGACAAGACCTCATAGAAGATTTACCGATTACAAAATTATCCAACACAAAACCCTCAGCCAACAACATAATCTTCCTAACCATACTCCCTAACGATTTGCCTCTATTCTACACTAAAGATATGTAAATATTTATCTTTCTGTATATCTATGAAGTTAAACATATGATAAAAGAATGGATCAATAAGATCTAGGACATAAAAATCGATCGTTATTTTCGGTTGTCGAAGAGAACTCAAAAATTTATTTGGCTTGCGAAGAATATCTTCATAATTTCCAGAAATAGGAAAACGAAGATTCAGTTATTAGGGAAAATGGAGAAGTGTTTTATTCAGCGTTTCGGGTAAGAACAAAAATAATAATCTTTCTCACAAACACACACACACATACGTACACACGCGCACACGCACACACTCTCTCTATATATTTTTTTTTTTTTTTTTTTTTTTTTTTTAAGCATATCACCCCGAGCAAGGCCGGTGGCCACTATCACGCAAGGGGTTACAGAAGGGTTGGAGGAAGAGCAGATAGGAGTGGTAAAGGAAGGGATGTGGAGAAAGAGAAGGACGGAGGGCCGATCGAGGTAGGGAGGTTACGGGAGATATAGAGCGAGAGCAGATAGGAATGGAAGATGTCAGGAAGTGGATAGATCAAGGCAACTGGAGATGACGATTGACGCTACACTTAAACCGTTGGAGATTGTATTTGTCAGGGAAACAGTAATAGGGAAGGGAGTTCCATAGGCGAGATGTGCGAGACATGAAGCTATTGGAGTAGAAAAGACGTCTACACCTAACAGTTTCAACGGTGAAGGGGTGGGAACGGGATGCCAGCCTCGTAGGACGCTTGAATTCACGAGGCTTAGGGACAAGTGAAAGCAACTCCTCAGAGCAATTACCGTGGAAGTACTTGTAGAAAAGGCAGAGTGATGCAACATTGCGTCTGTGAGAGAGCGACTGCAGACGAGATGACAGATCAGGGCCAATCACATTGCATATCCGTCTCTTGATCTTATCAAGAACCCCGAGGCAACACGCAGGGGTCCCAGACCATAAATGGCAGCAATACTCCATGCAAGGTCGAATGGTAGACTTATAGACTTGGAGGATCGATTCAGGTATATATTTCTTTTCTTTTAATCTCTCTTTTACGATAAACATATTCCTTTTTTAAAAGGCTTATCGCCACATCACGTTAAAAAAACACTGGTCTCCGTACTATGACCGAAGTTAAGCAACGTCGACCTTGATCAGTACCTAGTTGGGTGACCGCTTGGAAATACCAGGGGCTGCGAATCAGTGTAATGCATAATGGCAATCGGAGTTTCAATGCCAATCGGGTAAAAATTCACCACTTCTTCCCCTAATCCCAGCTATGGTTTAATTAGTAAGACTTGTATCACTAAGAACATTATTATCTCAAATAAAAAAATTATAATTGCTGCATTAAATAACCCATAGAGGTTAATATGCCGCTAAACAAAAACTCGCAACCAACCTTTTAAAAAAATGGGTAAATTTGAAGTCTGTCTTAAAAAGTGCCTTATCTAATAGAAGCCAATGGCGTATAAAAAAACAAAAATAAACAAGACGGATCGGCGAATTAATTCAAGACCCAAAAACATCATAACGGCGAATATATTCTAGCAAGCTTCTTCTTCTTTTATGTGCCGTGTCCCTTCAGGAAGTAGGCGATCGTGGCTCTCCACTTCTCCCTATACCTTGTAGTTCTCAATATGCCTTGCCCTCTTGCCACCTCTCCAAAACCCTGTTCCATCATCCACTTGCTTAATTAAGCCCGCTAGGTATGTCACGCGTTGCTTTCCCTTGTCTCTCTTTCCCTCTATCCGTCCTGTAAGTATCAGATTCTCCAAGCCCTCCTTTCTCATTATGTGGCCCAGAAATTTCAACTGCCTCTTCCTGATGTTAAGTATAAGCTTCCTCCTTGTTTACATCCTCTCCAAAACCTGATCGTTGCTCACATGTTCGGTCCACGGTATCCTTAGCATCCTTCTGTAGAACCATTCCCCTAGTTGCCTCAAGTCTCTTCTTCATCTTTGAGGATACCGTCCACTATTCGCTGTCGTAAAGGAGGACAGATACCACTTTTCTGTGTTACCAACGAAATCCACCTGTCTCGTAATACTCTGCCTAGCAAGCAGAGATCACAAATAGCGAGGCTCCTCTGACTGATTTTTTCTGTTTTGAAGGGAGGGGTATCATGCTATACACGCGTATATGTGTGAGGTGCATTGAGCAAGAAACCAAGAAAAATTCTTGTAACACCAAAGATGAACTGAAGGCAAGGATTATGGCAGCATTCACCAACCTAAACAAGGAGACCATCCAGATGTGATACAGGAGATTCCAAAGTCGTCTGGAGGCCGTGGTTGAAGCCAATGGCGATTTTTTTTTTTTTGAATAAATTTACTCTTCAGGATATTTTTGCGTAATTTTGGTAAATATATCTGTTAAAATGAAATGTCAACGTTATTTTCATTTTTTGCATAATTTAGACGGCAATTTATCCATCGTACGCTGTATATATGTATGCATATATAAATGCAGCAAATGTATACAGATGTATACCGATATGAATTGCTACACTGTATGGCCTAACCTTTATTGCTATTACAAATGAGTTTGTCTCTCATTGGTTACGAATCACTCTTGCTCCTATTAATGCGTTTGTCGTTCATTAGAGACTAATCCCTCCTCCTTTTACCAATGAATTCGTCTGTCATTTGGTAATAATCTCTCGGATGTATGTTCAGCTTTTATTCCATAATAATATCTTGTCACTTGACGTGTTCTCGCCTTTTTCTGGCTATAATTTTGGGTTTTTGCTTTTCTTAAAGGCCTTAGTTCGATGTACCAATCAACACCTTCGACCTAAGTTCAAACTTCCGTTGCGTGTTGTCTTGGATTCTCGTAGTTCATCGGTGATTCACCATATTGGAACCAGAACAATGCATCACAGACTGAATGGGGAAAAACTGATAATTTTCTTCAGGCTTTTTCCTCGCTTTATTTCAGTGGGGTCATAAAAAGCATACTTTCTTGGAGAAAACGAGAAGGAGAAAGATATAGATAACGGATCTGAACGTGTCGGCCAGCTACAGGGTATAATCCTGTGGTGGCTTGTCTCACCCGCTGATGCCACGGCACGTCAAGGAGTTTGGCAGTTGAGTGGCGTCTTCACTTTTCTATCACTGCAACATTAAGCGTTTTCGTATTTTTTCAGTCTTATATTCAAAAACTTTAAGGCAATGCATCATTGTCAGGATTATATACCCACGGAGTTCAACACCCGACCTGCTCATTTCGGGTCGTTCTAACCGGTATGGTAGGGTTTGCCTTATTGGATTAGACTATGCATTTTGTAACTCTTGGTTATAGCTCATTTCTGGCGACTGTTGCACGACTCTGCAGAGCCAAGAAACATATTGGTACCGCATACTGATCCTTGTCTTTCAAAATATTCACCCATCCATGTACTAACCTAGATTGACGTTTTTTGACATCGATAATCAGACAAGAACCGGTTCATTTCATGTCATATTGAAGTAAGCGTAGACTATAAAAATGTTAATATAAAAGTAGGCGTTATTCGATTACAATGCGTTTGGCTTGTATTTTCATTTGTTTTGTTTTGTTTTCCTTATATATTCGGCGTCTGGTTTGAAACGACATGAAGATTAAGTAAAAACTGTAACTTCTTTGATCGGTATTGTATGCGGAATACAACGGAAACTTTTGGTGGAATTTTCATCCAGTAATGCAGAAATTTACGGAACTACACAGCTTCATGGAGGAACGAGTGAAAAGAAAGAGTGAAATATTCAATATGAAAAATGTCTGTCTTTGTTTCTATATCTTACAATGAATGACGTAAAGTTTCCAACTCCTGATAAAGAGGCGTGAACAGCCGGATAGAATTTAGAAAAAAAAAATCAATAAAATATTTTTAATCGAAAGAATTCTTGTTAAGAAAAGTATCTTGACTGATATCCAGATATTATTTCTTAACAATTTATTTATTGCAACACGCAGGAAGTGTTTTATTTATCATTTAAAGGGTTTTTACATACATCCCTGGTGATTGCCACGCCTTACTCAGATGAGAGACGACCCATCACCCTTCGCCTCACTTGGGATGGCTTCCTTTTTCTTTCAGCGTCCATGGCCCATAAGATATCTCTGAAGACTATCAGGAATATATGAACTCTGTATCCTTCTGTGTACCACTATGTGATTTCTCAATCCAGATGTTGATCTGCAAAACTTGTTACATACATAATAATAATATCTGGCCACTAGTATTCGACGATACCCGTCAGTTAGGGCCGCTAGCCAATCCCTAATTCAGACGCTCGCTCAGGCACATTTTGTATTTGTTAAACACCCACAGAGCTCACCTGTGGTTTATACTGCAACTATGCTGAGCAGATCTTAGTTACAGTTTCTGGGAGAGAGCGTAATCAACAATCTGAACAAGGCCAGCACGATCAAACCCTCGGTCACGATGACTTGTGACTTCGTGCTAGCTAACGGCGGTCCCCCTAGTGCTCTACCCACTTTCACTCACAAGATTTGGGTTAATGCGGGGTATGGTTTTCATGCACTTTGCCGCACGCTGGAATCGTCCCCTCCACACCAATAGCATCAGGAAGTCTTCTTACTAACAAATCAACCGTGGTGAGATTCGAACTCGGGTCTCAAGGTTCGAAAACAAACGTTCTCACCACTCGGCCATGCGCTTCTCAGTCTAGATGATGATCTGCAAAACTTGTTACATACATACATACATACATACATACATACATACATACATACATACATACATACATACATACATACATACATACATACATACATACATACATACATACATACATACATACATACATACATACTAATATATTCTGGCCCTATTACCAAACCTCGATCATTCACCGCCGTGGTTATCTTTTATTCAATGTTAATTCACCCAATACAAGGCCCAAGAGCCACTCAAGATTGAGGGCTACTGCGCGAGAGTGCTGTAAGTGAACGAGAAGAAGGAATTAAGAAGTACGAGTTATGAAGATGCGTAGCATACATCTCGGTTGATCCTAGACTTGAAAAGATTGTAGTTGTCAAAGAAACATCCCCTCGGAAGTTTATAGATAATCGACCACGCCCTGAAGGGACATGGCACATAAAAAAAGATTTGGCAAACATAGATGGGATGATGACAATAACATGGACGAAGCATGTGAGCAAAGAGGACATTTTATGGAAAAAATGACATTTATACTTAGTACCGAAAGAGACAATTTAAATTGGGGGGGGGGGCATGACGAAGAAAGAAGGCTTGGGGAATTTGGTACCCACAGGACATATTAAAGACAAGAGGAAGAGAGGGTAACATCGAGTAATCTACCTAACGATGGCAGGACAGCGACCGAGAGGGACTTTACGGAGATAAACATTACTTGGAACTACGGAGTATAGGAAGTTGTAGAGATAGATGATCGACCACGTCCTGAAGGGGCATGGCACATAAAAGAAGATTCGGCAAACATGGATAAACGTGCCCGCTATAAGACGGAATCTCAAAAGGACAGCTTTTCCCATGACACACATTTTTAAGCTACCGTCACTCTTTGGCAATGTTTATTGTTTTTAAAAGCGATGATTAGAATTGTAATAAAACCTAAACATATGAAATTTATACATTTTCTTTGTTCTTGGGAATTTGCAATAAAATTAATAAAGACTATTTATTTATTAGATTGTTTATTTATACTATTCATTTATCATATTATCTATTGGAATGGTTAGTAAAAAAACTGGCTAGTTGCCAATTGATTCAAACTTTACAAAATGGTAAATAATAAGGATCGATTCACATATTTTAATAATTTAGTAAATGTTTATAAATTTATAAATAAAAAAATTGTTTTGACAGTTATTTCTTTATAAATTGCTGTTATATAAGAATTAAGTGTCGCTGCCGACATTGAGCACAGATCACCGGAGATCAAACTCAGGCGATCCCATTATTGTCAGAATCTCATCTATGTTGTTTGAAATCTCTTCTTCATCTGTGAGTAAATTGTCCATCATCCACTGTCGCATAGGAGGACTGATATTACATAGCAGTTTAAGCGCCCATTTCTTTGTTTCTAACGCGACTGAACATTACTATGCATTTCAATCGTTATTGGAAAACGCTCAATTCTTTTCCTTATAAATTAATCGTAACTAAGTCCTCGCTTAATGTTATTTCAGTTAACGAAAGTTTCATGAGGACGTTCTACTCTGGTTTAGCAAAGGAAAACTGTATTTGCCCGGGATGTGATAAAAAATGTTGTTAAAATTCTTGATTGATTCGTTTCTACGGCTTTTCAATATCCGAAAAAAAAATAACTCAACCTGGTATATAAACACTGGTACATACCTGGATGTATTTGATTATTTTCTATATTTAAAACAGAAGAAGTTGTTTGCAAGTTTGTTTACACGATTATAAAATTTGATCACTCTGCATTGGGCTATCTTTGTTTTGATTGATTTTCGAACCTGTCAAGAAATACAGTACTTCATCCGAATCGGATGTTGTTGTCAGGCGAACGAAGAGGGGTTGGTTGCTTCTTCTTCCGTGATGCTGTTTTAAAACGAGGAGTTGTGTGGGTGTGCTGTTGCGTTGTGATATAATCCCCGTGTTTAAAGATCAGCTGATTCAGGTTGGCGTAAATCACGTGACGACTAGCGGTAGATATTGTAAAAGTCATTAACCTTACAAACACACATACACACAGACACACACACTCTCTCTCTCTCTCTCTCTCTCACACACACACACACACACACACACACACACACTGACACACTGCAACGCAGACTGTCGAGAAATTCTTCGTCAAAGGAAATATTTGATGAAAAGAAAAAAGTATACGTAGCTACTTTGAAGGGGATATAAAACGTACCTAACTTCCAGCCCCTAAATAAATCAACAACTGAGAAATAACAGAGGTAATAAAAATCAAAATAATAAAAAGAACAAAAATAACATAATTTATTCACCCCACCCCCCACTACCATTTATTCTATATTAATTTTTACTTCAATATGATCAAGAAATACTTCCCGAAACCTTCTGAACTGCACAGGATTTTCAACAGTAACACTGGGAAATTAAGTTATAGTTGCACTGGCAATTTAGAAAGCACTATAAAGAGACAAAATGCGAGGAATTTAAGGGCAGGTGTACAAAACAGTGGTGAAAATAATTCATATGGCAACTACAGCTACAAAATTAATTGTCCATTGAATGGTGACTGTTGTAAAGATAGAGTTTACATAGGAAGCACTGAAAATACTTTCAGAAAACGATGGTATAACCACAGATCTTCAATTAGACTACAGAGCCATAGGCATTGCGCAAAACTCGCCAACCACGCATGGGAGATGAAGGAAAAAATAATAGAAGCCCAAACTTAAAGTGGATTAAGATCAAGTCTGACAGAACTAGCGGCAATAGTAATAGATTGTGACGGGAATAGAAGTTGGCCATTGTTATTCATCCGGATCTTAAAAAATTATTAAATCAAATAATGTTTAAATTTAGGCATGTTAATAAATACATTTTAGGTCTCTACGAACTCGGATGAAGGCTAGCAATAGCAATGGGGAGTGGAAGAAAGAAAAAAATAAGAAAAAAGAGGAGGGAGCAATAAGGAAAGAGAGAAGTGATTTTTTTTCTCTATTTTTGGCATACCCCCTCCCCTTCAGCCGTCTTTCCGGTAGCAATATCTGGTTAAATACAAGTTTCGAGGCGTTGGATAATGTAATTTGCATCACTACCTGATGATACCATGCGTTTGAAACCCGGGTAGTGAATAAGAAAAACATTTTATGCTTTTTATGGTATTAACCTGCTGGACACGTTCTATTCTGAACGATGTATTGAACACTTTGTTTTTAATATCCGTCTTTGGCCTGGAATTGCTCATGCTTGATATATATATATATGACGATCTGCCTAAGTGAAACCTTGGTAGGTGTGTCTGGCTCATTAGGTTTGACTAGGTTTGCTCTACGCTTGTATTGAGCTCTTTAGTTAGTTGTTTACTCGTATCGGGGTTTTTTCTTTGGGCCTTGAACCTGTATCTGTGCGATTATTTTCGACAGACTTTCATGTTCCTGGCTCTTTCTTTTTTTAAAACCTTCTTTTCCTTCGTGATTGATTTGGCTGTTGTTAAATCAAGAGTTCGAAGGTTTTTCGACACGAGTATAGTTACCTATATTTATATATATATATATATATATATATATATATATATATATATATATATATATATATATATATATGTTTAATATATATATATATATATATATATATATATATATATATATATAAATATAGTCTTAAAGTGTGCTATATTTATGGACGATTGCACTAGCATGAAACAGACTGTCGCCTCTAAGTGCTGACTTCTATGTTCACTTTTATATTTATATATATATATATATATATATATATATAATGTTTAATATATATATATATATATATATATATATATAATGTTTAATATATATATATATATATATATATATATATATATATATATATATATATATATATATATATATATATATATATATATATATATATCAAGCAGGAACAAAATATATATCAGATGTTAAAATGTCGCCAGTCCGATATAACCAAATGACCAAACATTTTTTAGGGTAGTGGGATTTTAATCAGGAGTCCTGACTTAACACCCTGTGACTTTTCTTCTTTGGGGTTAGTTAAATGAACAACTCTACTATACCAAACCAAGACTTTGGAAGAACTTCAAGGGCGAATACAAGAAGTTATACCACAAGAGTTCCTGGTGAAATCAGTTGACTCGATTCCGGGGCGGCTCAAGAAGCTGGTAGCGCAATCTGGTGCCCATATCGAATTTTAAATAAAACCTCATACTACACGCTTTCCTCTCATATCCATTTGTTGTGAATATTATAGTTAATAAATAAATTATAAGTATGTTAAAATGGGGAATTACTTTTCAATCACCCTGCACCTAAAGTACATAAAGTACATTTATCTATCGGTACAACACATCTGTGTGTGTGTGTGTGTGTGTGTGTGTGTGTGTGTGTGTGTGTGTCTGTGTGTGTGTGTGTGTGTGTGTGTGTGTGTGTGTGTGTGTGTGTGTGTGTGTGTGTGTGTGTGTGTGTGTGTGTGTGTCTGTGTGTGTGTGTGTGTGTGTGTGTGTGTGTGTGTGTGTGTGTGTGTGTCCGAATAAATCTCTTAATAATTGTGCGTGAAATTGGGTAGACGAAACTGTTCGGAAGCTGTGGGTGGTTGTGTTAGCATTAAGTCACAAGTCATTGACCCTATTCAGTTGCTAATCACGTCAGATTATGCGCGCTCTCCCATACATTGTTACTAAGATCCGCTCAGTAGAGCTGTAGTATAATGCCCACTCAGATGCCCACTCAGACACATTTAGACACATATGGCCAATATGTGTCTAAATGTGTCTGAGTGGGCATCTGCAACATGCATTAGGTAAGCGCCAGAGCAGAGGGGTTGTACCTCAAAATGAACAGCTATTATTATTATTATTATTATTATTCCATTTTTGCAGCAAATTACAGCAATCTCAATGTCTGTTAGACATGAGAAGTAACGGGGCCCTCACACGCACGCTAGCCTTATACATGTTGAAATACATATCTGAGAACGGAGAAGAGACAGTGCCATAAACAATGAGTTTCCTCCAGACACCAGTACATCTCGTGCATCCAGTGCCTGAGAGTCCGTATAGGAGAGTTGGCTTTCTATCGGGTATTTTCGGTACTTGCGTGACACTGTAGAGCGAAGTATGTCAAATCTCCCACAATTTCAGAAACGGAATATCCCGTCTGTCTTGCACCCGCTATCAGGCTTATTTAGATATCCCATAATTCACATTGAACTGCCATAAGCAGCCGAACCTGTGTTCACAATGACACACCAAACGTCAAAGCGCAACTGATATCGGTTTCGGTATTTCCGTGACGTCATTTACAGGTCGTAAATCTGCCGTAGGACAGTCACTTGATGGCTTCACCATCTATTGACTCTCCTACTGTTGTCTGGAAGTAAAGACCTCGACACTAGAGATAACTTGCCGACAGTACCCCAGGCTGGTGATGGTTTCATAATGTTGGATGTGTCCACTTGTTATGGGTTGGATTGACAGGTTACTGACACGGTGCACTGCTACATGACCACTTGTACCCAATTCGGAACTACGTGTATCCCAATAACGATGTGTTATTCCAGCGGTTTCCTATATGGCAACCTTCACAACGAAATTCGCATAACAGACCTTATTTATTACTGTTATTTACTGTGCAATTGTTTATATACGTGACGGTCGGATACAGTTTTATTTTTCGGTAAATATCACCTATATTTTTGACATATTTTTTTTTAAAGCATAAGCTTAAGAACTTAGTTTACATTTTAAGCACTCGATAATGCTATAGACCAGTTGATATGTTCTTAAAACAACTATGCATTCCTCAAGTATTTCTTTTAAAAATTAAATTTCACGCTTGAATTAAGGGGAATTTAAGGGCTTTAACAAAAATTAAGGTCTATGGTTTTTACACATTTACACGACGTATATGTCTTATATCAAAATTAAAAATAAGATATTACTTAAAACATTTAGCACGACGTAATGCTCAAAGCATATTGGTTTTTTAAGCGTAGCGTAGATGTGGCACAAAGGTCTTAAGTATCCTGTGAGGACCGAACTCAACATTCAGTTATAATTGATTTAGCGTGACACGCTTGCTAAACATCACACCACGTCGAAGCGTCCCATAGTTCAATGTATGGAGCTTCCAGAAAAAAAATCAAACTTAATTCACTAGTAATTTTCAGTGAGACGAATTTCCACAGTGATGTGATCAGAAAAACAGCGTATAACCATATTTTTTTAAAAATCCAGCCTTTAGAAAATAGAATGAAATAGATGCTTTGGTTATGCCCAAAAGGAGATGAACCAGGTTTTGAGCGAAGCTGCGTTCGTGTTGAGTGAAGAAGATATTAGTTGACGCAGGCTGAATGACTTTCATCTTTCTTTTTATGTACCATGTCCCTTCAAGACGTTGGCGATCATGGCTCTCCACATCTCCCTCTATCCCTTGAAGCTCTCAACAAGTTCTTTCCCTCTACTTCCTCCCCCAGGCCACGTTCTGTCATCCACTTAAGTCCGCCAGGTATGTCACGTATTGTTTTCCCTTGTTTTTCTTTCCCTCTATTCAACCCGTGAGTATCAGATTCTCCAGGCCCTCTTTCCTCATTATGTGTCCCAGAAACTTCAGCTGCCTCTTGCTGATATTAAGTATAAGCCTCCTCCTTGTTTGCACCCTCTCCAAGACCTCATCGTTGCTCACACGCTCGGTTCATGATATTCTTAGCATCTTTCTGTAGGACCACATCTCTGTCGCGTCTTCATCTTAGAAGAAAATCGTCCAACATTCGCTGCCGTAAAGAAGGACAGATGTCACGTAACAGCTCAGTATTCTTTTCTTTGTTACCAAAGAAATCCTCCTGTCTCGCAGTACTCTGCCCAGCTTTTGGAATGTGTCCTTGGCCATCTCAATACCTCTACGGATCTCAGTGTCGTACTTGCTGTCCTCTCACAAGACGCTTCCCAGATATTTAAACTTCCGCGTCTGCTTGCTGTACCCGACCTTGAAATCGCATTTCGGGGTCACCCTCTTACTGATGACCATGCATCCTGTCTTCTTGTAGTGTATGCTTAGTCGTTTCTTCTCACTCTTCTTTGCTACCTTCTGTAGGAGATTTTGTCATTTCTTTTCCATGTCTGCGTCATCTGCGTATCATATGTTGTTACGACTGTGGCCGCCAATGCTAAAACCCGGTAGGATTTTCAATTCTCTCAGGATTGCCTCGTTGTATAGGTTGAAGAGGTCGGGTGAGAAGACGCATCCTTGCCTTATGCCCCTTTCTATTTTTGTATATTCACTGAACTCGTTCTCTATGCGCATGCATGCTGTTTGCTGCCAGTATAGGTTCCTGATTATTCTGATATCTTTCCCGAATATATCAAGGTTGCTGAGCAGATCCATCAGATCCTTGTGGTGCACTTTGTCGAAGACCTTTGCGTAGTCTATGAAACATAGGTACACGTCCTTCTGCATCTGTATCGCTCTTTCTGATAACATTAAGTTAAGGAACCAAAGCGACAACAAACGTGTCACTTGAATTGTAATGGTAATAGTAGCCATTTCCCTACAGGGAAATATTTGGCATTTCTGGACTGAGTAGTAGTACCGCTGTCGGTTGAAATTTATAAAATCATCCTCTTAAAAAAATTTTTCTGGAAAACAGATTGCTCAAGCCCAGTAGCTGTTATCGCTCTTTCCATTATTGATGGGGGTTTCCTTCCTAACCTTTTATTTGAAGTAATGTGGAACGTCAACATCTTGATTATGTTATTTTCTCTTCGGGTTAAATGTGCTATCTATTTTAGTTGTTGCTGCTGTTGGTAGTCCTCAAGTGATGTTGTTTCTATTATTTTATATAGTTGTCGGTTTGTGATTCTGTAGCGCCATTCCACAATGTTCAAAAAGGATGATCTTTGCCAAGGCCCTCAGGCATCACTCGCACAAAGCCTTTTTTCACCATTGATCTTAGGAAGCGGGTAAATTGATCGAAATGGCAATAAAAAGAAAGAGTAAAAAAAAAGTCAATTCATCCACAAGCAATATCGATTGTTTGTTTAAATATCTTTAAAAAAGTATTTGAAAAATATAATAAAAATCTCAGTTAGCAAATAATTCGAAATGGCTTTTCGTTTCGAACTGCAAGATTTTTCAATATGGCGTTTATTATCTATCGATTGTGACCTTCGCTTTATTTATTTATTTGATAATTTAAAAGGCACACCTATCAATCTTTTAATCTTTATCTTGTACTAATTACATTTACAAAATTCAAATGAATAAAGTCTTGAATGAATTTTTTAATACCTTTATATTCGCTTCTTGGTTCAACAAGATTTAAATACACATTTATTAAAAGTCATGTATATTAATAGCCTTATTCTATTAGCCTTTTTGTCTAAAGTACAATGATTAACAATGTTTTTCTATATTAAGAACAATTAGCAATGTACTTTATAAATAGAATATCTCAATTCTGTCAGTAGTAAAATGATTAGAAA
This sequence comes from Acanthosepion esculentum, assembly GCA_964036315.1. Lineage (NCBI taxonomy): Eukaryota > Metazoa > Mollusca > Cephalopoda > Sepiida > Sepiidae > Acanthosepion > Acanthosepion esculentum. The sequence continues at coordinate 70,068,027 of OZ038498.1, read as the reverse complement.
TATCTTCTTCCATTAAAATTATTAGCTCTGTATTTGTATTACGGATATAATATAAATATTTATTTATTCTTTCAGCAGTAGTAGGCATCGTTTACGTCGGGTGATAAAGGTGGTACTCTGTTTGGTCAAAGTTTAGTCAGGTCGTTTGACTGGAGTGACCTCTCCAAGGCAAGGGCCTGGCTGATGGTATATAGAGACCGTGCGCTGCCCATCCCATACAAAATCCTAAGGAATACAGGACATTCCATTTGAACAATTCAGCGGAGGTTTAAAATAGGGGTCTTTTTCCCCTAGATGGACTACTTTCAAGGCTGACGTCGAGCCGAAGAAGCTGGTTATGGGGCGCCAGTGATACGCCCCTTCTCTGGCTTGGAGATGGACTTAGTTTTCAGATGCTATTTGAGACGTATACCATGGGAGCATTTTCTAGACTACCAGCCAGGCTAAGATAACCATTGTAACATATATAATGTACATATACAAACAATACTTACATTACGCGGTTTAGAAGCTCTCCCAAAATTAAAGATTATATATATATATATATATATATATATATATATATATATATATATATATATTAAGCTTATCACCCCAAGCAAGGCTGGAAGCCACTAGCACGCAAGGGGTTACGGAAGGTTTGGAGGAAGAGCAGATAGGAGTGGTAAAGGAGAGGATGTGGAGAAAGATAGTGGATCGATCAAAGCAAGGGGGTTACAGAAGATTTGGAGCGAGAGTCGATAGGAATGAAAGGTGAAAGGATGTGGAGAAGGGAAGTGGATAGATCAAGGCAACTGGAGATGTCGATTGACGTTACACTTAAATAGTTGGAGATTGTATTTGTCAGGGAAACAGGAATAAGGAAGGGAGTTCCACAGGCGAGATGTGCGAGACATGAAGCTATTGGAGTAGAAGAGACGTCTACATCTAACAGTTTCAACGGTGAAGGGGTGGGAACGAGATGCCAGCCTCGTAGGACGTTTTATGTTCATGAGGCCTAGGGACAAGCGAAAGCAGCTCCTCGGAGCAATTACCGTGAAAGTATTTGTAAACGTCGCGTCTGTGCACAAGTATTAAACTTCCGGTTTGGAAGCGACAACAAACGAGGTCTTTTTAATATGTTTAAAAGGAGTTCCCTGAATCACAAACTGACAACGATATTAAATAATAGAAACAACATCTCTTGCAGACGATCAACGGCAGAAACGAATACAGTAGAAAGCGAGGCAAATTACAAAAGCGTTGTACATAACAAACATAAATATCGAGAAAAAAAATTGCTAACTTTGGAAAAAGATGGCAAAATGCCAGAAAGAAAAAGATAAAATATAAATCGGGATCTAAGCTTAAAATATTCGGAGATTATGAAGCCATTATTTATAAAATACGATAAAAAAATAATCTATACTTTCATTCTTTCAACAATGCTTGCATTAATCCCTGACCACTGACAATCCCTTTCTTTCTGATTTTCAATGCATTTTCTGTCGTACAGTTGAATTCACAATGACCTTTCGTAAACAGTCTGTCAGCTACAGTGATGTTTAAAACTCCATGCAGCTTCTGTCTTTTTGCTATTTTTCAAAGCTAAAAATCTCGCTTGAAACATTGTGGATTAAGCAGAGCGTGACGAGGCAGCGGATGTCGATCTCGAAAGAGGTCTTCATAAGCTGAGATAAAAGAAAAATTCAAAATACAATCGGCTGCGCTGGGGTTAGTTTCGACCAACACCGCAAGTTGTTACAAATCCAAAATATTAACCTAAAAACTCGAGCCATGTTCTTAAATAGCCTCGTCAAATCGAGACCTTCATGTGGATGCCATACATGGCGTTAAACTCGTTCAGAAATATCTAAACTCTACAAAGTGTAGACTGTAACCCACCCTTCTTTGTACCTTATGGACTGGCGCTACATAATCGAAAAAAAAACTGTACCAAATAACAGAAGCCACGTCACTGGGGATAAAATAGATAAAAAAAAAACTAAAATATATATCACATGCAACACAAAGAAAAAATAATTACATACCGAAGATATTGATGTTCAACACCACTTCAAACAAAAGGTTAGGAAGGAAACCCCCATCAGTACGGGAAAAGCAATCAAAGTTACTTGGCTTGAGAAATCCATTTCCCTAAAACTTGTTTTAATAGAAAGAGTTTATAAATTGCAATCGACAGTAGCAATGGCTGCTCAGTCATTAAATGCCGAATGTTTCTTTGTAAGGAAACGGATAATATTACTCTTATGATTGCCTCTGAAGGCTGTTTTGAAAAGTTGATCCATGCTGGAATAAATGCGTAAAGTTCAAGAAGAGTACTCTGAAATGACCGAGGGACCATTGCCATAGGTTGGCTATTTTCGTTAATATTAAATAGCTGGATACTTTAAGGAAAGACCTAGTCTATTTAGCTTCAAACATGCGCTGAAGTGTTTTCATTGCGTCTTTTAAGGCATTCTGTCTCTATGTATTGTGAAGTCCCATAAAATCGTTATAGATCCAATGTCTGTAACCGGGTCTAGGTGGGGTTCATACCAATTTCTTGCGGTTTCCTTTCTCTAAAAGTTGCATATTTTCCAATGCAGATATTGATTATTGTTATCATTATAGAAAATTGGATCAAAAGTCTCTAGGAAGAGAAAGTCTCTCGAGCTCGAAGTGAGCTTGTAAATTGGTTTTGAAAAGGGCACGCAACATTCAATATTTAGGTGATTCTTCGAAATCCAGATAGTGGCCACAAACATTTGCCCTAATCTGTATCTATTAAATATATCAACAATAGTATTCCAAGTTATCCCTATTTATTTTTAAAAAAAATTTTTTTTTTTTAAAAAAACCCTAAAAGTCGCCCGTAGCGAAATACAAAATAGAGTAACGCTGAGTTTTCAAAAGCAACCGCCTAATTTGGCAACCCAACGCCGATCATGTGACATAAGCAATCTGATTTACTGTTAGTGAATAAACAAATTAATGAAATGCGGCGTTATTTTTTAGAATATTTTTTTACGTGCAAAAACTCGAGAAAAAAGAATAAATAGTGAGATCTGTGAAAACTGTTACCGTAAGTGTGGAAACGAAAGTGAAAGAGTCACCGATAATCATAAACTCGTTAGAAGCGAGGGTGGCGGAACCGAGGTGGGGGAACCGAGAAATAAGAAAGATTGAAAGAGACGCAAGAAGAGAACTTCAAAAGCCGGTTAATCATCTTAACGTAGCAAGAGTCCCTCCTCCAAAAACAGACTTGAAAGGCTGGTTGCTACGAAAGCTTTCAAACGTAAAGTTGCAACTCAACTAACTACATTTACATGATTAATAATAATAATAATAATAATAATAATAATAATAATAATAATAATAATATGTACTTTATTAAACCCCGGATACACAAGACATCACTGAATTGTAAATATCGCCCCTGCAGAGTAATAGATGTCAAACAGTTCGAATCTCACCAAGAGGTGCAATCCGTGATGTTTACTAATATCCACGAATAAGTGAATTAGCTTAGAAGCTAACGGAAAATATACGTGACTGGGTAGGAACGGAGATCCACTGGGAATTGTGCAAATGATTCGGATTTTATCGTAAAAACCATGCAAAACCAGAAACTTCCCTAGAGAAAATATATAATTGTGTGGAACATTAAAGAGATCACCCAATTTCAGTAAATCTCAGATTTTAAAAAAAAAAAAAGCCGAAAAACTTGGAAAATATTTAAACCTTGTCACAGAACTGAAAATAGTAAGAAGCATAATGATAACAGCTGTAATTGAACCTTAAAAGAATTGGAAATTTGAGGAATAAACGAAACTACCTAAACGGCAGCATTACTAAAACAAGCTAGAATACTGAGGAGGGTGCTGGGGATTATCGAAACTTGTTGTCACTAGATCCTAAAGCATCAGATAATCCTTGTGTGAAAACGTAAAAAAAGGAAATAATAATGTTAATGAACTAAATATGAGTGGATTAATAATATTAAACAAAATAGATGGAGCCTTGGAAATTCCATGTGTATTGACAAATACGATTATCCATTATTTCATGTGTCTGCTCTTTTCATACCCTTTGCCCGTATCTTCTCAGTTTTTCCCTTACTCCTTTTAATCTAAACGTTATAATGAATGCATAAATATTTTTCTGTATCCTTTCTTTTACCTATCTTTTGCTCTATCTCTCCATAAAGAAGTTTATTTTTTTGCATTTCCATCTCTGTTTGTCTATATTCCTGAGATGAGCTATTGCAATTATTTAAACTATTTACATTGTTCGAACTGTTGACATCATTTTTCTTTTTTTTTTGCCTTATTCAGCGCATGGACACGTGGATAAAAGAGCTGGTTGAAGTAATCCAAAAGTGACTTGACCCAAAGAGTTCAATACCTGGCCACAGCAGAGGTGAACAAAAACTTGGAGAGTTGAGTTACTGTAGGGAAATAACTGAAACTGAGATATCTGGAAGAGGCATGGAATGTGGAACTGGAACAATCTATCCTGGTAGGCGAAATAAATGGTTTGGTTCGAAATTCCAATCACCTGAAGAAGGCCGGCGTGTACAACTGCCAAAACATCGTGAATATGACAACAAAGATGAGGACAACAGTCCGACAATGTAAATAGTGTTAAAATTTCTATATGGTTTCAGTCTTTTACTCATTGTCTTTTGATACGCAGCGAACAAGACTGTTCGTCTATATCCTTCTGTTGTCACCATCCATCCCCGTTTTTTTTTAAATATGGCGACGCAGAAAGATATGGCGGAAAAAAGAAAGCTACGGTTAGATTTGATTTTCTTTTAAGCGTAAAAAAACGAAGAAGTCTTCAGGATAACGGGAACAAACAGGACATTATACTAAGAAATAGAAAGATACAGTTGTCATTTCTTGGGCACTTAATGAGAAAAAAGGCTTGGAATATTTGACACTCACAGGATATATAGAAGGGAAAAGGTGAGAGAGCAGCGAACCACCTACCTGACGAACTTGTGTGAATGGATGACAGAAAGTGGCGTAGTTGCAAAGAAAAACATGTGCAAGAAATTATCACATAACAATACTTGGTGCTACTATAATATATCTACCGTCCATTTTCTACTATAGTATGACATCTACTATTCATTTTCTACTATGATATGATATTTACCAACTGTAGGAAATATAAAATATGTTAGGGTTAGGGTTAGAGGTTAGGGGTTAGGGTTTTAATGTTAGGGGTTAGGGGTTTAAGGTTAGGAGTTAGGGTTAAAGGCAGTGTACAGTGAACTGATTATGTATTAAAAATCCTTAACAAATTTTATACCAAAAAAACTTTTAAAAAATCATCAAATAGTGATTTTATAGTTTGTAAACTGATTTGATGTCATTTAAAAAAATACTTTATCTAATAAAAGTCAAGATAATGTTATTACTGGTTCGCTAATGGTTGTACAATGACGGACTGAGTAGTTGCGAAGAAAAGCAACTGAAATTAAGATGAAAGGAATAGTTGTTAAAAGATAATAGTTAACAATGCTTTATTTCAATCGATGCAAAAATGTTAAAACAAGAAGAAAAGAATAATAACAAAAAAAGAGGATAACAAAAGAACATTACCCTAAATTGGTAATATCGAAATACAATAGGATTAACAAAAATACAACTTTACCGATCTAATCGGTCCTCTCTCATCAGAGTTAAGATCGAGGACGAGAAAATGTGCACAGCAACTAAAATGAGCACCAAAAACCAAATGTTATGTAATCACATTTAATCCTAAAAAAGACATTCTTTATTATTACAGAGAGGTGACTGGGAGGACTTAGTGCAAATAGATTCAAGCATCTTCAAACCGCTTTAATTAAATTTTGTACTCCTACAAAAATATTTTAAAATCTTATTATTAGAAGTTCAAGATAATTTTACTACTTATTTCCTAATGGCTTACAGTTTGTGCAGTTGCGATAAAAAGCAACTGAAATTAAGATGAAAGAAATACTAGTAAAATATTAATAAATATTAATACCATATGGCTGAGACGGCTGCCAGTATGGTTGCCAATGTTTCATGCTATAATAATATTCAAGATAACATTAACATCTTAAGTGTTTTCATCTAGTTTCTAAACAATGACGAACAAAATTATTTCTTTTTTTTTTTAACACTTTTTAATTTTTTATTAAAATTTTACTCTTCCTGAAAAATCTTATTTCTATTTATAACAATCGAAAGACACAGCTCCAAAAGTGTTGTTCCACCTTGAGGACATGATAGGAAAGGTAGTTAAAAGAAAAGCTAAAAAAAGAAAACAACCCTTAGTGACATTCGGTTACTGCAAACGCGGTTGTTAAGTTTGTCATGAACGACGCAAATGCTTTCGAAGCTACAATAATCTATGTGAAAGCATCAAATGTCTAACAGACAAAAGATCTAAATTCTACAAAGAAAGAAAAGAAACTTCAACACGAATAGAATCAATAGACTTTCTTCTTTGGCGAAATACAATACAGTGTGTTGTAAAATCTGTACTTTTGATTTTCAAAATTGTCAACCGAAAAAATACAATATGTCGAAAATATTTGTATGACGTTAAAGGTTGACACACTGATATATAAGAATAAATAGATTCTATATCATTACACAGAAATACATACACACACAGATTTATGTCTCTACGTATCGATTTATATATGTATGTGCTCGTGGTGTAGATGATTAGAAATGTACCAGTGTACTGAACTTACTACTCTGACATAGGTATTATTCAAAAATAAACATACAAGCTTTAAGCTAAACTTATTTTCTTTTTTAATAATTAGTAATACGAAATTCTATGAAAAATCTGCGGAACTTCGGATTTTGCAAATCTTTACATTCCCGATTGTCCTATAACAGCATTTAAAATTGAAGTATAAACAGTAATTATACACAATTTATATTAAAAAAATTTGTTCGTACATCTTAAAAACGAATTTTCACAATATCAAAGTCTATAATCTATTTTAATAAAAATATTTTAATATGACTTTTATAATGTGATTTTTTAAAACATAATTTTTTAAAATTTTCACAATTCAAAGTATCTTATATATTAATAAAAAATTTTTTTAAATACGATTAGTGTGTGTGTGTGTATGTGTGTCTGCGCGTGCGTGTTTATGTATAAAATAGTATACAGAAACATTACAAAGTTTGAAGAATATGACAAATAGGAAACTATATATATATATATATATATATATATATATATATATATATATATTGATATTATTAGTGGTCATATATATATATATATATATATATATATATATATATATATATATATATAAATATATATATATATATATATATATATATATATATATATAAATATATATATATATATATATATATATATATATATATATATATATATAAATTTCCAAGAGGATAGAATCCAGGTAGAACTCAATGTCCAGGACAGAGTAATAATATGGAATTTGTAGGTCTGATGAATTGGATCGTGATTACGATTCCAATGTAATAAATTATAACCATGGAATATTAATGTTTGAGCCTTTTTTTATTATATATATATATATATATATATATATATATATATATATATATATATATATATATATTCGAAGAGTCGGGTTCGGATTCCAGTTGAATCCATTACATTCACTTACGAAAGGTATTAATACTCTTCTTCTCCCTCCAGCTATGGATAAATAGCAAGACAGACTGGGTTCTATAACCTTGGACGGCAACTGGTCTAGGAGAAGAACAACTCTGAGTTCAAATCCAGCGGAGGGTCGTTCAGGGACCTTGTGGCACGTCGTGCACCAGGTCTCTGTATTCGGGCCTTCAGAAAGTGTGGATGGTTCTGCACAAAACCTTCACCACTATAATGAAACCTCATGCGCTGGTGTCAGGCTGTCGGTTCCTAGGAACTGATCTTCTTGACCCTCATACGTCGAATTCGACGGGAGAGTCGAATATATATATATACATATATATATATATATATATATATATGTATATATATATATATATATATATATATATATATATATATAATAGGCATATATATATATATATATATATATATATATATGCCTATTCTTGAAATAATGGGGCGCACTGAGATGCCTGTCTCGTTGCTTTTAGGGATACCGTAAAGTTTGGGTACTCTAAAGTGATATTCTCTTAGTCTACAGGGTGCGATGTGTAAATTGTGCCATTTTATAGTTTTAATTTCGCACATGCGCATTGTTTGTCTTTGATTTTGTCGATTGCACAGTATAGTAGTATCATGATGCAATTCATTTCGCCGGAAATTTGGAAAAGACATTCTGTACTGCTTGGCATTCTCGCCAGAAGTTCCAATATGAATATTTCAGAGTATTTGGGTGTCAGTGCAGAGGATTCGGAAAGTGTTGGATGAGTCTAGTGGTGATTACGAAGGTGTTTGGAGTGATCAATAGTAACTGCGACGTTTCCTCTCCATGTCTTAAGGAGGTAATACTGCCCTGGGTCAAGAGGGTGGCTGCTGGCATACCATATGTCTATCAACAGGACTCTGCACCATGCCACACAAGCAGAATAAACCAGTCATAGCTGTCATCACCCCTTACATCTGGCCGCCTAACTCCTCACACTGAACTCCCTTTGATTATTATGTGTTGGGGCGGAAGTTGAGCGAGAGATTAACAAAACTCTTTGTAATACCAAAGATGAACTGAAGGCAAGGATTATGGCAGCATTCCCCAACTTAAACAAGGAGACCGCCCAGAAGAGATGCAGGATATTCTGAAGTCATCTGGAGGCTGTGGTTGAAGCCAATGGGCGATTTTATTGAATAAATTTACTCTTTAGTATTTTAAGATATTTTGTATAATTTTGGTAAATATAACTGCTAAAATGAGACGCCAGTGTCATTTTCATTTTTGCGTCATTTAGACGACAATTTATCAATCGCACCCTGTATACCAATATATTAGTTTATTTAAATTTACTACTGAACGATGCCGACCCATGAAAAAAATGAACGAAGAGAAACAAAATACGCATCCCAATACGCTCCATTATTTCAGGAATAGGCAGCGCTCCCCATAAACTGGGTAAAAAGAAATAAGTCGGCCAGTGTATTCCCAGGGGATAAAGCCTTTTAAGGCAAGCAATATTTGTAAATAAACTAATCAATATTAAGAAATAGTGTAATATAGATTTATTATCTAAACCCTTGACGATAATATTTGTTCCTCGAGAATCAATGTCGGGAAAATGTCTGAACATTTAATCTTATTTATTTGCAATATATATATATATATATATATATATATATATATATATATATATATATGTATGTATGTATGTATGTATGTGCATATGTGCGTGTGTATATATATTTGTGAGTATGTGTGTATGTTTAGATCTTCCTTTAATTCAGATCTATGAGCAAAGTTTCTTTTAAATTATAATAATTATTTTATGCGTATGTTAGAATTATGCATGTTTTTTCAACATAATCTTCTACCTTATAAATTCCATTGATGTAGGCGGTAATATTAATCACATAGCTCAAAAATCATACAGTAAAATCTACAGATTAAAATTCATTTTATAATAATTATGTGTCAAGACACAAATTTATTAGTCTACCCTTATACACTTGAGGAAGGTTCAAGAGTGTACCAGACAAAATGCAGTGATCGAAACAACAATATTTTAAATCCTGTTTCGAATGATTCATGCATATTATTCAAATTATTTATAAAATGAATAAAACATCTCTTCAATTTAGTTTATCTTTAGTCGTTTTCATCTCCTCTGACTGTCCCGATAATGCTCCTTCGAGAATTAATTCTTTGGTCGAGACCAGTCAACCCTTGACCTTAACAGGAAACGAGATCTCGGAAATGAAAATTTAACTCGTGTCTAAAACAACCCTCACCTTGGTAAAACTAATCTGCACAACAACGGATTAAAGCTTCCAATTGATTTCTAGATATTCTAATCGGTGTGATTCTGGCTGTTTTTGTGAAGCTATTAACGAGAACTTAATCAGTTTCGTAAAGATGGAGAACACATAGTTGGAATGTTAATTCTCTGTGTAGGCTACACGTTTCAGGTAACCGTTTGGAATATACTTTTTAAAACAATGTTTATTTAAAGACCTATTTTGATATGGCTTAACCAAGTACAAACAAACCTCTCATCAATAATAGGAGGATGGGTAGTAAATTTAAGCCGATTGTCCGTAGATGGGAAGGGATTATTTTTTAGTTATAAAACCACTATAGTTACTACCAGTAGTTATGATCATAGTGTAAATACTATAAACATGTATATATGTCATAAATAAATATATACTTAATAGATATATCAATAATAAAAAAAAATTAATAGATTTCTCACAGCTACTTTCTCACGTACGCGCTAATGTATCGTACTTTATATACTGTACACCCGTCTTTGTTTACAATAGAAAGTCCAGCCACCGTCACCTAGCGGTCACTTTAAGAACTAATACGACTCGTTCCGCTAAGCCCGCAAATTTTGAAATACATCGCTGACGAATTACAAGTTTTTTTTTCCTGTATAACTTTGTTTTATCTTGCTTGTAGATTTTGTCAGTTGCATCTGAAGTCCGTTGATGGGGGGTCCGTAGATGAGAGGTTTTTCTGAAAAAGCTAACTTTTTTTCATCTTGAACGAGGTTAACGATTAAAGTGAATGCGACAATACAGCTGATGGCGATTCCGAAAGATGACTTTTTTTTTTAAAGCGGAAGGGATGCTGGGTTTGGTCAATTTTGGGTGAATAATTTCACAACAGCATACGACCCGATCAAGAGCCCTCCTATCCGCATCCACCAGCAACGGTCTTTCAAGTTCTGACTTCACTGAATGTCCATATCGGAGAGAGGAACTACATTAGTCCACAAAATCATTTATGCCTGAAGAAATATTTCAAATCTCGTCAGGTGTATGACAAGAAATAAATGAGTGCCCCAAGCTATTTAATATTTTCCTAGACAATGCCCTGCACATATACAAGTACAGATGAGAAGAGATGGGCATTGATCATTTAAGCATTCGATACCAAATCCCAAACGAATCTACAAAGAGAAAACAGCATTCTTACCTTCCTTCTCGAGGCTAATGTACTGATGATGATGAAGGTGGGGATCTATACTGATGACATAAGTATTCCTAGTTGGGATTAAAATGATCTTGAACAAACAATTTTACCCAAAGAAATATTCCAAGAAATAGGACCGGAGGTAAACCTTTCCAAAACAGAAACTATGATCTGGTATTGGAATAAAATAAGTGTTTGTACATATCTTGAACCCGTCAGGAAAATTAAGGCATGAAAGTAGTAAATGCTAAACACTTAAAATGCTTAGGTGTATGGATCAGTTATAACACAATTAGTAAAGGATATACGGAAATAGGACATAGAATGGGCTGCGCTCGAAGTAGTTTCACCCAACACCACAAGTTGCCCCATAACCAAAACATTAACCTAAGAACTGAAGTCAAGTTCTTAAATATTCTCGTTAGATCGAGACTTTCATATGGATGTCATTCATGGCACTAACCTCATTCAGAAATGCCTAAAATGTCAGATGTACCCAACCGCTTTCTCAGAATAATGGTTAAAATGTCTTTGAGCAAGTGAAACCTGATCTTAGTGAAGACCACCATTCTTTGAACATTGTGGACTGGCGCTACAGAATCATAAACAAACAGCTATATCAAATAACAGAAACCACATCACTTGAGGACTTTCAACAACAGTAACAACTACAAAGGATAGCACATATAACTCAAAGAGAAAATAATGACGTCATCAAAATATTGGCATTCCACACTACTTAAAAATAAAAGGTTAGGAAGGAAAACCCCATCAAGAGCGATAACAATTAGTGAACTTGAAAAACCTAATTTCCTGAAAGATTGTCATAATAGAAAAATTTTATAAATTTCAACCGTCAGCAACTCTGGCCGCTCGATCAATGAATGCAGAATGTTTCCTTATAAGGAAACAGCTAACATTACCATTTTTGGATAAACAGTATGCTAGCATATACAAGCACCTTTTATTAACCCAATTATGCCCACTGTAAAATTCATTATTAATTCTAAGTTTTTAAATTCTCTTCATACAACGTGTGGAAGTACGTGCGATATCCTACCCTAGTCAGCCGCCAACCAAAGGAGGTAACACAGTTTCGGTGATTATGGCTGTACTGCCACCTCTGGTGCCACCGGCAGCTTTTACCACAGGACAGTTTATTGTTTTTGTACACGTGTCAGTCTCTTGCAATTTCTTTTTACAACTGCAACTGAAATTTTCAACGTTTTGTTACAATACACAACGCGCTCGTAGCGACCGTTATTGATGACGTAGAGTGGAAGGTAAACAGATGTGTTTCACGTTGTGTTGCGAGCATGGTTTTATTTAACTTTATTTATTTTGGATCTTGATCAAATCAAACTCGATGCCTGTTGATCTGTGGTCTGCAGATGATGTGAAACATACTTTAGGTTCTGGCCATTGATGCTCATCTTCAAAAGGAAAAAAAAACGATTGACTGTCCAAGGAATTCACGTCACCCAACTTCAATAGGCAGCACATGACATGTCCATCCCTTTCCCACACAGTTGGATCGCAGCAATTCATAGCAGACTTTCTTTCACTTGTGCACCTCCTTCCTGTTTGCCTCCCATGTTACCGTTAATTCTACTTGTAGGACACACTTCTTTGAATCAGACCACGCTACAATGTTAGGGCGTGCGTCTGTCTGAATGATGTGTACCGGAAATTGCAGAGGTGTTTTAAGACCAACAAACACCCTCCAATCATGGGCTCCACTCAGTAGTGTAATGTTGGGAATTATTTGGGTCTTTTTAACAGGACGTTCACCTTCCTTGTGAAAACGGATCTTAGGTTCTCTGACCGTAACGGTTTTTTTTAAATATTGGTAAAAATAGGTTTATAAATTCAGATCGGTTTATAATTGTTTTAATGCCATCTTCCTTCAGAATGTAGGCAATCATGGCTCTCCACAGTTTCCTTTCTATTTTATCTGTGAATTTCCATGCCTTCTTAAGAAAGATATTGTGTGAAAGATATTGGAGTGGATTCCCATTGCCTTCACAACAGTTTGAAATCTCAAATTTCGTTCTCTTAGACTGTTTGCCATGAACGGCTATAGAATTCAGTCTACCATGTTATTTAACCCATAACTGGAGGAAGAAGAGATGAATTCCACTGACATTTATGCGAAAGTCCGCGCAATGGATTAAGATGGATTTTGAATTTGACTCGCAAATTCCACGTTTGCGCCGATAGTCAGTCAGTTATGTGCCATGCGTGATACACACTTAGGCGATCATGTATCTTTCGATACTGACGAGGCAGATTTTTCCCGCATAGTTTGCCATTTCTTTCTACGGTAGACCAGTTGCCATCTAAGGCTATAAAATCTGGTCTGTCCTGCTATTTACCCATACTTAAGGAGGAGAAAAAGAGGATTTAAACCTTTTCCAAGGGTATTAGCACGTAAGTGAATGTAATGGATTCGACTGGAATTCGAACTCGGCTCTCCGATTCCTCAGTTCGAGCCGCTATTCATTACTTCACCGATAACTATCCGCAAATCCCCTTTTATAAAAATTCGGTAGTAATTATAAATAATTGTTACCCACTTTCTTATTTTGCTGACAATGGACATAAATGGGTTAAAATAGCTGTTACCATAGCAAGCTCATCCTGTTAAAACATCTTTAATATCGTGAGTTTGTTCCTTTAAAGGTTCTCGCGCTAGTGGCCTTGTGTCAGACTAAGCTGCTAGGGTACTTCGTGGTGGAATAATTATTAGTAGTTCTGTATTGACTTCAGTCCGCAATGAGTTCACTACACTTACGGTCTTGTGTCAGACTAAACTAATCTGAGAGAATATCTGTTTTTTTACGATAACGCGATGATTAGAGAACTTGTCGCGAAAACCAATTCATAAGTTCGATCCTCAGTAGGCGCCCTATTACGGTTACCTTGTGCCAAACTAAATTTAGTAAATACCAATGAAGAGTTCATATCAATGCAATTCATGAAGAAAATTGGTGAAACGTAGTTCCTAATTCCTGCCTCCTACCTCCTTGCTCTGCAAATATTTAATCATTGTCACTTTTTTGTGGGAAGGGGGACAATACCAACATTTATGTAAACTCTCGAAGGAACCCGTTAAAATCGGATTACTGGTTTACCGCTACAACTCTTCAACCTATCATCCCCGAAAAGAATTACACAGCATGAAATTTATCCGAGCATCCACTAGAACAGAATATAGCACAAGGTCAAGTTTAAAGAGTCCCGTGTGTACATGATTCCAAAGGATAAAAACATCGTCACTTTTGACACCTCGTTCATTAAGGATTGACACTAATTCTATCTCTTTGGAAGTTTTGCCCAGGGTGGGGAATATCGGAGTACATATTTAATGTTTAGTTTATTACAAGGCCACGAGTTAAGGGAGAATGGAGGTCGAATTCTATACTGATGGTCAACCAGACTAATCTAGTTAACCAAAGCCCAAAGAATTATGCAACTTAAAATGCAAGTGCAGTAAGGTTGTTCATATGAGCAACTTGCTATCTTTGCTGCTAATTTGTGTCTGTTGCATAAGCACTTCTGTTGTGTTCAATGTATTAAGTCATTTTTTTTCTTTTTAACCAGAAGTCATTCAGACATTTTTTATGTGTTTTTCAGATATAGGGTCAGCGAGACGGGTTATTGATTTTAATTTAAATGTATTATATCGTACTGTGTGTCCACATGGTGGTCGTCAGTTCATATAGACTTTTAAAAAAGACGGTATTTACTTGGGAATGGAGATGCAAGGTTGGCCTAAGGTTTGCCAGTACGTGCAGTCGTTTGGTTTGGTTTGTTTCGCGGCATATCAGCTCATTGGGCACGGGCAATTGTGAATCTCACAATGTTCTTACTTCGCAATATGCCCTTGGAAAAAACAAGAATTCACTTCCCCCAATAGATAAAATGAGGCTTAGGTAAGGTGAAGCAACTGGTACCATATAAAAATTGTTGCCTGTTACTTGGAGAGATGGACACAGTCAAGTAATTCCGATTACCCCAAGAAATATCACGGTGACTCGGCGGTTAACGGATATAATACTTTCCTTGAGTCCTATAGACGTTGGTGTCAACAACATTCTGGAAAATTAAGAGCTTTTCCATAGCTGTTGAAATATCAGTTTTTTGTTATTATTTTATAGTCATATTATCTGCATTCGGCTAGATCAATTAGGGCCGAAAAGTGAGTTCGATCCTCACTAGGTGCCCCAAACTTTTGACTTTGTGTCACACCTGAATTAAGCTAGGAAAATCGCTATAGTATCTGCAGCCGGTGTCTCACTGACTTTGTAAAGCTTCAGGTTCTGAGTTTCTGAATTCAGAGTTGTCCATCTCCTAGACTGGAATGCCAAGTGTGTCCTGCTATTTAACCCATAGCTGGGGACTGGGAGAAGAGTATTTGCAAGAAAGTGAGTGTAACGGAATTCGAACTCGGATCATTATATTTGCTAACCATTACACTACAGACAGTTAACTCCTTACTGGTCTAATAGGATTTATACCTCGGGTATTTCTCATTTATAAAGCAGATGTCTGAAATTCTAAACTGAAATATCGTCATTATAATTATACTTGTTGTTTCGACCATTACGCTTCAGACCAGCGAGCTCTTCGGTCTTCAGGCATATTTTGCATTCAGTAATCGGTACTCAGTTGGCCACTCACAATCGTTACCCGTAGGCCAATAATATTGCAATTCCCACTTTCAAAGCAACAAGCGCCTGTTTTTCTACTTACCTCGCTCACAACTCCTGCATGTTATTGTTCCAGTCGACAGCTGTCTCTAAACTCACGTCCATTTCATCTTCACGTCACAAGAGATGAACCTCACAATAGCAACTATAATGATAGCCTGTTCATCTCCGACCAAGTTTTCAAAACGCTCTTGCGGCAAAGATATTAACTTACCAGATTGGTGGATTCGACCTGCTGCAGTACAAGTTTATATCCTGATTTCATAACTTACTTTTTGTCAACAAAATATTTTTAGATGTAAATTAAGCGTGCTATTAGACGGGCATCTAGTTCCCACCCTTTTACTGTTGAAATAGTTAAAAGTAACCGCCACTTCTACTCCAACATTTTCTTTTCTCGCACTTACGGATAGTGAAACTCCCTTCCGTTTACTTGCTTCCTTGAAAACTACAATCTTCAAAAATCTAAATGCAGCGTCAATCGCAATCTTCTGTCGTCTTGAACCCCGTTTATCTTTTGTTCTTTCCTCGGTCCCCACTGTACCCAGTCCTTTGTCTCGCTTTCATTTTCTCTAGCCCCCTGTGTATTCGTCTTTGCTTGGGGTGAAATGATTTAAAAAAATCATGTCCTTCTACATTGATTCCTTTTCCTGTGAATTGCCATTATGTTTTCGAAAATCTAGTGGAGTAGCTTCCCGTGGCATTCTCCACGGCTTTGAATTCACAGACTGGCTGCAATACAAGGTGAGAGTATCATGTTATGTATCCCATAGCTGAAGTAAAGGGCATTAGTACAAAAACTGAGAAACCCTACAGATAACAAATATTAGTGGCATACAGATAACGAAACAGTACCCAGTAATCGTCAAACAGTTGTCTAATATCGAAACTTTTTCAACTTTTAAAACAAAATTCTATCACTGATTGGATTTTTTGATCAGTAAGAATATGGTCACCAATAAAAGGATGAGCGCGGAACGCAGGTCGGAAACACTAGAATCAAGCAGACGCGGAAGTTTAAATATCTGGGAAGCGTTTTGACAGAGGACGGTAAGTGCGACACTAAGATCCGTCGACGTATTGAGATGGCCAAGGACGAATTCCAAAAGCTGGGCAGAGTATTGCGAAACAGTAGGATTTCTTTGGTAACGAAGAAAAGAATACTGAGCTGTTAGGTGACATCTGTAATTCTTTACGGCAGCGAATGTTGGACGATTTCCTCAAAGATAAAGAAGAGACTCGAGGTGACGGAGATGTGCTTCTACAGAAGGATGCTAAGGATATCATGGACTGAGCGTGTGAGCAACGATTAGGTCTTAGAGAGGAGTCAAACAAGGAGGAGGCTTATACTTAACATCAGGAAGAGGCAGCTGAAGTTTCTGAGACACATAATGAGGAAGGAGGGCCTGGAGAATCTGATACTCACGGGTCGAATAGAGGGAAAGAGAAAGAAGGAAAAACAACGCATGACATACTTGGCAGGCTTAATCAAGTGGATAACATAACGTGATTTGGGGGAGAAAGTAGAGGAAAGGAACTTGTTGAGAGCTGCAAGGGATAGAGGGAGGTGGAGAGTCATGATCGCCTAAGTCCTGAAAGGACATGGCATATAAAAAGAAAAGAATAATATTGCAGACTGAAAAAATTGGTTTGGGCGGAAGATACATAGACCTTACTTTCCAGCCTCGAAGGAGTCGAAAAGCGTCTTCGAGTCCTTAAGGCTGGCGAATTATTTTCCGCCCTTTAACTTCTCTATCACAGACTGGATGTGGCAAGTCTCTCGCCGCTCCATCTTTCAAGGAAAGTTATCGGACGAATTACATTCCTGGGTTCCGCCAGGCCTCAAATTCACGGCAAGAATACGCCATGCCACTTACAGGGTAGCAAACCACCCACATTCCCTCCGTATTCCATCAGCGAGAATTTCCACTCGAACAGCTGCTCTGTGAAACCGACTCCCAATAGGAAGTTTCCGCGATCACTACAATCTTAACCTGTTCAAGTCTAGGATTAACTGTTACCTTCCTCTCCTATCCGTACAAACTGCTGCCTAACGTAACACTCTACCTCTGTACAGGATGAACCTTACTGTAATATATATATATATATATATATATATATATATATATATATATATATATATACAACGTTACACTTGAGGGGAAAGCGGAAAATGTACTAATCAACAAATACAAATTTGATAATTAATCGAATAATTTCTCATTCAGTCAGTTAAGGACCATGCGTGATACACGCTTAGGCGATCATGTATCTTTCGATATATGACTGACGAGGCAGATTTTTTTCTGCAGTAGGTTGCCATTTCTTTCTGTGGTAGACCTGTTGCCATCCAAGGCTACAAAACCCGGTCTGTCCTGCTATTTACCCATAGCTTGGGAGGGAGAAGAATAGCATTCATACCTTTCCCAAGGATATTAGTACGTAAGTGAATGTAATGTACTGGAATTCGAACTCGGTTCTCCGATTCCTCAATCCGGCCTGCTATCCATTACTTCACCGTGACTCCCCAGTAAATAATTATATAACTTGAATCTTTTTGAATTCAGGGTTGTCCTTCTCCCAGACCAGTGGTCATCCAAGGCTATAGAACACAGGGAGAAGAAGAGTACTTATACCTTTCCCAAGGGTATTAGCACGTAAGTGAATTTAGTAGATTCGACTGGAATTCGAACCTCAATCCGAGCCGCTATCCATTACTCCACCATTAATTTGCTTTATGTTGGCATTTTTAAAAATATAATTCAATATATAAAAAAGATTTCTCTCATTTTATATTTCGGATAAAATATTTCTAGAAAAATGTGTGATTAATCCAACTCGCTCTAGGCGACTAATAACTGAGTTCGGATCGGGAAAATCTGATGATTTTTTTTTTAATTTGAGCAATACCAGAATATTTACAATGGTAATAGTAATATTAACGGCTTCCTCATATTCACTTTAGTTTTGTACATGGTTGTATACTAAACTACTTTTGGTTTTGTGTGCATTTGTCTGATAGACTATATTTGAGATTCATGCATAGTTCTACCTATGACATCATATCAGGAAATTATATATCCGTATCTGTCTCTCTTACTCGCTCACTCTCCTTATCCCTCTCTCTCCCTCCCTCTCTCACTCCCTCCCTCTCTCTCCCCATCTTTCTGTCTGTCTGTCTCAGTCTCTGCCTCTATCTCTCTCTTTCTCTCTCTTTCCTTTAAATCGTATGACCTTAAAAATGATTTACACCTTTTAGAATGTTTTCATTAGGGAACGAATTCGGTTATTCATTTTTCTATAAAGAATGAACTTTCTCGCGGAATCGATGCCTTGAAACACTTCATTGTTGTTGTCTTTCAGAAAAGGTGTGTTAATAAAGGTCTTTTTACAAAAATGCTTGCCACAGCGTTGCATATCAGCTATGAAATTATGTCAGCCATGATGAGGAAAGAATGCGAAGAGATGTCTAAGTAAATAGAACCATTTTTGTTTTTCATGCTTTAAGTGCAGAGATTAAGAAAATATGAACAATTATTGGCGCCCATTCCAAGAGTTGTTCGTACTATGGAATTCTTGGTATGAAAGGATTCTTCTCGAAAATACAAAATATTAATTGTTGCTTCAATTTTCTCTATAGCACACACGCACACGCACACACACACACACACACACACACATATATATATATATATATATATATTTATTTATTATAATTTTATCATATAGACAAAAAATGGTTTTGTCTATATGATAAAATTATAATAAATAAATAATTATCGCTCTACTACCTGTATCGAGCTCTTTTTTGAATGAATGCTGCGAACGTTAGAATTTATATATTACTTTCGTTCTCATCGCATCGGGTATATATATATATATATATATATATATATATATATATATATATATATATATATCCCTCACCGATAGTACAACTCTGAGTTTAATGCACAAAGCAATCTTCAGGTGCTATGTATAGACTGTTATGTAATTTAAATTTTAAAAAAAAATCTGGTTATCACAATATTGGCGCAGTATTTTTTACAGTAAGGTTCAACCATTTCAAGGCCCTGGTGCAACTCGAGGTAGAGGGTTATGTTAGGAGGACATTTGTGTGTATGAGAGTTGAAGGTAACGGTTAACCCTAGCCTTGAACAGGTAAAGATTGTAGTGATCGGGGAAACATCCTGTTGGGAATCGGTTCCACACGGCAATGGATCGCGGAAAGAATTTCTCACCGATGGAATACGGAGGGAATGTGGATGGTTTGATACTATATAAGTGGCATGGCGTGTTCTTGATGCGAATATTTGAGGGACGCCCGTGTTGACCGCTACTACTCCGGAGAACTGGCCATTAATAACTCTTTTCAAGGGCCTGCCTGTTAGGAAGGATTTTATGATCGAGAAGACCCTTCCAGTAATTCCATAACTGTAGAGCTTGTGTAGTAAGGCATTGTGCCACACCTTGGTGAAGGCCTTTGAGACAACTAGTGCTAAGTTCCATGAGGTATGTTTGTCGTTAAGAGCCTCACTGTTTTTGTGAGTGATGTTAGTTATGACGTCGGCAGCGGATCGGGCCGACTGACACCCATACTGCTCGCCGGTGAAGATGTTGTGCTTTTCTATGTGTTCGATGACCTTCTTATTGACTATGGTCTCAAAAAGCTTACTGGTGATACTGAGGTAACTGATTTGTCTGTACTGACAGGGGGAAGATCGCGCGCCCGCGTTTTGAAAACATGTCATTCGCTTGATACCTTTTCACAGGCTTGGAAAGGATTTCTCCTTCAAGCAGCGGTTGAATAACTTTGTTAAGATTGGAGATAATTCTAGGTTGATATTCTTAAAGATAACCCCTGGGGTTTTGTCTGGACCAGTGGCTCTCTTAGGGTCAAGGCCTTTGATAAGTCTAGAGACTTCTCGTGCTGTGATGGCAATATTACTGAGATCGTGCTCAGTGGAATGTGGGGCTTGGGGAGCAGATGGTCTTTGTCATGTAACGTTGAATTAGAGGAATAGATGAAAGCGAAGAAATGTGCCTTATCCGGACAGTGTGGCTAGTGGAAATAAAATGGCCTGACGTAGCTAGTGGAGATAAAACTTTTGATAAGCATTTATCGGGTCAAGAGGTTAGGAAGAGGTCGAGGAAGCTCGTCTGATGTCCCGTTGTGTCCGAGACCCGGGTAGATTCTCAGAT
The DNA here is from genome assembly GCA_964036315.1 of Acanthosepion esculentum. NCBI lineage: Eukaryota > Metazoa > Mollusca > Cephalopoda > Sepiida > Sepiidae > Acanthosepion > Acanthosepion esculentum. The sequence continues at coordinate 70,047,009 of OZ038498.1, read as the reverse complement.
GATCTGGGATAGTTCGTAGGCGATGGAGAAGTCTCTGCAATATCTGCCTCAACATTGGTTTTGTTTGAGTGGGCTAGCCATTCTTTATGGTGGATATTGAAATCACCTCAGATATGAATGCTGGCCGAGGGGGGTTTGAATAAGGATATTATTAATCTTCTTAGATATTCGGTCGAAGATTACCGTCCCTTCGTCCTGATGGCGCTAGAGAGCAAAGGCGAATATGGTACTATAGATGCCACGCGGAAGCAATTATACTAGGATTACATTTTTTTAAATTTTATAATATATATATTTGGCATTTAAAATAAACGGGATATGTATATATAATTTTAAAAAATATTTTAGAGTTGTCAATATTAATTTTTTATATTAAGCATAAAGGGAGATTACTTGTTCTTTAAAAAAACAAAACGTAATTTACATTAAAAATTAATTTGGATCAATGTATTTAAGCAGATATTTATTTTTATGCCTACATGTAACAATCAATTCATTCCTCTTGTTTAATAAGCTAGGGTTATTTAAGTGTTTTAAGATAACTAATTTTTCAACAAGACATAAATTACATCTATGTTCTTTCTCGTTCTAAGATTTAGCTCTTGCTACAAATAAAGCAAAAATTAGGGAAAGGTTTTCCCAGTAGCATTAATTCAAAGTGAATATAAATAGTTTGGATTGTAATTTGAACTCGCTTCCTAGATTACATTTTCTATCCTGATAACAGTCACAATAATGTATACATGTGAAGTAATGAGAGTTACGAAAATGGAATATTTTATTCTTATCAATTTAGATTTTAACTAATTCAACTTCTGTCAACAGATCTTCTGCACGCCTCTGCGTAAATTCAAGTTACTTTGGCCAGCCGTTCATTAGGACATCTATTTGATCTCAAACTACTAATTTGGTATTTATTTGAATGTATTTTACTATAGACTAGCACCAGATGGTCGAGATATTAACTCAGACCTCTACTGTGAACAGCCGGACAAAAAATATGCCTCTTTGGGGGAAAAATACACGGCTTTAATCAACAGAGAAAGAACGCTTCTATAAGATGGCAATATTCGACTTCATAATTCGAAGATGATTTACGAAAAACTTGAAGATCTTGAAAGAATCGAAGTCTTGCCCCCTCTTCTTCTATGTCCCATGTCCCTTCAAGACATTGGTGATCATGGCTCTCCACAATTCACTGTCTTTTTTAGCTCTTAATAAATGTTATCTTTTTGTCATCTCTCCTAAACCCTGTTCTCTCGTCCATTTACTCAAGCTCTCTAAGTAGGTTATGCGTTATTTTCCTCTACCCCTCTTGACTTCAATCTGTCCTGTGAGTATCAAATTTTCCAAGCCCGCTTTCCTCATTATGTGCCCTAGACATTTCAACTGTCTCTTTCTGATGTTAAGTATAAATGTCTTTTTCGCTCCTATTTTCTCTAAAATTTCCTCGTTGCTCACATGTGCGGTCCATGACATTCTGCAGAACCACATGTCTGTTGCTTCATGTCTATTTTTCATCTGTGAAGAGATTTTCCCACATTCACTGGGAAGATTTATATTGCGTAACAGTACTCTTTTCTTAATTTCTAACGGAATGTTTCTTAATACTTGGCTTTTTTGTCGCACCTTCTGTCATCTGTTAAAACACTTCCCAGGTATTTAAATTGTTTGGTTTTGATAACTCCAATTCGTAATTTGCATGTTTGGCTGTTCCTTTTGTTAGTAACCATGAATTCTGTCTTCTTTCAACTTACAGTTAGTCCTTTCTTCACGCTTTCCTTCACTACATTCTGGAGTTATTGTTGCTTCCTTTCTGTGTTTGCTATCAAAACTGTGTCATCTGCATATCCCATGTTGTTAGGACTGTGGCAGCCAATAATGAACCCTGGAAGGACTTCTAATTGCCTCAATGTATAGATTGAATAAGTCTGGTGAGAAGACTGATCCTCGTCTTACACCCCTTTCTGTTTTTGTGTATTTACTAAAACCATTTTTTAGTCATATGCAAACTGTTTGCTGGCAGTATAGATTCTGAATTATTATAATATCCTTCCCAAATATGTCATGGCCGACTACCACTTCTAACGATTTTTATGCCATATTTTACACACGTAATATATTCTTGATCTTTTTCCTTCGGGCTATAATGTGATACCCTTTATGGCATTATTTTTATTTCATATATATATTTTTTTTTTTTTAGCCGAAACATTTCGTCCTCGAGACTGGAATCACCAAGCGATCGCACAGTATAAAGAATTTGTTCAAGGCTGCCGTCATACATATGCTGATTAACGTGAAGCAGAATCGTTCTATCCGGGCGTCCAGTTGCTTTCAAGGCCGAATTGAAAGCGGTTTTAGTGAATAAAATATTTTTTGTTTTATTTTGAACATATGTACATTTATTTTGAGAATAAGCTGATGTTCTATATTGAATTTCTTTGCTATTTTATATATTATTATTTGCTCTAAATTACCGACATACCAAGTATATAGGCTAAGTAAGATTTTTTAGAACAAGTCAATGCGATCACAATGAAATTGGTATTAACCAAGCATTGTTGTCAAAAGTTCGAGGATATATATAGGAGGCACGGTGGAGTAATGGATAACGGCTTGGATTGGGGAATCGGAGAGCCGAGTTCGAATTCCAGTCGATTCCATTACATTCACTTACTTGGGAAAGGTGTGAATCCTCTTCTTCTCCATCCAGCTATGGGTAAATAGCAGGACAGACTGGGTTCTATAGCCTTGGATGGCAACTGGTATAGGAGAAGGACAACTCTGAATTCAAAACCTGCGGCATCCGTTGCACCAGGTCCCTGTATTCGTCCCTCCAAAAAGTGTGGATGGCCCTGCACAAAGCCTTCACCACTATAATCAAATCCTGTGTGGCTGTCGGGCTTTCAGTTTCTGGGAACTAATCTGTCTGACCCTCATACGTCGAGTTCGACGGGATATATATATATATATATATATATATATATATATATATATATATATATATATATATCTGAGATGAGGTATTATGCACACTATTTACATTATTCGGACTATTGTCCTTATCTTTGTCGCCGTTGTACGCTCCGGCCTTCTTCAGGTGGTACTAGAACAGTCTACCCCAGTGAGCGAAATAAAGGGTTCAGTTCGACATTCCAACCACCTGAAGAAGGCCGGAGCGTACAACGACCGAAACGTCAGATCAGGACCAATAATATCGCTGATTCTTCTTTAGATCTTATCGATGATCTCAAGATAAACAGCAGGGGCTCGAACCATATGTGTCAGCAATATTCTAATCATGGACGAATGGTAGACTTATAGATATGCAAGATAGATTCCAGAGTGACAAATTGTCTCGGCCGACAGTGAACCGATCTTCTTCGCAGCTATTTGTTTTCTGGATAGTTTTGGTTTTCATGAAGGACTCAAAACAGCGCCCAATTTCACATGGAAAAAATTTCCGTCGCCTATCTGTATAGTAAATATTCAAGATCATACCAAAATTGTTTGGTAAAAGTTTGTTACTGATTCGTAAACTGACGTTATGATGTAGTAGAAAATACCAAAGGGAGGTAACAAATAACACTGACTTATGCGGCGGCTGCTGCTACTACCGTATTAAAGAACAAACGAAAACAAACTTGACCATTGAAAACTATATGTGTAATATAGTTTTATGATCAATGTTAGTTTCATTATTATTTTTTCAAGTTTTGACAAGAAATTAAACAATTTTTGTTTATAATTGTAAAATCAAAAAGAATGTACACTACGAGCAATTAATAAAAATCAGCGAATATGTTTTGTTGTCTAATACTGAAGAACTATTTGAATGCTAATGACCCTTTTCAAAACTATAGAAATGCCCAAATATTCTTTGGTTGCGAGGATATTTATATTTTATCTAGGAATATTACCCATTTATTCCCATGTAGCCTCCTTTGGGTTTTTTTTATAAAGGTTCTTTGCATTTCTCCTTTGAATATTTTTTTTCGGGTAACATATGTTGAAATATCTTTTTAATACTCAAAAGCCTATATCGCCCACCAAAATTTCCAAATGCCCAACATTTTCTTTTCATTGCCCAACCAACAGTTGAAATCGCCCACCGGTGGGCGATATCTCCCCGGTTGGGAAACTATTCTCTACAGTGTCTTTCGAGTTCATATCTTTCTTATGATCAATGGTAATAGTAATATTGGCCGTTTCCTTATACGAAAACATTCGACATTCATTGACCAAGGAGCCTGTACTACTGTCGGTTGAAATTTATAACATAGTTTTCAAGAAAATAGGTTTCTCAAGTTCAGTAACTGTTATGGCTCCTTCCAGTACTGATGAGGGCTTCCTTCTTAAACTTTTGCTTGAAGTAGTGTGGAACATCAACACATTGATGATATCATTATTTTCTCTTCGAGTTGCATGTGCCATCCATTTTAGTTGTTGCTGCTAGTAAATCTTCTAAAGTAATGCAGTTTGTATTATTTGGTACAGTTCTTTGCGATTCAAATGATTGTCCTCTCGAAGACCTACCAGTTTAATCATTGATCTGAGAAAGCGGTTGAATGGGAATTTGAAATTCGAAATAAAAATATAAATCACTAACACCTAGCAAAATATGTAAAACCTACCAGAATTGAACACATTTTAATGGTAATAGAATGTTTGTCTCGAAAATGCTCAAAAAATCAAAAGCTGAAGCAACAATATTCAATAAATTAATGAATGTTCAATCGACTTATCGCATGAGCGACTCCATTGTTTCGCTATTTAGTTCATTAATTTTTCGAACCCTCTGACCCTGATGAGCGGTGTTACGTGAATCTTTGCCCATATTTTTCTTCAATAAGATTTTTCGAATATTCAGGTAGGTAGACGAAAATAAATAAATATTACTCTTTAATAAATAAACGGAGCTTCCACTCAAAATACGGATATCCATCTTGAGTAATCTTGAATTAACACTTATTTTACTTTCTTGCCAAACGGTTGCGGTAAAAAAATAAATTGATCAATGAATGCTAGAAAACACGTAATAATAATAATAATAATAATAATAATAATAATAATAATAATAATAGAAGCTAATCCCCCAGACAGCGTAATCAATGACCACAAAAATTAAATGTGTTGTCTTATTGACATAGCCTTTCCTGCAGACCGTAATGTATCTTTGAAGATCTTCAAAAAAACTATCAAAATACAAGTGGAAATCTAAATAAAATGGCACATGATGAGGACATCAATAATTCCAGTTGTAGTTGGAGCCCGCAGTTTGATTGGAAAAGTTTCCGACAGACTTACTGAAAGGATTCCTGGTAGCCCATGCCTTAAAGAAATATAAAACATTGTATTCACAAGTACAGTTCACACATTATGATGAGCTTTATCTATGTAAAATGTGTGTGATATTATATTGTCCTTTTTTTTATATAAAAATGCTCAGTGGAAAACGTCATGATACCATCTCTGACCTTAGCTCTCTAGTTGGGACACGGAAGGAAATGAGTATGCAACAAAAGTCCAAGGAAATAATAATAATAATAATAATAATAATAATAATAATAATAATAATAATAATAAAGATTCCAGTAGGCTGATTGAAAGGATCCCTGGAAGTCCATGCCTCAAAGAGATACAAAAAATTGTTCTGACAAGTACAGCCCACACTTTACGAAGGGCTTTATCTATGTAATTATTTTTATTTTTTTTTATTTTTTATTTTTTTTTTTTGCAGTGGAAAGTTTCATGATGCTATTTCTAACCTTAGGTCCCTGGGCGGGACCCGGAAAGAAATATGTAAACGCCAGATATCAAAGGAAATAAAAATAATAATAATAATAATAATAATAATAATAATAATAATAATAATAATAACAATATTTTAACCATTTTAAAACATCCTCAATAAAGTAAGATAAAATTGACTTTGCACTTTGAGAGTGATAGTTTTGTGTGTCAATTAGAATTAGAGTTCAAATTTAATAAAATTGAAATTTAAAAAATAACAAACAAATTATCAAAGAATATGAAACGAAAGTTACAAGATGCATTGAATCTTATCAAAGTTTTTTTTTTATGTTCATAGAGGAAACATAAATAAGTCTTTCTGAGTGTCCTTACAAAAAATGTTCGTTGCTTCCCCGGAATACTCCTCAACCCCAATCCACTATGAAAATAGTTAAGAAATAGTAACAAATGATATATACAAACATAAATTATTTGACCTTATATAAAATTAGTGCTACAAACAACAATTCTTGGTTAAAGGATGCCACACCGGTTTGCATTAATGGAAGAATCTATTGTTTTTGCTTTTTGTTTTACATTTTTTTTTTTACATCAATAAAAGAATCGATTCACCACGATGGATGGCCGTACAACAAAAAAAGCGAATCTGATTTTAAAATTCTTCTAAAAATAGTCAGCATAGAAATTTTATTCGAAAAAGATTGTTTCATTTAAAGATTAATCAACTGATGCCAAAAATGCATTTATTCAACCTGACAAGCAAGGTAGGGGGGAGGGTCGCATTCATTTGCACCAGGTTACTTAGGTAGCGCTACGAAGATTAATCTACTAAGATCTTCCGGTATGTCACCACTCTCGTATAGTTATTATTACTGTGATCTTGTCGATACCGAAATTGCTTAAGTCTGAAAGCATTTCTGTTACGATCCCATCTGGTCCTGCTGTTTTGTTCCTATTCATCTTGTCCAGTGTCGATCTTTCTTCAAACATTAATATTTCCGTTCCTTCCTCATTCTTTTGTATTGTAGGTTTCTCTCATTGTGAAGTAGTTCCCTGACGTATTCGCTCCTTTCTTTGAAGTATTTTCTTTTTCTATTATCAGTGTTCCCGCCTTTGACTTTATACCTATCGTCCTGTTAATTCTTTTTTGTGCATACTTGCTATATTTCTATTTCTCATCCTTCCTATTTCATTGAGTCATTCCTCTTTGGCTTGCTTACATTTGTTTCTAATTTTGCGTTTAGTGTTCCATATTCTTTTCCATTCCTTGACTTTGTTGATTTCTCTTTTTCATCATCTTGAGAATTTCCTCCGAACTCCACTCTTTCTTCTCTTGTTTCGTTTTCCTTGAGATGGTCTCATTCGCCGACGTCACTAGAGCTTCTCTCAAATAAATATGTCGTCTCACACAAATTATATTTGTTTTTAACTTGGCCCATATACATTTCCTTGGGTAATTCAGGAGTCTGTTGCATTGCAGTTTAGGCGTTACACCGGTCTTCCTTAATTTCTGTAATTTTACCCAGAGGTAACATAAGACTGGAAGGTTCTCGCCCCTGCAGTCAGCACTTGGATATGTTTTACATTGTTAAACTGCGTTTTTGAACCTTTTGTTGTTGGTAGTTATGTGATCAGTCTGGTTTTTCGTGTCTCCTACCGTTCATAAGCAGCTTTAGTGTTCCTGAAACCTGGTGTGGTCGTTTGCCATGTTTTCTGTTTAGGACTGGATTTCTGGTTCCTTTCAAAGTCCTACTTCTGGTTAGTCCAAACTATGCTTCTAACGTCTCCCTTATTCATTAATTAAATCTTGACCTCTTCAAGTCTGTAATTAACTAACTTTCCTATTATCTTGCTCTTCCTTAAGCTAATACAACTCCACACAGTAACTCCTTACCTTGTGTAATCCTTGGATTTTGTATTGGGTAAACATTAGTAAAAAAAATAAAAAATAAACATTGGACCCATCATTCAGCGCGTTTCGTGTTCCTATTCCGAACATGTCACCTTCTACGCTTTTCGTTTTTTTTTTCCGGCTTTCGCATTCAGATCTCCCCTAATGATAATGATTTCCTGTGACTTACATTGAGTCTTGACGTTGTCCGATGAGCTGAATAATTTATCAATTTCCGCCTTCATGTACTACGCTCTCGGTGCATATACAACAACAATAATTATGCTAAAAGGTTAGTAACCCAGAACACATTTCTTCATGTCTTTATCTAATATTAATCCAGCACCTCTTTCATTTTTTCACCGTCTGAATGTTTGACCTTTTGTGCATTGCGGACGAAATTCCCGTTACTTGCCCTCCTAAATTCACATACGCCTAGAATGTTAACAGTTACTCTATTCTTTTCTTCTTTTATATTTTCATGTTGGCCCCATTGGTGTAACGTCCTTACGTTCCAAGTTCCTATTATTATGTCTTTTTTTTTTGTTTTTTTGTGAACAGTCGCTGGATAACGGCTCGGTAACTCCTGTCGTTTTTGTCGATCCCTCTCGGACGAGTAGTCGGTTCCAAGGACACATTAACTCGCTTTACGCCGGTATTCATTATATTCCTTTTGCGAGCAGGCACTGGATGACGATCAGGTGTCACCTGTCGCTACCGGAGAGGAGGTATCTTAAGTGGTCTTTACCCACTTCACTCCGTTATCTCTAATGCTTACGTTGCTTATTGTTCTATGATTATTCTTACGATAGATAATGGAATGGTGTCCTGTTGCCTTCTCTCCAGTGTTTTTGTTGAATCTCCAACTCTGGTTAGCTAGTCATTGACTCGGCGAGAGCTTCTGCCAGTTCATAGGTCTTATTTTTCGTCTTACAAGGTTGGTAATCATGCTCCTTGCCCCAAACTCAGTGGCGCAGAGGAGCCGGTTTAGTCATCGACAAAGATTCTTCGATTGAAAGATTAAAACTGACGACTGGCAATTTAACGTCGCTAGAAAAAGTAAATGTTGCTAAAAGTGACTGAGCGCTGCTGAAGTCATCACTTCCGGTGACCTTCAACACGCTTGTCCCAAAACCCGTTTAGGATGTTTGGGGTAGTTAGCGCCGGCCCTAACACCAAGTAAGTTATTACCGTACCTTTTATATCGATAGATATGTTAGAATTTACACGATGTATAATATACAACCTGAAAACTTTATCAAAATCTGCTGCTTAATTAATGCCAATTTTGTTGTGAAAACATTGCCATGCATAGTAAAACCCGACAAAGGTTTTAAAGAGTGATTACCTCAGATAATTAATTATCTCATTTCAAGTTGCAATGTTTCTGCATGCTTTGAGTGCATCATCTTCAAGTAAGCTGTAACTACAGAGAATGATGTCGCAACAATATCTTCCACCATCATCCAAGATTCGTGTCCTTGGAAAGGTATATTGGTATTATATACTTAGACCGGCAGAAAATGAGTGGAAATAAAAATAGGATGACTGCATGAACCAACCTTTCGAGTAGGAAGGAGCCGCCTGCCTCAGAGTATTTCTGATATCGGTGTCTTTGTTATAACAACTGTGAATTTTCCCAAGATATTCACTAAGCTGGAAGGTGAAAGCAATCGTTTCATGAAAGTGCAGAGTGGAACAATAAACATTGGGAAACATATTTAAAGACTCAGATGTGGACATTTTCTTGTAATATTAGGATGCTCGGAAAATCATGACTTATTTTAACGCTATGAATAGCGCGTCGAGAGTGGAAGAGAGAGAGAAAGGAGGGGAATAGATAGGGAGAAAAGAGGAGTGGTGTATTGGGAGGAGGAAGTAAGGGAGAGATAGGAGTAAAAGAGAAGGAGGAGAAGGAGAGAAGAGAGAGGGAGGAAAAGGTACAGAAGAAAGAGAAGGAAGAACGGGGGAGAGGGGGGAATGGGGTGGGAAGGTTGTGGGAGAGGGATGGAAGGGAAGAAGGAGGAAAGGAGGAGAGAAGAAGAAGAAGAGAGAAAGCAAGGAGGTGAAGAAAGAAAGAAAGAAAGAAAGAGAAGGAAGGCGGGGAGAGGAGGATATATATATATATATATTCAAACATGTTTCATTGAATAATAAAAACATACTATTATATCTATTTTTATAATAATCCTTTCTAGTTCTTTAACCAGTTTCTTGATGTTAAGCTGAAATTCACCAAGAAAGGCGCCGTAGTTTTTTATTACCCAAGTACTTTCGATCTCCTTCGAGATCATCCTCAGAGGTAAATTTTAAAATATTTATAACAAAGCTTGTTCACGCGTGTTTTTATAAATTACCATCACAAGATCACAATTGCAATAAATTTGTCTTTGCTTTTTTATATACATTTGAAGATGCGGCCTCTGAAGTTATTATTGTTTTTATTTATAGATGGATGTTTTTTTTTCTGTATGAGTATTGCTTCGAGGATCGTAAGTCTGTTTTTACTATTTGATTTTACTAGTATCATGGTATTGATTGTGAGTAGCTGTCTAATGTTAATATTACCCTTATACTGCTTATTAATGTGTTGACTCATGGCACTATGTCCCGATAGGTGGCAGGTGAGTCTCCGTGAGAGTATAGTTGTGGTATATCCTATATAATACGTTTTGTATTTTTTATTTACAAAAAAACATTCTACGAGAGGGAAAATATATTCATACACAACATATACTGGGGTTGGAAGGTTGAAATATATTATTTTTAATAACTAAGTTGCTAGTTTTGAAGTAAATAATAAATATCTATTTTATGGACTGGTTTTATATATTAATGTGTGATTTTTTTTTATTGTTGTTTTGCACTTTGTTATGTGCGGTGTGGCGTAATCGTAATAAGAAATCGAGAAGCCGAGTTCGAATTCCAGTCGAGTTTGTTAATTCACTTACGCGCAAATACTCTTTGGAATGTTATGAATTCATCTCTTCTCCCCCAGGTTGAATAGTAGGACAAACTGGATCCTATAATCTTGGTTGGCAACTAGTCTACCGCAGAAAGAAACGGCAACCTACTGCGTAAAAAAATCTTCTGCCTAGACAGTTATGAAACGAAAAAGACATTATGATTCAAGCGTGTATTAAGTATGGCTCTTGACTGACTGACTGACTGACTGGTGTATAGTTGAAAGAGACATGCGGGTATTATTTCGTTTAAATAACTGACTCGTATCATAAAAAAAACTTGAAAATAGGCATGTTTAAAGGGGTTGCTTTCATTCAAATGATAAAATGAATAATGATTTTACTTAGAAATTCGTGACATTTTTGCTGCAAATAAATCATGAAATAATAATAATAATAACAACAAGAATAGTAATAACAATAATAACACTAATAATAATGATAACAATAATAACAGTAATAATAATAATAATAATAATAATAACAATAGTAATAACAATAATAACAATAATAATAACAGCAATAATAATAACAACAATAGTAATAACAATAACAATAATAATAATAACAGCAATAATAACAACAACAATAATAATAATAATAACAACAATAATAATAACAACAATAGTAATAACAATAAGAACAATAATAATAATAAGAGTAATAATAATAATAACAGCAATAATAATAATAACAACAATAGTAATAACAGTAATAATAATAATAACAGCATTAATAATAATAATGATAACAACAACAATAGTAATAACAATAATAATAATAACAACAGCAATAATAATAATAATAATTATGCATTTACACACATACATAGCAAGAGCACTGAGTTCGTCGAAAATGCTAAGTTCATGCAAATGAATTTCACTGAGGTCTCGATCGATTATTGCTTTAGAAGTCAAATATCCAAATACTTACTTTCGGAACAAAGTCGAAAGAACTAAAGGAGTCATCACTCTAAATTTTGCCATAAATTTTTGTCTTAAATCCTTCATTTTAATTATTTCATCCGTTAGAATCATTTCATCGGTGTTTAAAGCGTCTGCCGTCAACGTCCATCGACTGTTTTCTCTTCTCAGAACGGGGAACAACAATAAATCAATAAACAAATAAAATCCATCGCATGTAACTGATTTTGCACTCGGGGTAAATATTCACAGGACCTTGAAATTTTGTTCGGATATTTCAAAATTCGGAAAATCGATGCTCCGTTCATATATCCGATGCTCCACTGTCACCGTCACCCTCACCTATGCACTGTTTTCCATTAACCCTCGTAAACGCTTCAAGGTTGGAAAATGAAGATTCAGTAGCTCCAGGCCAGATATAACATCAATACTCCATTTTCGGTTTCTGAATCTGTACCATTCTAGAAAGTAACTGACTCCTCTTGTCTTTACAACTAAAACCAGCCGTGCCACGTTCTCAGGATCGAATAATCATCATTCCCGTTGTATTCGACTGGTAAGAAAGAAGTTCCACTCAGGAAGCTTCTTCCTGAGAACCACTACTTCGTGGAACAGATTCTTGCGGGGGATAGTTCCAAGACCACTACGTTCTTAACCTCTTCAAGTTTACGCTCAATCGTCATCTATCGTACATATCCTCCCAATCTGCAACAATCTCAGTCGGTAATCCTCTACCATTAGTGGCTCTCGTGTCTTGTACTGGGTCAACATTTAGTGGAAAAAATGTTTGATGGGATTAAGTGCAGGGAAGTGTGGATTCATACCACTCCGTCATATCGGATCTAACGACGGTTTCTCATGCAAAGGATAATGCATTTTTCTCTAATATAGAATATTCACGCCGGTAGACGAAAATAAATATACAGTTTAAAAATAAGCGGAGCGTCTACTCAAATATGGGTATCCACTAAAAATAACAAATAAAGTGATAAAATATGTCAAATTGATAAACAAAAGACATCCATTACTTCTTTAGAAATTGCATATATATATAATATATATATATATATATATATATATATATATATATATATATATATATATATATATATATATATCCAAGTGTGGGATTGGTATATACGGAGTAAATTCCAATAACCAACAATTATTATTCTTTAAAGAGTGCTCAATACAGAGTAGAGCAGATATAATCATTTATTTATTTAAATATTATAACATAAATATGTTATAAAATCACTACAAAAATAGCCATTTTGTTTCAACACCTCTGGTGTCTTATCAAGTGATGATGTCGAATGTAGAATAAATGGTTTTAAAAGTTTCAAATTAATTAATTAACGATCCTTAGCTAGGAGTAAAGAGATTTGATTGAGATTTCTAAATAGGTAATTTTTTACTTTTAATTTTAATTTCAAATTTTATAAATCTTTTAATATCTAGGATAACCCTGCTTAGTTGTCAAATTTTTCGAATTACCATATACTTGTATTTTGATTGGTCATTCTAGCTTATGTAACAGCGTTTACTCCTAGCTAAGGATCGTTAATTAATTAATTTGAAACTTTTAAAACCATTTATTCTACCTTCGACATCATCACTTGATAAGACACCAGAGGTGTTGAAACAAAATGGCTATTTTTGTAGTGATTTTATAACATATTTATGTTATAATATTTAAATAAATAAATGATTATTTATATATATATATATATATATATATATATATATATATATATATATATATATATATATATATATATATATACATATATATATATATATATATATTAAAATAATAAGAAAGAATAGTCAAATTTATAATCCGGTGTTCTTAGCAATTATTTTTATTTTTTTTTAAACTGTTCTCAATACAAACAGTAGAGTAAAATATTAAAATTATTTTCTTTTTTAAAAATATGATTCCATCGCGGCACAGAAATTTCCATGCTACAAGATTGAAACTAAAATTGTAAATTTAATTATAAAAATTAAACTTAAAATCCAGAGTTTTGTTCCATTGACAAGCGGTGTTAGGAATAACTTTCTAAGAAATTTACTTAATTTATAAATTAAATTAAATAAATTTCCTAGAAAGTTATTCCTAGCATCGCTTGACAATGAAAGGAGACTATATATTTTAAGTTTAATTTTTATAATTAAATTCATGAATTTAGTTTAGAAACATGGAAATTTTCTGTGTCGCGATGGAATCATATTTTTAACAGGAAAATAATTAATACATATATATATATATATATATATATATATATAGTGCAATGTATAAATTGTCGTCTAAATTAAGGAAAAAATGAAAATAACTCTGACATCTCATTTTAACAGATACATTTACCAAAATGACACAAAATTATCTTGAAATACTAAAGAGTAAGTTTATTCAATAAAATCTCCATCGGCTTCAACCACGACTTCACAATCTCTTGCAACTCTTCTAGACGGTCTCCTTGTTTAATTTGGTGAATGCTGTCATAATCCTTGCTTTCGTTTCACCTTTGGTGTTAAAAGGAGTTTTGTTGGTCTCTAGCTCAAGTGCGCCCCACACATAATAATCAAGGGGTGCAGTCTGGGGAGTTAGGTGACCAGATATAAGGGGTGATGTGATCGCAAAAATTGTCTGACAATCATGACTGGGTTCTCCTGCTTGTTTGGCACGATGCAAAGTTCTGTTGCCAGACATAGTGTTTTCCAGCAGCCACCCTCTTGACACAAGGCAGCACTACATCCTCAGGGTACTCCGTGTTGTTTGAGGCCCAATGAGTAGATGAATGGAGGCATAACGTCGCTATCACTAGTGACCACTTCAAACATCTTCGTAATCACCATTAGACTCATCAAACTCTTTCTGAATCCTCTGCACAGTCACTTTCCGAATCCTCTGCACATTGATACCCAAACACTCTGAAAAAGTTCATATTGGAGAATGCCAAGCAGTACAGCATACCTTTTCCAAATTTCTGGCGGAGTGAATTGCGAACTGACCCTGCAATACTCTGACATCGACAAAATTAAAAAATAAACAACGCGCATGCGCGAAATTAAAAAAATAAAATAAAACTGCGACAATTTAACCATCGCACACTCTATATGAATGATAAAAATATAGTTTTTAATGTATGCTATATTTACGGGTAAAATATCAGAGATAGAATGTATGTAAATATAAAAGTGAACACTGAGATCTAAACCAAGTGGCAAGAGTCTGTTTCATGTTTAAACACAGTCTTCAGGCCATGAAGATTTCGTCCAAGCATGAAAGAAACTGTCACCATTCGGTGTTGACGTCAGTATTCACACACACACACACACACACACACACACACACACACACACACACACACACACACACACACATACATATATATATATATATACATATATATATATATACATATATATATATACATATATATATATATATATATATATATATATATATATATATATATATATAATCAACCACTTTATATCAATACACTAAGACAAGATATAGAAAGACAGGGGAGGCAGAAAAAGACGTGAAGAAAAAAAGACAGACTGAGAAAGACTAAGAAAAAGGGAAAAAACAAAAGAAAAGGGAACAGAAAATCGTGAGATAAAAAAAAACAGAAAAGAAAGAAAGAAAGAAAGAAAGAAAGAAAGAAAGAAAGAAAGAAAACGAAGAAGAAATTAAAACTTATGAGGCTTGTTCAGTTGTCTACGATTCATTTTACGAACTGTTAAAATCCCAGTCGCTGGGGTTCGACTGTCATTTTCTAATGAAAGCAAACGCCAAGGAATCGGAATTTGAGTTTTCATTGACTGCAAATCGAAGGGAAATTGGTGTCAGCATAACCATATCTACTTTGACTCCCGGAACTTTAAAAGAAATGTAAACCTGTATAAATGCAGATGGAAAAACGAAAAAGGCAGTTCGTTCATTCGAACGAAAACTTGAAGCGAATCAACTGGGAGATGATTTTCCTGGATGGGTGGGAGTTAAAAGAATAATTATATAAATACACGGGAATTAGAAAGGGTACAATAAACAATGCAGAAAACAGACGTGTTGCAAATTTACATACACTTACTAGATATCTTTAATAAGGCAAAAAATAATTTCTCGTTTTCTGCACAAAATAAACTGATTATTAAAGCCCCAAACACAGATGTAATAAACAAACGAAAAAAAGGATCTTTTTTTTATCATTTCACCCAAAGGAAGGCAATAAAGCCACCAAGACGCAAAGGATTACTGAGAGTGAAAGAAACTGAGAAAACATTATTGAGGAGACAGGCCAATAAAAGAACAGGATTCAAGGACACCGATGACGATTGTCATTGCATTTAAATTTTTACAGATTATGGTTCACAGAAAATCAAGAAGCCGGGAGAGAGTTCCATAAGCGAGATGTGTGAGTGAAAGCTGTATGCGTAGAATTTATAGTGGCGTCTTGTAATTTCAACAGTAAGACGTTCTAGCTGCCAATCAAGTAGTGCACTTAAATTCATGAAGTTGTGGTACCAAAGAGGAAAGCTCGTCAATACTATTGCCATGAAAATATTCAAAGAAAATGCACAGGAAAGCATCGTTACGGCGATGGGAAAGTGACTGAAACCGAAATAACAGGTCAGGATCGATAACTTTGCAGATTTTTCATTGTACTTTGTCAAGAATCTCTATATACATAGCAGAAGGACCAGATCAGATGTTGTATCAATATTCAATGCACGGACGAATGGTCGACTTATAAAGGTATAACACTTTAAATGGGGAACGTAATATCTTATCATAACCCTTCTTGTCCCTCCCTCGGCATGACCGCTACGCCATGCCTATACCTCATAAATAACGGACTATTGCGTTTTGATCACGTGGAAAGACGGGAAATACATATTAAAGATTCTACTTGCTTTAAGTGGGAAAACGAAAGAAAGAAGGTGAGACAGAAATGTTTAACATCTCCTTTCAAAAATAAATAAATAAATGGACTGTTCCGTTTTGATCCCGTTCAAGTCATAAATAATGGACTATTCCGTTTTGATCCCGTGGAAAGACAGAGAAAGACATATCGGAGACGCTGGTGGGTTTCAGCAAGAGAATGAAAGAAAGCTAGAAGCTGTTTCAGTAAAATGGAAAAAGTTGACAATGACATATTTTCATTTGAATGCACTTCTTAAAATAATAACCAGAATTCATATTTATGATTGTTATTGCAATATTGTGTTAAGACTGTCAAGCTCAAATATTTAACGATAAGAGAATTACCACGGATATTTTATCGTCGTAGAACTCGACATGAGCTTATTCAATCATTAACTTAAGATTAAAGATTCATCAGAAAATTCAAATAGGAAAACCGTGAAATTGTCACGGGTCTTTCTAGTAAATATTTCTTAAGCTTAGTAGAGTCAAACACAAAGCCAAAGTTAGAAAAATAGGCTAAAAAGATTGATTGGCGTTCTTTCCCACTAAAAATCATTTATGACTCATTCTAAGATCTGTATACACTAGTGTGGATCACTGAGTAGTCTCGGAGATTTACATGCGATATTCTTTTATGTGTCATGCCCCTTCAGGACTTGAGTGATCATGACTCTCTACAAATTCCTATCTTTCATAGCTTTAAACAATGTTTTTTCTCATTGCTATACAACCAACTCCACATTCTACAATCTCTTTTTGGGTTGGAAAGCACCTGTTAGGGTCCTAGATATAGGTAGTGAACCCCCAAACAAAAGGAAAACGCAATGAAAGTATAAAAAACAGTTTTATATTAAAAATACCAGTAATACCTTTTTATATAAAAAATTACCAAGAATACGTATTTATAGTAAAATTACCAACAATACACTTTTAAGGCAGTGTTACCAACAATACATTTTTATGTCAGGATTACCAACAATACATTTTAAGGCAGAATTACCAACAATACACTTTTAAGGCAGGGTTACCAACAATAGATCTTTATGTCAGGATTATCAACAATAGATTTTTGAGGTAGGATTACCAACAATATATTTTTAAGGCAGAATTACCAACAATACACTTTTAAGGCAGTGTTACCAACAATAGATC
Source organism: Acanthosepion esculentum (assembly GCA_964036315.1). Lineage (NCBI taxonomy): Eukaryota > Metazoa > Mollusca > Cephalopoda > Sepiida > Sepiidae > Acanthosepion > Acanthosepion esculentum. The sequence continues at coordinate 70,029,381 of OZ038498.1, read as the reverse complement.
TTTATGTCAGGATTACCAACAATACATTTTAAGGCAGAATTACCAACAATACACTTTTAAGGCAGGGTTACCAACAATAGATCTTTATGTCAGGATTATCAACAATAGATTTTTGAGGTAGGATTACCAACAATATATTTTTAAGGCAGAATTACCAACAATACACTTTTAAGGCAGTGTTACCAACAATAGATCTTTATGTCAGGATTACCAACAATACATTTTAAGGCAGAATTACCAACAATACACTTTTAAAGCAGGGTTACCAACAATAGATCTTTATGTCAGGATTATCAACAATAGATTTTTGAGGTAGGATTACCAACAATATATTTTTAAGGCAGAATTACCAACAATACACTTTTAAGGCAGTGTTACCAACAATAGATCTTTATGTCAGGATTACCAACAATACATTTTAAGGCAGAATTACCAACAATACACTTTTAAGGCAGTGTTACCAACAATAGATCTTTATGTCAGGATTATCAACAATACATTTTTATGTCAGGATTACCAACAATACATTTTAAGGCAGAATTACCAACAATACACTTTTAAGGCAGGGTTACCAACAATAGATCTTTATGTCAGGATTATCAACAATAGATTTTTGAGGTAGGATTACCAACAATATATTTTTAAGGCAGAATTACCAACAATACACTTTTAAGGCAGTGTTACCAACAATAGATCTTTATGTCAGGATTACCAACAATAAATTTTAAGGCAGAATTACCAACAATACACTTTTAAGGCAGGGTTACCAACAATAGATCTTTATGTCAGGATTATCAACAATAGATTTTTGAGGTAGGATTACCAACAATATATTTTTAAGGCAGAATTACCAACAATACACTTTTAAGGCAGTGTTACCAACAATAGATCTTTATGTCAGGATTACCAACAATACATTTTAAGGCAGAATTACCAACAATACACTTTTAAGGCAGGGTTACCAACAATAGATCTTTATGTCAGGATTATCAACAATAGATTTTTGAGGTAGGATTACCAATAATATATGTTTAAGGCAGAATTACCAATAATAAATTTTAGGTCAGGATTATCAACAATACATTTTTATGTTAGGATTACCAACAATACATTTTTAAGGCAGAATTACGAACAATACACTTTTAAGGCAGGATTACCAATAATACATTTTTATGGCAGAATTACCAACAATAGATTTTTGAGGCAGGATTACCAACAATACATTTTAAGGCAGAATTATCAACAGTACATTTTTAAGGCAGAATTACCAACAATATATTTTTAAGGCAGAATTACTAACAATATATTTTTAAGGCAGAATTACTAACAATATATTTTATATGTATTTGAAAGAAATAAAATTGTGTTTAAAATATTTACATTTCCGTATTAGATAACACGTTATGTGTTATCTAATACCGAAATGTAAATATGCCGCTAAACAAATTGTTGATATGCCAAATTGTTGATATGCCGCTAAACAAATTCAACCAACCATCTATTTGTCCAAGCGCATTAGGTAGCTTACTTCCTGTTTCCCTCTGTCTTTCTTGCATTCAGTGTGTCGTGAGAGTGTCAAATTTTGCAAGCTCTCTTTCCTCATTACATGCCCCAGAGATTTGAACTTTTTTCATTCTGGTTTTGCCTTTTGTGTTAATGTTCCTTTAAACATGTTTTGTTAAATCGAATGTTATTGATAATACAGTGATACTTAGTAAAATAAATTGCAGGAAAAGGTTTACTAATTTTAGAAGTTATTCCTATTAATATAAAACAACCAGTAATTAACAAAACCTCTTATAATTCAGGGACACGCAATTTAAAATGTATTTAAACTCTCGGAACCTATATAACGCTCCATTCACGTGACCTCAGGGACATTGAACTAAAAAAAAATAACATCACGTTCACTTGATATCGAACACATTTAAAAAAAAATTGAAAATAGCTAACACATAAAGAATAGGGATTTTCTATGTGCCGCGTCCCTTCAGGACATAGGCGATCATGGCTCTCCACAACTTCCTATCTCGTGTGGCTCTTAACAGTTGTTCTATATTTGCTAAGGCTCCAGACCCCCGTTCCGCCATCCATTCACACAAGCTCGTCAGATAAGTGGGTCGCTGCCTTCCCCTATCTCTGCCACCCTTAATATACCCCGCGAGGGTTAAGTTTTCCAAGCCTCCTTCTTCATTATGTGTCCAAGGAATTTCAGCTGTATTTTTCTGATTTTGAGTATAAATGTTCTTTCTGTTGCCATTTTCTTTAAGGCTTTTACTGTCGCTTACTTGTTCCGTGCTACTGAATTTTCAGTATCCTAGAGAACCACTTTCTGCTGTCTCTCGGTTTTTTCCACCTCCGTGAGGGGGATTGTCCAACATTCACCTCCATATAAGAGGACAGATAACACATAGCAATCTGGCAATCTTTTCTTGATTACTAACGATAATTTTCCGTTTTTCAGCACCTTGCTTAGCTTTTTGAATGCTTCTTTCCCTCGTCCAAAGCCTGTTCGGATCTCAGTGTCACATTTTCCATCCTCTTTTAAAACTCACCCCAGATATTTGAACTTCTGCAACGATTCGATATTTATATCGCCAATTCGGAATTCGCATCTTGGGCTTTTTTTCTCTTGCTGAAGACCCATACTTTCTGTCTTCTTGTAGTTGATGGTTAGTCCTTGCTTCTCGCTTTCGTCTACCACCCTGCGCAGGAGGTCCTGTAGTTTCCTTCCCGAGTCGGCCATCGACACAGTGTCATATACGTGTCTTTTAATTCTTGACAATGCCTAAAGTCAATCCCAAAATACTTAATTTCGAAAGCTCGAATTACTGAATAAAACCGACATGAAGTGTGAACAATTCCTTTATCATTTCCGTTCTAATTTCAGGAAATTAATTCCTCAATTAGGAAAAAATATAATAGGCAAAAGTTCTATTCTATTTAACAAAAGTTGCATACATAATTCAATTTTTGATGCATTTATGGAGAACAGTGTCGGAGGTAAACTGGACCTAGAAATCAACACTGCATGGATTGTAAATTTCACACCTTAAGGAGTCATCAAATATTGTCATGTTACTCCTCTTTGTATGGGCTCTAAGAGACACCATTGGAAAAAGGGGAAAACAAGTATTTTTCCCATTTTTTTGTTCAGAGTTAATGTTTTAGATTATTTGTAGTCCGGACCGGATGTTTATTTTTATTTGTTTTATTTTATTGCATTTTATTTATTTATTATATACACCCTTCGGTACTAAGGTTTGGTATTTGAAATAAATTTTATTAACTTTAATTTACTAGTTATTGTTTTGTCTTTTAAGTAGTGTAGGAAGTGAATAGATAATTATTTTCGTGCTTGCATTTGGACATTAAATTTAATTTTTGCTTAGGAGTTCACATTATTCGAAAAAAATAATTATTATCTCTTTTCTCTTGTAGGCAAAGGATACAATATTTTGAAGTGCTGTTGCAAGCTGGTGCTGATTCTCTTGTTTTATGGTGGCGTAGCTGGGGCCGCGGCCTGCTGTCTTTGGTTAGGATCGATCCTGGTATCGGAGAACAAGCCGTCAGCCCACACTAGTCGGTCGTTGGTGGCGTTTGACACAGCAACTGGTCTTTAAGTTGACCTCTTCAACTATGACCTTTTTTACCCACGTTGTGATTTTTTATCTTAAGAGGGTCAAGCTTAATTATCACTGGGGTAACTCAACCAAGCTAAACCAAGGAGTTGAATATGCGCACAAAATTGAAAATAAAATAGACGACGCATGAATAAGTCACAAGATGATATTTATATCAAAATAAAAAAAATATATATTTACAGTCTTTTTTTTTCTTTCTTTTTCTTCTTTTCCCAACCCGTTTCTAATATTTGGCAACGGAACGAAAATTTCGGCTAACTTCTCTAAGGATGGCCAGACTTGACAACTGGATTTTATTTTTACTGTTGTTTGTACTTTCAAGAACGGCACAAGGTTATCGTCGGAGTCTTTCTTCAGCGACAACTGGATTTAACTTCAAGTACTGTTGTTCGTACTTTCAAGAACGGCACAAGGTTATCGTCGGGGTTTTTCTTCAGCGACAACTGGATTTAACTTCAAGTACTGTTGTTCGTACTTTCAAGGATGGCACAAGGATATCGTCGGAGTTTTTCTTCTTCAGCAGATAATTATTATTATTATTATCATTAGGTTGGCAAATAGCGTTATGACAAAAAATCTCTTAACTCCGCAACGCGGCTTCTGCAATTCCGGGCCGCAACTTCAACTCCAACTAACTCCAACTACTTTATCCCCCGTGGGCACTTGTATTTATGGGTGTCCCTTCCAACTGGTGTGGTGCGGGCGCATAGGGGGGTTTTATGCAACTCCTAAAATTCAACGAGTCTCCTTCTTTCGTTTTTTGTTTCACACTTCCAATTTTGGAAGGTACCCTCCTTCTTTCGGGAGGAGCCATTATATGACGTCAACCTTCCTTACGTCATCATCTGCCTTCACAGTTGCTCATTCTGTTTTCACAATTATAATTTTTTCCCAGGGAAATTTTAACTGACAATTTTCTCAGCACGTAGACATCGGACGCCTTTCAACGGACGACTTTAACCTCTGGTCCCTGACTCCTGCACCTGTCCGCTGTCTCTCGCCCCTTGCCTCATTTCATGCTCTTATGCGATATCAGATTTTGCTATGCAAACCAATTAGAACACAAAAAATTAGTAAGAAACAACCGAGTATTTTTGATCGTTTTTGGTATATCTATATAAGAAATACATCGTGCGGGTTTTCGCTTAAACGATCGGGTTTTCGCTTAAACGACCATTCCTTAAATTAACACACGATGATGATTTAACACTGGCTGACTATGAACGAGGGATGTTAGATCTGCGATATCTTGCATGCATTAATTTTAACTTTTGTAAATAACTGCATTTTTACTTTTCCAGATACGAGAGTGGGCTGAAATGTTCATAAGCTGACGATGAAAGAATGATGCTAGAGCTGTGATATCTTCCATACATTAATTTCAACGCATCTTATTAATAACCGCATTGTTTCTTTTCCAGATACGAGAGTAGGCTGAAAGGTTTATAGTCTGACATGAAGAAACGATGCTATAGCTGTGATATCTTTCATGCATTAATTTCAAATCTTATTAATAACTGCATTGATTCTTTTCCAGATACAAAAATGGACTGCAAGTTTCATCGTTTGACTATAAAAGAGGGATGGTAGAGCTGTGATATCTTGCATGCATTAATTTCAACTCATCTTATTAATAACTGCATTGTTTGTTTTGTTTTTTCAGATACAAGAGTGAGCTGAATGGTTCTTAGGTTGACTATGAAAGAATGTGAAATTTTGCATGCGTTAATTTCAACTCTTCTTATTAATACCTTCAGAGGTCTTTTTTCAGATATATGTTGTATTTAACTTATCAGGCTTTCATGTATATATATCGTATTTGACTTATCAGGTTTTAACTTTTAAACTGTTTCAACTTTGGCATTTTATTACTCTATCTACCGAGATGTTCTTATCTTGAATATTGTTTTGTGTTTTTCGTATATATATTTCCTTATTACTAAAAAGGTTATTTGTTGTAGATATACGTGTTTGCGTTGCTTTCCTTGTTTATTTTTCTTTTTTGCTTTATTTTTTCTTAAACAGTGAAAGTAATAACAATCGGACAAGATCCTGAAGTCGTACGAAAGTCAAATTATGCCTACCGACAGGAATCGAAAATGTATCTCTTTTTTTTCATTGAGGAAACCGTTCCTATAGCAGAAACGTACCAATCTGGCCACGGAAGACCATATTACTCGACCAAAGTCTCCCCTGGCCAAATTGGTAACGGCACTTTCAAGCTTTAGGAACAGTTTCTCTAATGAAAAAAAATACGAGATGCGTTCAACAAATGGCATTCACAGGGTGAGAAGAAAATGCATGATAACAGTTGAATGACAACAATTTTTATTGTAAAAATATTGACGAGAATAATAAAATATGACAAAACATACACACATACACATAGATAGATAGATAGATAGATAGATAGATAGATAGATAGATAGATAGATAGTGTGTCTATTTTGCCTTATTTAATTGTAATACAACAGAAAAATATTTGGGAATATTAAAGGATTATGATGAAAATAAGCAGACATATTATTTTTAATTTATTCAATCAGACATGCCTAGAAGAGAATTTGCTACCTAAATACGCACACACATACACAGGCACACACACACACACATATATATATAAATATATATATATATATATATATATATTTAAATATATATTTTTCAATATAACAGAATATATATGTCTATTATGTCTTACCATGAGCCGTTATGTCTGTTACATTAAATAATATATGTTTAAATAATGATCTACTGCCCCAATACACTATATATATATATATATATATATATATATATATATATATATATATATATATATATATATATATATATAGGTAGCTTTTCTAGATACACCGATCGATTTACTAGTCACGGCAACCATTGTCAAGGAATTAATAAGAGGTTGGGAAGAATGTGTTGCGACTATCTTTATGTATCTGTTTTTGTATGTGTACAAAGAACAAACATTAGAGAATGAAATTCCGTTTCTGTGCTTTGAAGAATTAACAAACCCGAATATTTTTTTTTTTTAAAAAAGGCGAAAATTTATAAAAAAGACGTAAAAAAACCTCTTTACCGGGTGCCTCAATATTTGAAAATGCGTGTCAGAAAACATGACACAATTGTTTTAACAATGTCATTTTTTGTTATGATAATTGTGATAGTTTTGATGAAAAATATTTAAAGTGTTTTAAATCAACTCCTTGTGACGTAAGCTGTAAGTTTTTATGTTGGTATGTTAGGTGCATCACATTTAGTATCTTTAATATATTATTACTGACGTTATTTGTAAAGTGATGCAACTAATTTAATATTTATGACGATAAATATGCAGTAACATTTTCGTTCTATATCTATTACGCTTTCTCATACTATATATACATACATATATATATATATATATATATATATATATATATATATATATATAGATAGATAGATAGATAGATAGATAGATAGATAGATATACATATCATGCTATATATATTGGGAAAAGGTTATAGTTTTTCCAACGAGAGAAAAATGTATATTTAAAAAAACGAGAGAGAAACTGCAAACGTTTTTGCTTTTAATGTGGATTTGTTTTAATCCAAAAAGTTTGCGGTTTCTCTCTTCTTTAATACATACATACATACATACATATATATATATATATATATATATAGAGAGAGAGAGAGAGAGAGAGAGAGAGAGAGAGATTGTTGTGTGTGCTATTAATCCTTTTCTTTTTCCTGTCTCCCTCTTAGTGTGTAGCATATATATATATATATATATATATATATATATATATGTGTGTGTGTGTGTGTGTGTTTGTATGTGTGGGTATGTGGGGGTGTATCAATGATGCGAAAGACTAATAGAGATGGGCACACACCAAAGCTATTAATGTTATTTATCATCATAAATTTTAAATTGATTGCATCATTCTACATATATGTATGTTCTTTTTAATTTTATACATATATATATATATTTTTTATTATATGTATGTTTTTTAACTATATATATATATGTTTTCAATTATATATATATATCTTTTTAATTATATATATGCTTTAATTATATATATGTTTTTTTAAATTATATATGTTTTTTTTTAAATATATATATATCAGTTTTTTTAAGTTTACTAACATGTTTTTTAAAATATATATATACACATACATACATATATATATATATATATATATATATATATATATATATATATATATATATATATATATATATACCAGTTTTTTAAGTTTACAAAACCCTTTTTTTATACCAGGATCTGAATACACAGTTGAAAAGGGATATTCCTTAATTCAAATAATTGCGTGTTATTTCAAAATTGCAATAATTTATGTCTTCATCTTCGTTGATTAATGAACAAATTAAATACAAATATCAAGTAAACATGGAAATTCGTCAATAAAATTAATCATATTAGAATCTTTAAAGATCAGACTTAATCAGCAGTGATTTTATTTACAGTCGAACAGGTGTTTCGAAATTACTACGCAATAAGTAGCAAACTCAGGTACTCTTTTCTCCTGCTGTATATTTTGTCTATTATTATTTTAAGGTGTTTGGAAATAGACTAAATTATTGAAAATAAACAAATCTTAGGCGGTTCGACTGGGATATGATCAATTAATAAGCGATATTCAAAGCCTTTGTTAATTCCAACGTTAATATTATGACGCTTGATGTAAATGAGCTTAGCTCGGAATCAACTGATAAACGCTGATCAGTAAATAAAGGAATATAAATAAAAGAAATCCTGGAAATTCAGATCGGTGCGCTAATCGTCCATAGAAAAAGCAGCTGACTTCTTTTCTGACAGAAACACACACACACACACACACAAATACACACACAGACAAAATCATATACGCTCCGAAAGTAATACCTCCCATTTATTTCCACCGAAACTGCAACAGACAAGAGAAGGCAGGAGATCACCGTTTGAAAGGGCAAGTATTCAGCTAGGAAAAGACTCTTTCTCCACATAGGTAACGCCATTGGCTTTACATTTTCGGCAGTGATGAGGTGCAATTGTAAAAATCTGCACCAGCGCAGGCGACACACATTTTCCCAGCAAAGACGCTGAAGACGATGCCCCACCACATACAGTGCTCATACCCTCTGTTTGGTCTCTGTAACTGTTCAGCAAGATTCAACGATTAACAATGTGGTGAGGTAGCAGCTCCTTCTTATTCGCATGGAAGAATTTAATGATATTGTTATGCTTCGAACGTCACTTTCACATCAGACATCATTTTACTTGACTGCCATTCAACTATAATCTGCTACAATGCAAAAAGAATAACTGCCAATTGGCGGGAAGGCTACTACTGTCATATTTACTTCAAGATTATGGATCAACGTAACGAATTAGGGGGCATTTCTTCACCACGTACACCACGTAAACACACACACACACTTATATGCATTATGAATAAAAATAGAAAAGGAAAAAAATATCCTTAGCTATCTTGCCTTTTTATTAATTTTGTTTCTTCACATGTTACTCTATCTGAAAATAATATACATACATACATACATACATACATATATATATATATATATATATATATATATATATATATATATATATATATATATATATATATATACACGTGTGTGTGTGTAAAGGAAAAATGATCACGCAATACATCTGTGCAGATGGTCGCACGTGAGCGCGCGGACAAGCGCACACAGAAACACAGAGAATACAGAAGAAAATTGCTCCTGTACAAACGTGTATAAAAAAAAAGATATAAGCAGTAAATTGCTGATACGCCCTGAAGAGTGGACGAACAGGCCAATCTATGAAACCTCTGGGGTCGGGATGTTGAAGATAATATCAATCAGCTAAGGGACAATTTTACTCACATTAATCATATATATATATATATATATATATATATATATATATATATATATAGAGAGAGAGAGAGAGAGAGAGAGATAATTAATATATATATATATATATATATATATATATATATCTTAAACAGTTTGTATTACGTAAATAGAACATTGCTGGGCCGTGACCGGGCGGTCTCAATCATGCCAGACGCCAGATCAGACGGTGTTTTCTCGTACGAAGGAGGACGCTCGTTTGAACCATGGTGGAAGGCACAATTTCTTTAGTGCTCAGGCTGGTAGACGTAATACACACTGTTTAAAAAATCGAGGCGTATACTCAAAAACGGGTATCCACTAAAAATAATGTTTGAACGAACAAAAATGTCGGCTAAAAAATAAAATACATCAATTTTTTAGAAATATATATATATATTCATGCATATATATATATATATATATATATATATATATATACATATAAACATATATTTATATATATATTAATATATATATATATATATATGTATACATATATATATATATATACATATGTATATACATACATATACGATTGCATCTTGTATGAAACAGCCTGTCGCTTCTATGTGTTGACTTCAGTGTTCACTTTTATATTTACACACACTCTATCACTGATATTGAACACTTTATCCCATATATATAGCACATCTTAAGGGTATATTTCTTCATATACATACATACATATATATATATATATATATATATATATATATATATATATATATATATATATATATATATAGTTGTGTAACTCTACCGAGTGAAGATAGCTCTGGCTGACACCAAATTAGTTGTTTCGATCCTGGCTTGAGGCATTCGGAAGTCTAGTCGCACTGAGTAGCTGTGATACAGCGAAACAGTACGGTCTGTGAATGACATAATTTACCTCTTGAAAATACATTTCAGTTGAGCACTGTTGAGTGATAAGCTATTTCAACAGCCACCTGCACTAATGCAAAGCTCTTCATTAAAATGAATGGAGCACTTTGGCTGGTTGGCATTTGTTTACATTTGTAAAAACATTACGCTAGATTTAGTTGTGTAACTCTACCGAGTGAAGATAGCTCTGGCTGACACCAAATCAGTTGTGTTTCAATCCTGGCTTGAGGCATTCGGAAGTCTAGTCGCACTGAGGAGCTGTGATACAGCGAAACAGTACTGTCTGTGAATGACATATATATATATATATATATATATATATATATATATATATACACACACACACACACACACACACACACACACACATATATATATATATATATATATATATATATATATATATATATATATATATATATGCGTACATAGCAATCAGCACAGTATGGTGATTGCTTAAGACGTTAAACTGGGAGACCTCTGTGAGTATTATATAATGAAATAAAACAAAACAAAATGGACAACATCAGAATAATAGAGTACATTGATCCTGAACAAAAGCAAAAGAAATGTGAAGAAAACGGGTTCCTGTTTCTTCAATTCCCGGAAGCTTCTCACTATATAGAACCCACACAAAGAAGAAGAATAGCAACCTGTTTGAGATTCGCTTATGGCTTAAAAGTGACGGTCCCCATGCCACGTTGATTTCTTATGTCCACATTTTTTCTCTACAAATGCCGTATCACCGATATTAAGAATTCTTCCTACGTAAATATTTCAAATCTTAAGAAATATTTATATAATCCAAGATAAATGTTTTAATAAAATTATATACATATATATATATATATATATATATATATATATATATATATATATATATATATATATATATATACATATATATATATATGTATATATATATATATGTATATATGTATATATATATATCAATATATTTTTTATATATATATATATATATATATATATAAGAAAAATTAAAGTATGTTTTAAATATTAATATGCAATGGTCGTTTGCATCGTGCATAAAACTCAGAATCGTGCTACCGGTGACGAAAAATGCATATATATATATATATATATATATATATATATATATAATGAAGTTAATGTATAAAAGTTTAATGTCAGTTTATATTTTTTAAACTTATCGATATATATTCACCCATGATATATTTTTTTTACATATTGATTTTGATTTGGTCATTTTTTTATTTACCATAATTCGCGCAAACTCTCTATTAAATTAAATATGATCTGCCCTTGCTCCTCCATCGATACTTGTCTATTTCTTCTTTATGCCGAATTGATTTCTTTTCTTTCTTTATTAATTATTAATAATCTCATTTGATATATCGATGTTTTGCAGATACAATGGTAGAATGTGTTCCTTAGTACCTCTCTAAGTTTGTTTTGTTTTGTTTTTTTTTCTTTTTTTTGCGTTTTCACTTGTTGCATAATCTAAAAGTATTGAAATACGTGAAGCGAAGACTTAATTCTCTTTTTTCCTGTTTTTGTCAAAATGTCGTTTAATTTATTCATTTATTCTTCGATTGATTCTTTTTCTGTTTCTTGGCTTATCTTATGAAACATTTTTTTTTTAACTAAGTCTACAGGAAATCTGGTTGAAGAGAAAAAATACAAACTAAGAAGAAAAACACACACAAACAATAACATTAATTCCCATAAATATAGCAGTGCCATCAGATAAAAATATATCTGTTAAAGAAAATGAAATATAAGTGAATATAAATATCTTGAAATTATAAAAAATGTGACACCTTAAAACTTTCGTTATGCCAATAATAATTGGAGCACTCGGTAAGAATTGTATAGTTAAGAACATTAACAAGATCCCTGGTGGCCCTTGTTTGCAAGAGTTTTTTTTTTTTTTAATTGCTCTGTGTGGAACTGCTCATCTACTCGAGGGAGTATTATCAACCTAAAAAAAATATAAACACCGTACAGTTTGAGTAGCACTTAACATCAGAATATTGTGCTTTACCTCTAGGTCTTGGATAGTAATTGCTTCGTAAGAAATTGTATGGAACAGAAAACGAGAGAAGATAATAGTTTAATAATATTAATAAAAATATCAATAAAGATAGAGACAGACATATTTACAAGACCCCTAATACGGCCCGGTTTACCTGAGAATCAACATTTTGCCCTGTGTGGAACTGCTCATCTAGTCGTGAGAGTGTTGTCAATGTAAAGAAAATATAAACACTGGACAAGTTAAGTAGCACTTAACATCAGAATTTGTGCCAACAGAATCCATATATTTACTAGCTTGTCTTACTATATGCCTCATCCTCGGCCACGGATTGAACGGAAAGCCATAGAAGAAGAAGAAGAAGAAGAAGAAGAAGAAGAAGAAGAAGAAGAAGAAGAAGATGATGGTTGTGGCCCCTTAAAACTACTGTTATACCTATAATAATTGGAACCCGAGGTGCTATCGAAAAGGTAGCAACAAGAATATTAACAAGTCACCTGGTGGCCCCTGTTTGCAAGAGGTTTAAAAAAATTGCCCTGTGTGGAAGTGTTTATTTATTCAAGAGAATATGATCGATGAGCAGAAAAGATAAGCACTGTACGTGTTAAGTAGCACTTAACATCGGAATTTGTGCAAACAGAATGCATATATTTCCTATCTTTTTCGGTCCAGTGTAATGACCTGGTAAGAACTGAACCGAAAGAAAATAACAACAACAACAACAACAACAATAATAATAATAATACGCAGAGGTATCGAGCCCATCTAAACAACAGTGTTGAGAAAAGTGTCAGATATTCAAGATTTATTGTCATTAAATCTCCAGAGATTAGTATCTGGTGTGAACAATATTTTTTTCTTATGCGATCCGACAATTATGGAATATAATAACCTCGTTGTAAGTGTACTGATGAGCATGCTAGTCTCCCGAATCATAAATACTGAGTATTGAGTACTAACATCACTGGGTGACTCATTCTTGTTGCCTTGTGCCAAACTAAACTAAGTGTCGTAAATAACAACTGCAGGATATGAAAGCGACAGTTGTACCCATAATTCCTGGAACACATGGGTAACAGTCCTTGAGAAGACAGGAAGAAATAAAAAAAAACGAATAGAAACCTAAAATATGCATGTGAAAAGGATAAATTATGAAGGAACGTGCTAGAGCGTAATGGAGACTTGCTGTCACTTGATCTTAATGCACAACTCGTAAGCGAATTATTTTTTGAGCGATGATTATCATTTAATTTTTTTTAAAAAGCAGAATATATTAAGTTCTATAAATCTTATACTAATTTTTGATTACAGAATTTTATTATAGCTTACAATTCCACCCTTTGTTTTAATATATTTGTATGTATTATATATTTATATGTATTTTTAATGTTCCCGTTTTTAATGCTATAATAATTCATATTCTTATGGGTATATTTCATCCGAATATTGAACCTCTTTCCTATATATTTTTTTTTATCAAAAAGTTAATATTTTGCAATTAAAATGATTGATCTTTTGATTGAATACTTCAGGTTTGTCTCATTAAAGGAATTGATATAGATTTTGAGATTCCATTTTGACCGCTTAATTAAATCATTAATTTATTTTAAACTGCTTTATTGGCTTAGAGAATTTTCGTTGTTATTTAATGACAGCAACATTAGTTTTCAAAATTTCTGTCTCACAAGATAACATCTCTAAAAATAGATGCAAAGTTCACATGACTTCAAAATGAAATGCCACTTCACTAAAGAACGATTAGTTTTTCTTTAACATCAATGAAAGTTTAAGAAATTTATTTATTTATTTTCATTTATTTTTCAACAGAACTTTCTTTAAAAAGCTTTAATCGGAATTTACATTTTAGTTAAAAATAATTTATCTTACACCAACCCAAAGGGAAACCGAATATTTGATACCCATTAAAGGAATAAAGTGATATTATTAAAAATAAGAATTCAAAAGGTTTGTTTCATTAGAATTTGTTCCGGAAGACTGCTAAAGGAAAATTCAAAGAAATAGCTTGCTTGGGTATTAAGCTTAAATTAGTGCCGCGTAAGCCAGACGAAGGCTCGGTTTTGAAGGGTATGTTGCGCCTGTCTTTAAAGAGAAGAAACCCTGTCTTCTTTGAAAAGTCATCATTAAAAGTTTGGGATATACAATTGGTGAAAATTGCTGTGTAATCGTTGTTTAAAACTGGTTCAATTAAAAAATGTTTCTCATTTAAACAATAGATCACAAAAATCTTAATTGGCCGTCTTATAGATGTAGAACTGGTAAATACTTAAACTATAGTCCCCCCTCTCTCTCTCTCTCTCTCTCTCTCTCTATATATATATATATATATATATATATATATATATATATCCAACACAAGAAAAATTGTTTCAAAAACGGAAAATTCCTTGTCAGTTTGATAACGCAGTTATACACTCATAAAGACTTGTTGCAAAGATCTATGTATAAAAATACTTATATAAATGTTTCTGGATATATGTTGGAATAATAATAATAATAATAATAATAATAATAATAATAATAATAATAATAGGTGTGTAAGTGATGTTTATATGTGTGATTTAATGTGTGTGTGTGTAATTTAAAACTGTTGAGAACCTAGTGTATTTTTGTTTCTGTGTGTCTATATGTGTATGAGTATGTGTGTGTGCGTGTGTGTGTAATAATTAATTTTTTGATGTTGATGATTATGAAGGTGAGTGTATATGTGTATGTGTGTGTGCGCGTGTGTGTGTGCGCGTGTGTGTGCGCGCGCGTGTGTGCGCGCGCGTGTGTGTGTGTGCGTGCGTGCGCGCGACGCACAATAGAACATTCTGGTTCAATGAATGAATAATCATTTCACATGACCGTTGTTGATACGCTCTAAAAGAGGCAACGCGACACACGGACAGAGAAAAATGCCGAGTTCGTGATGTTTCCTGTATTATGTGCACTGTTTCTGCAAACAAGACGCAGCCTGCGTGCACTTCTTTGCGTATCTTCGTGCTTGCCCGCATCTGCGCACGCGCTCCTATCTATATAGGTATCTGCGCGTGCGCACCAGCATTTGTGTGTGTGTGTGTGTGTGTGTGTGTGTGTGTGTGTGTGTGTGTGTGTGTGTGTGTGTGTGTGTGTGTGTGTGTGCGCGCGCGCGCGCGAAGACATATTAAGATTTAGGAAGGGTAAGAAAATAAAAAGTACTGAGTAGAAAATATTGTTGTTGATGTTTCTTCTTAACCCGCAAAATCGAAACGGATGTGGAAACAAAATACATATTTGCATACAGATTGACGCGAGAGTCAGTTACTAGATATTAGTCACGATAGTAATTGAATTGAAGTTTGCTTATGATTAGGAATGTAAGTCAATAAATATACGGAAGCGAAGAAAAAAGTGGGTGGAAAATGCGTTTGGTCTGTAATGTCGAAGTTAGTTGATCTTCAGATCGATACATCCCTACCACTGAAATACAGCAACAAATTACTTATCCCACTTCTTCTTCTTCTTCTTCTTCTTCTTCTTCTTCTTCTTCTGTTTTTCTCTCTCGTTTCCTTTTACATTTTACTTCTCTTCTTTCCTCACTTTCTTCTATTTCTAATCGTCCTTCCCCACTTTCTTTTTCCCCCTTTTCTTTTTCCTTTCTCTCTCCTGCCTCTTCTTCTTCACTATCGTCCCCTTTTGAACTTACGACCATTACTACGACCATTTCCAAACCTATGCCTTATCCCACTCCCATCATGCACAAATTCACAGCAACTAACCCTTTTCCTGTTTGAATTGTTTTAATTTTCTAGCAAGCATTTACAGCAACATTGACGACCGTTCATTGGGATTAGACTCGATAGCGAGTAAGTGTATTCTCCCACTACAACAAATAAGAATCGATCATCAATAGTGAAGACAAACGGAAGAGCGAAAGAGAAGAGAAATGAAAAGACAAAAATGTTGGCAAATAATCGAAGGAGAAAGAAAAATATGCAAGGAACCAGAAGAGCAAGAGAAAGAGTCGCATGAGGGGTGAGGAAAGAAGTGTGGGTAAATGATAGGCAGACTAGAAGAGAATACTGTAGAAATGAAGGGAGAAATTCAGAATTTTCTCGGTATGATTACTTACACTTCAGAGAGGGAAATAAGAAATTTTAATATAGTAAAAAAGAGGGAACTTTATAGCTGCTTTAGCGGAAAAGGGCAAAAAAGAAAGAAACAAACAAACAATAAAGAAAGAAAAACGAAACAATGAAAGAAGACAGAAAGAACGAAACAATGAAAGAAAAAACGAAACAATGAAAGAAGACAGAAAGAACGAAACAATGAAAGAAAAAACGAAACAATGAAAGAAAAATGAAACAATGAAACAATGAAAGAAGAAAGATACAATGAAAGAAAAAAGAAACAAACAAACAAACAAGTCATTGTGATAATAAAGAAAATTTTGAACAGTGACCAAATATCAGTTCATCGAATTGCATAGAGAGTCAGATATATTTGCATTATATCCAATTTTACATAAATGGTTGAAAAAAAACACCCATAAAAGAACGAATATATAAATAAAATAATGCATATTCCTCCGCTATAGTCGATATGTCTTGGACTTCACAGAAAATGGAACAAATTCTGAAGGCTTATGTTTGAAGAGGAAGATTGCAAAAGAAGAAAAAATACATGAAAATAAAGAAACCCTAAGATTTAATGAATTTGCACAAAGGGGCCAACAGTATTTAACAACTGAACGAAACAGGTGACTATAATTAGCATTCTTTCAAATTTGTTTCCTCCCTCGGTAGCAGTTATTGGTGCATATACTGCTCTTCCTCCCTCTGTGGCGGTTATTATCGCATCTACTGCTGGCTACCTGTGGTTTCGGCTTAATTCAATTCTAGATCAAATGTGTCTTCTGACTTCTATTTCGTTTAAACTAGTTGACAAATTATATTCTAACCGATCCCATCAAATAAATAAGCAAAAGTATTTCCTTAGAAATATATATATACATACATATATATATATATATATATATATATATATATATATATATATATATATATATATATATATATATATATATATATATATATATATATATTCGGTTCATATTTCATTGATTTCATTTTTCCTGGTTGTTAGCACCAGCCTACCGTCTTAAACGCAAAAGATAAAAAATGCGACCATTTTTTTATATTCTTTTTTTCCATTTCTTCTTTGTATAGGTGTTTTTAATTGACTGCTACGGTAACACAGGTGTCTCACAATTTAAGTAATGACTGTTGTCTAATATTTTACGCTAAATGTTTATTTTTTCATTAAAAATGAATTTATCTATTGATGTGACAGGTAGCACAGAATGAAGATGCTGATCTAATTTCAATTAAAATGCATCTCAAAAGGTAAAGCAATCATTACCAATACAGGTTTTCTATCTCTCTTTATCTATCTATCTCTTATATATATATATATATATGTGTGTGTGTGTGTGTGTGTGTGTATGTGTGTGTGTGCGTGTGTGTGTGTGATAGAGAGAGAGAGTATGTGCGTATGTGTGTGTATCTGTACATTTGTGCATCTATTAAAATAAAATATATATGTGCACGTGCATACAGGTAGATGAAAACATCTACTATAACAGATAATACAATGGAAATGGGATTAACACACGCGCGCGCACACACATGCACACACACACACACACACACACACACACACACACACACATATATATATATATATATATATATATATATATATATATATATATATATATATATATAAATGTGCGTATATATAACAAAAGTTTTGTTCACCGAAAGCGAAAAAATAAAGCGACGGGGGAATTATAGAAAATATCGCTTTTAAGGCAAACACTCTTTTCAATTAAAATGCTCAATATCGAAATACATTGTATAGTAACAAATAAAATTGAACGTTCACTTATCTGCGCGTACTTTGAGTTTCAGTGAAATGTGCCAACTCGACAGGAGGTGGCGTGATAATGCCCTCTACGAAACTCAGAGAAAAAATTTCATTATTTTATTGCACACACACACACACGCGCACACACACACACACGCACACACACACACACATATATATATATATATATATATATATATATATATATATATATATATATGAATGAATGAATGAAAAGACAAGAGAAAAATTATTCTTAGCCGACGCGTTTCGTCTTCTGAGGGACTTTATCAAAGCAAAAATAGGATCTATTTTGTTGTTGCACGCGTTTGTTTATATACAAGAGCAAGATTGACACCACCACTGAGCTGACCGTCACGGGGAATGGTTTCACTCTCAATAAAGCCCCTTAATTTGAGTGTTTTTGGGGACTCGAAATCACCTCAAACCTGAAGACGCTGGTAAAATTACCGATTCCTCATGATGCCACCTTCACAAGATTCGTTTTTTTACAACCTCTTTTAGGTTATTTAATACCCTTATTAGAGAATATTATTAGATTATAAAAAAATTGGGTAAGATAATAATGGTTTAATGATGCAAGTTCTGCTAATTAACTCATTGCTGGTGGGGGGAGAGAAAAAGATGATTCATACCTTTCCCAAGGGTATTTGTGCGTAAGTGAATATAACGAACCCAAGGGGAATTGGAACTCGGCTCTCTGATTAACAATTCCCAGCCATTATCCAAGCTTACAGGGTCTGGTATTCCCAAGCGGTCACCTATTGAGGTACTGACGTGGCTTAACTTCGGTAATCGTACGGGAATCGGTGTTTCAATGCCATCTTCACAAGAGTCAGGACTGAGCAAAAATGGAGCTGACCAATCCTTTCTTGCCAGTGAAAAAGCGTTTAGGCGGCTTTGTAAGCGGTTAATTATTTTACACCCTACAACCTTTCTCCCACAGACGTCGCAAGCTTCTCGTTACTCTATCGATATTTACATGGAAAATATTCTGACGTGCTACATTCTCTAATTCCACCATTTAAAACATTTACATTTATGATTCGCCATGTCTTGTACACAGAGGGGAATCATCTACCTTCCTTTCGTATTCTATAGGTAAGAAGGAAGTTCATTTCGTACAGCTTCTTTCACAAAACCTGCTGCTTTATGGAACAGAATCCTGCGAACATGCTACCCCAAACATAACCTTTTCAAGTTTGGGGTCAACCTTTATCTATCCTAGATATCCGTATAATCTACACTTACTTCCACCTGCCGAACCCATGCCACAACTTCATTTTGTAACCATCTACATTGATTGGCTCTTGTATAAGCTGAATATTTAGTTAAAAATATAATGTCCCCAAAGGACTGATGCACTGTAGTTCTGTCTTCATAAACGGAAGTGGTGGGGGAGCATCATAGCCGAATGTCAAGAGGGTTCTTTACTAAGCGTAGCTTACATGTGGCACAAGGCTGAAAGTGAGAGTCGAACTCACTACTCAGACGTAATTTGTCTAGCGAGACAAGCTTGTTAACCACGACAAAGTGCCCAATAATTTTCTAAGCTACGTTTAGATGTGACACGGGGCAAAAGTGTGGACCATCCAGTGACAATCAAACTCATTGCCCAGACGTAAATGATCTAGAGACAAAAACTCGTTAACAATTACATCATGTCGATGGGTCCTACGTGGTTTTCTAAGCGTAGCTTAGATTTGGCACAAGGCTGAAAGTGAGGGTCGAACTCACTACTCAGACGTAATTGGTCGAGCGACACAAGCTTGCTGACCATTACAACACGTCGAAGTGCCCAAGAATTTTCTAAGCGTAGCACAAGGCCGAAAGCGTGGAGCACCTAGTGAGGATCAAACTCAGTCGTATATAGTCGTAGACACAAACTTGTTAACCATTACATCACGTCGATCTCCCTCATGGATTTTATAGGCATAGCTTAGATGTGGCACGATGCTGTGTGGATCCATTGAGGGCCGAGCTCACTACTCAGTTGTAATTGATCGAGCGAGACAAATTGTTAACCATTAAACCACGTCAAAGTGTCCAATAATTTTCTAAGCGTTGTCCAGATTTGGCACAAGGCCAAAAGTGCGTAGCACCAAGTGAAATACATGTATTGTACCAGATATTCGTATAAAACGTTCTCTTCCCACTCAGTCTGAACAATCCCTTCTCTGGGCTGAGCAATAAAATCATAAAGTCATAAACAAGAAAGAAAAAGTTCATTAAAAATTAAAAAATTAAAAAAGTTAGTTAAAAAATCTGATTATTATGATATTTTATTGAACCTTTCGGAATTCATTTAGTCATAAATGGGATTATTTTTAACATTTTTTTAATTTTGTAGAAATATTTTTAGGTCTGCAACTGAATTAAAATATACACACTCACACGCAAGCATGCATACACACAGAATCTGAATGGAATTGAAAGGGCTCGAGGGCTTTCTGTCTGGCAACAACCACTGGGTAACAGGGAACGTTACCCTTAGTCGCCATTTTTATCATTTCCGTATTTAAACAGAATATATTTTCTAGTAAATGTAATATTTCAAATGAAGAAAGAAGATTTGAAATTTAATAATTTCACCGTCAGCGAAGCGACGGGTACCGAATAATAATAATAATAATAATAATAATAATAATAATAATAATAATAATAATAATAATAATACTGACGTACCAAAAGTTAAAAAGAAACTGAAACCACAAATTCAATCGAAGGCACAGGCGTTATGAAAAAAGAAACAGATTCTTCTGGAAAAACAAGATCTTCAAAGAAGATGCCAAGAAACTATATCGTGAACTTAGAAAAATAAAATAGAGATAAATGACCCACCTAATATCCAGGAAGACGAGGAATTCTGGTGTAAGATGGGGGAATCTGCAAAATGCGCAATGAAAGAGCTACATGGATGAAGCAACAACAGGAACACCACACACATATAGAGTACCAAAAAATGAACGGATATCAATATTACTGAAGCAACCGCTGCCATCTGCAAAAGCAAAAACTGGAAAGCACCAAGAATAAACAGAATGACCAATTTTTGGATAAAAAAAAACTATCTAGAACCCACCAAGAACTCGCATATAATCATAAACCTGGGAATAAAATGCTCCAAATGGCTCACGTGGGGAGTAACATATCTACTCCCCCAAACAGAAGAGACGTAGAACCCGAAGAACTATAGGCCCATCACCTGCCTACCAACAACGTACAAGATCCTCACTGCTATCATAACCGAGAGGACATACAATTTCCTTGAGAAAAAAAATTTACTCCCAGCAGAACAGAAAGGATGTAAAAGAGGAAGTTACGGATGCACGGACCAACTGATAGTCGATAAAACAATATTGAAAGAGGTGAATGTTACAATTTTTGTGTACTAGAAAAATGAGTTGACTCATTTTATAGTCCACCAATAGAAGTTTAACCAATCAGAAGTCTTAGAATATTCAATCCGACGTGTATAAAGGCGGCCATATTTTCTCTCGGAATATCCACTGCTAACCTGTCAGATGAAAGACCTGAAGAACTACGCTTTCCTACTCTCTCCGAATATTCACTGCCAACCTCTGATATGGAAGACCTTAAGAATTATTGAACAGCTGCTACTAGATATTGGTATTGTTTCATTGAAAATTACTTACGTTGGATTCTACATTAAGACTACCGTGAACATGTATAACAGTGAAAACAAAGAAAAGAAACTTATCAACAGCATGGATCTACTGGAGAAAGGCGTTCAATAGTGTTCCACACTCATGGATAAAGAAGAGCCTAAACATATACAGAGTACGCCCCTCACGGTCAAATTCATAACAAAGCATGTAAAACTGGAAGACTACACTAAATCTAAACAATACAAACGGGTCATTAACATCGAGACCAATCAATATCAAAAGTGGGATCTTCCAAGGAGATTCATTATCACCACTACTCCTCTGCCTTGCATTAGCGCCACTCTACCTATTGAACAACAATAACCACGGATAAAAAACAGAGAATGGCAAACTGAATCACTTATTTTATACTGATGATTTTAAAACGTTTGCAAGTATGACAGCGAGCAGAAAAACCTACTCACCACTGTGAAAATCGTCAGCGGTGATATTTAGGATGGAGTTCGGAATCGACAAATGTGCCAAAGCCAAATTCAAAGGGAGTAAACTAACGCAAACTACGGATTTAGACCTTGATATCAACAACAAGATTAAGGAAATAGACCAAGATGGTACATGCAAATACTTAGGAATTAATGAAGGAGACGGAATACAACATTCAATTATGAAGAAAAAGACCCGAAAAGAATAGTATAGAAGAGTGTGTTTCATACTAGAAAAGCGAACTTAATGGGGCCAATAAAATAAAGGCTATCAACACCTTAGCTATACCCGTAGTAACATACAGCTTCAACATTATTAAATGGAAGTTGAATGAGATTAGAAGCTTGGACGCCAAGACCAGAAAAATGCTTACCCAAATGTGGATGTACCACTTGAAATCAAATGTTGATAGGCTATATTACTAAGAGCTTTAGGAGACCGAGGTCTAATCCAATTTGAATTAACTCTAAAATCTGCAACAATCGGACTGGAAGCCTACCTCACAAAAACCAATGACCATCTCCTGCAAATAGTAAAACACCAAATTCACTCCATCAACAAAGAAGGTGTCCTTTTCAAGAAACAACATAATATACTTCAAATCCTACCAACAAAAAACGAAGCGAATACCTCTATGCCAAACGAGTAAGGCAAAAAGCAAAACAACATGACCAAATGAAATTACAAAACAAAAACTGGGAGGGCAAGGCGTTGCACGATAAATACCTAAAAAGAACGAAAGAAGCACATGTGGCCCAACAGAAAACGCATCACTAGCTGCGGAGCACCGAGCCGAAAGCTGAGACAGAAGGCCTAATTATTGCAGCTCAGGACCAAAGCCTCGCAATCACTGTCAAATAATCCTATCACTGTCAAATAATCAAGGAACCCGAAATGCAGGATGTGCGGAAAATATGATGAAACTATCGACCATACTAACTCAGGATGTCCGGAACTAGCAAAAAAATGAATATATCCATAGACATAATAAAGTAGCAACATATGTTCCCTGGAAGATATGCAAGAAGTACAGAATCGAAATCACTACGAGATAGTATGACCACCAACCAGACACAGTTACCCAAAATAACGATGTAACTATAAAACTGACAGAGAAATAAAAGCCAACAAATCTGATATTGTCATAAAAGACACAAGATTGAGGAAGTGCATGCTTATTGACATAACAGTACCATCTGAGAGAAACACCTCCATGCAAATTATTGAGAAATTGCCCAACTCAAGGACCTGGATCGAGATTAACAGGATATGGGGAATCAAGACCAAGACTACCAATCGTAATTGAAGCTCTGGGTCACGTGAGAAAAGGAATGGACAATACTAGGTAATATCAACATACAAGTTGCCCGGACGATCGCCCTACTAGGAACATCTCATATACTAAGAAAAGGACATTCAATTAAATAACAATTCTCTTATAGGGGCTAAGGACCATAGTTTGGGCCCAGTTCTACAGGATAAAAAGCAGGAAACATAGCATACACGAATAATAATAATAATAATAATAATAAAGACGAGAAATTCAGGAAGATTGAGGAAGTGCATGCTTATTGACATAACAGTACCATCTGAGAGAAACACCTTCATAAAAATTATCGAGAAATTTTCCGAATACAAGAACCTGGAGATCGAGAATAACAGTATATGGGGAATTAAGACAGAGACTGAACCAATAGTTATCGAAGATCTGAGCCTCGTGAGAAAAGGAATGGACGATTTTACTAACAGTGTCCCAGGTAACATCCGTATACAAGTTGCCCAGAAAATCGCGCTACTAGGAACATACCATATACTAAGGAAAGTGCCATCAATTAAATGAAAATTCTCCTATAGGGCCTTAGGGCCATAGTTTGGACCCGGCACTACAAGATACAAAGCACAAAATATGACATACACAAATAATAATAATAATAATAATAATAATAATAATAATAATAATAAAAAATATTGTGGGATTTCATTGAGGCCAGCAAACCTGATATCACCGTCGTTGACAAAGAAACAGGAAAATGTCTCCTAATTGACGTGAATGTTCCTGGTGACCATAATATTAAAGGTCAATAAATATACCTACCACCGGACTGAAGTTGGGGTCTATACCACTCAAAGAAAAATAGGAATAAAGCTTCAGAAGTCCGCATTGCTTGGATCTGCAAATATTTCACGAAAGTTCCTCTCTGAGGTTATATAACTTGATGTAGAGTGTCCATAATGTAAGATCTTCGGCTGAAAAACGAAACAGCGCGCGAAAGATATTAATAATAATAATATGAATTTAACTGAGGGTCCTGGAAAAAAAGTCAGTCTTTCTTTGAATTTTGCGGACTGGTGCTACAGAATCACAAATAAAGACCTGCACCAAATAACGGAAAACACATCACTTGAGGACTATCAACAGCGGCAGCAACTGAAATGCCTAGCACAGGTTATTCGAATAGAAAATGGTGACTTAATCAAGATGTTGGCATTCCGAACTACTTCAAACAAAAGGTTAGGAAGGAAATACACATCAAGACTGGAAATAGCAACAATAGTTACTAAACTTAAGAGACCTATTTTCCTGAAAAATTGTTTTGAAGAGAAATATTTTATAAATTTCAACCAATTATACTACTGGCTGCTCGGTCAGTGAATGCCAAATGTTTGCTTATAAGGAAACGGCTGATATTACCATTATCATTACAGCTAGGTAGAATAAGCTGATAAAAATCGGGTAATTGTGACCCATTTTTCCCTTGACTCTTAAACTATTCAATCGATTCTGGACAAAACTCTACTTCCGATTTTTGTTTAAAGAGTTTTCATATAACCTAATTAAATCTTCATATGACCTAATTAAATCTTCATATGTCCTAATTAAATCTTCATATGTCCTAATTTTATACTAAACTAAAGAATCAGATGGCTGAATTCATTCGCTTTTGTTTTAATTGCTTTCAAACAACAGATAACCTAAACAGGGAGCGCCTCGACTTTGAGTCATTGTCAAGCGAGCCAATCTGATTGACCGTTATCGTTAGTGGGTAATGAGTTCGTTCTTCATTGAGTACTCTATACTATTGGTCTAGTACTAAACTAAGCCAAGCTTCGTAAATGTTAATTTTTACGTGGCTGCCTGCAAGATAAACACATACGTACACCAAGAATTCGCATACACGCGAAGTTCAACGCATATGAGCATAATCCAGTGATACTCACCATTAAGCTTTCTTATGATTAAAACAGGTGTACAAACGAACACACGGACACAATCGCGGGTTGACGCAAACAGAACACTAAACAGGTGCTCTTTTCATTTATACGTTATATATGTGCATATCTGTAATATATCGGAAGGTTCATGGAACAGCTAACGATCTTCCATCTTCGTGGTGTAGTATAGAAAGAATATACCTCATTTTTAGATCTCTCTTTCTTTCTTTCTCTCTTTCTTTCTTTCTCTCTCTCTCTCTTTCTCTCTCTCTTTCTCTCACTAAGCCCCTTTCTCACAGACAAAACGTCGCAAGTCTCTCGCTGCTCTATAGGTATTTCCATGGAAAGTGTTCAGACGAACTACATTTCTTAGTTCCACCAGTTCTAACCTTTATGGCTAGGCTGGGTCTCTACTCAACACCTGAAGACTGCGTCGTACATGAACCTCTGAGTCGTTCTCCGAGTGAGGCAAAATGCGTATAGATAGATAGATAGATAGATAGATAGATAGATAGATAGATAGATAGATAGATATAAAAAGGAGAAAGTGGTTTTAGATAGATAGATAGATAGATAGATAGATAGATAGATAGATAGATAGATAGATAGATATAAAAAGGAGAAAGTGGTTTTGGATAGATAGATAGATAGATAGATAGATAGATAGATAGATAGATAGAAAAAGGAGAAAGTGATTTTAGATAGATAGATAGATAGATAGATAGATATAAAAAGGAGAAAGTGGTTTTAGATAGATAGATAGATAGATAGATAGATAGATAGATAGATAGATAGATAGATAGATAGAAAAAGGAGAAAGTGGTTTTAGATAGATAGATAGATAGATATAAAAAGGAGAAAGTGGTTTTAGATAGATAGATAGATAGATAGAATTCCGTTACAAACACAGACACACACTTATGTGTGTATGTGGTTGTGCGTGTGTAAAAATTCAGATGTAACTAAAACTATATCTGTAAAAAGAAGATATGACTAAAGACAAAAGGAAACGTCATTTGCCTTGATAGAGTCCATCAGAAGACGAAACACGTCGGCTAAGATAAGTTTCACTTTTGCCTTTATTCATATATGAATGTAGTGGATTCGAATATACACATATATATATATATATATATATATATATATATATATATATATATATATATATATATATATATATCAAAGTGGGAAAAGTTTTCGTATGATGCGTTTCGTCTTTTAGGACTTCAAATTAAATCAATGTTCTTAAGTCTTTGTCAACAATTAGATTTCTTTAGTAACCCAAAAAAATAATTCTAATGAGAACAGAACATTTTCTAATGGCGTCGAGATCACTTAAGTGGTTAGTCATCCTTCTACTAATTACTTATTAGATATTCCTTCTGTCTGAATGTCTGAGATAAGGAGTTATTATTATTTACACTATTTACCTTGGGATGACAACACTAGGACAATAGTTCGAATTTAAATAGTGTAACTAAAGATGTTCTTTGTCGGTTACATTCAGCCCCCCCCCACACACACACACATATATAT
>OZ038498.1:69632154-69997154 GCA_964036315.1 Acanthosepion esculentum | reverse complement strand
TGCGTTAGTACGAAAGGATCTAGACGTGTGGCCGTTCAGGATAACGTTCATTTCACGATTTAATAGAAAAGACAAGAATCAGTTCAAAAAAGTGTCCAGAGACACTGTAACTTTTCAGCTTGTGGTGAAGAACTGAATGCCAGACCCTGTCAAAGGCTTTCGAGATGTCCAATGCAGCAGACCAGTTTTCACCGTTTTCATCTAGAACATGATAAACTCTTTCCGCAAATATCGTCAGTACATTCGCAGTTCACCTGGACAAACGAAAGCCATATTGCTTGTCTGAGAAAAGGCCCTGCGATGAGAGATTATGAACCAATTCAGCATTTATTAGGGCCTCTAAGTCTTTCCTAAAAAGAGGTAGAATGTTAATAGGCCAATAGTTGGAAAGGTTGGATGTCTCACCAGTGTTCTTAAAAACTGGAACAACAGATGATGTCTTCCAGCAGGTGGGAAAGCAGAAGGCAGCGAGGCATTTATTATGGAGTTTAGAAAGAAAAGGAACCAGTTCGGGAGCACACTTCTTAATGACCACTACAGTGATACCATCGGATCCACATGCTTTTTGGGGATCTAGGTTAGAGATGATAGCAGAAACCATGTAAGGGGTTATATGCATATAGCTCAACAGAGACTCAGTTCTGTCTAGAAAGTGCTTTGATCCCTAGATCTTCCACAGCAAATTTGCTTTCAAGTTCTCGAAGCATTTCACCTTCCTTGGCAGATCTTCCATTATTACAATATGCGAAACTTAATAATAAAATTAATACAAATAATGACAAAACATAAGGAAACTAGCAAGACTAAATATCCAGACACAAAAAAAAGAAATTAAATTGAAGAGTTTAAAATTTCAGCATTCCAACAATTTCTGCGTTCCAACATTTTTTTTTAAATGTGCATAATTATAACCAATGTTTGTTTATACATACATACATACATACATATATATATATATATATATATATATATATATATATATATATATATATATATATATATATATATATATATGTGTGTGTGTGTGTGTGTTTGTGCGTGTATATATATATATATATGTGTGTGTGTGTGAGTGTCTATATATATATATATATATATATATACTATTTATTTAGACAGATATACGTTTTCGTTTAAACTTAATAAAACTTTTATATATGTGTTTGTGTATCTGTACGCATGTTTTATTAAATTTTATAAGGTATATCTGTTTACATATATTTATATATATTTATATATATATATATAGTTATAAATTGAATATATTTATTTAATTATACATATATATATATATATATATATATATATATATATATATATATATATATATATATATATATATATCGATAGAAACACCTTGCTGAAATTTAATAAATAACTTTTTCAGTTTTTTCGAATAAGTTTATGCACATTCGGATCAAAATTATGATTAAACTGTCCTAAGTTCGTGTTTTTGTTCTATTTTTATTCGAGTTCTTTCGACCATCTTGGTCATTATCAAGAACTAAATTTTGTCAGTGCCATAGACAAAAGTAACGCGATATGTAAAATATCTTCAAAGTCCCAGAATCATTATATATTTACACGCATTATAAATATTTTATATGTGTTTTTTTTTTCCATATTTTATGCACATTGACTTCTCTTGTGATGAATGATATTTTATATCTATTTATATATTTATGGGAGTTGTTTCTTTTGTACAATTATGGCTTCAGGGATTCAATTTCTGGTACTGTCAAGCTCTGTGAAACTGTTCTACACATGACGTCACTTATACGATACTCATATATCTACGGTCCCACCAGTTCACTCTCAAAACAGTTAAATGTAACCGTCTCTTCTCAAACAGCTTCTTCTCCCGCACTTCCCGTCGGTGGAACTCCCTTCTCCTTACTTGCTTCCCCGATGACTATAATCTTCAAATATTCAAGTGTAATGTCAATCGACATCTGACACCCTAAGCTTGTTCCCCGTCCTTCTCTGTATCCTTTCCTCAAACACGTCTCTTTACTCTTGTTCTCAATCCTCTGTAACCTCTTGCGTGCTAGTGGCACTCCCGCCTTGCTTGTGGTGAATTGCCTTAAAAAAAATTAAATTTGAAATATAGCTTTCCAGAGATGTCAGATGCAGCTGACAAAACTTTTGCGACTGCAAAGAAATATCAATTAACAACAGTAACAATAGTATAATAATAAAAAATACCCCAGAAAAAATACAAGAATAAGAATGGCTGGGTGGGAAAGATAATCTACTGAGTTTTTTTATGATTGGTTTGTTTTTTAACGACTTATCAACCCTTTGCTGGTTATTTAAAACCAGAAAATATTTTTAGTTTTTAACAATTTTTCGGAGATAATAATGATTTTTACTGATACAAGTTCTACTAATTAACCCATAGCTTGTAGGGAAAAAAGGCGGATTCATACCTTTCCCAGTAACATTTGCGCGTAAGTGGATATAACGAACCAGACTGGATTTGGAACGCGGCTCTCCTATTTCCAATTCCGAACCACTACCAATTACACATGTCCTAAGCTTATCGTATCTGGTATTCCCAAACTTTCATCCATCTGGGCACTAACCAGGCCCAACGTTGCTTAACTTGGGTGATCGCTCGAGAAACTGTATTTCAATGTATTATGGCTGTAAGCCAGTTGTCGGCAACTTTTTGGAGAGAGCTGGCCAAACATCTGTGCAGTATCTCGGAAAAGAGCCATGATATCAGATGTGCTATAATAAATTGTATCGACCTCTGACCGCTCTGTCCAGAAGGATAACAACTAACACAATCAACAAAAAATACAAAATGCTTGCTACAAACGAAATACAGTTAGAAATGGCAAATTATTTAATGAGACACTTGTTCGATAACTTCTCCACATCCGGTTAAATATTTGTCGATGAGAGGAGCAAAACGTCATCCCAGTGCCCAACAGAAAACCTTGTTCTTAAATGACTTTTAGTATATTTCATTTTCGAAAAAAAAACGTTATTCACAAACATATGTACTTCCAAATAATGATACCATTATTTTCGCATTATCCAATAGGCTTTTATATTTTCCGCTTGACAAAAACATATTTCTTGTAGTAGTCAGCCGCGAATTCGGAATTAAATTTTGATTTCAAAAATTCGTCGCATGATAAGTCAATTTACCTTCAACTGATATTTTTCTGCCACTTGCTCTCCAAATTAATTAGATAATTAGTGCCCAGTTGTTAAAACAAAAATCCTTTGCAGACCGGACGAAAGTCTTTCACGTGCCGGACAAAAATCGCGGGCCGAATGTGACCAGGGGGCCGGGGGTTACCGACCTCTGCTGTAAGCTAACCCATTGAGAACTATGTAAGAAACTGCAATTTGACCACAGAGACTAATGGAATATGCACTGACCAGAATCTGTCCGAAAGAAAGAAACACATGAAATCGCGTGGAACTTTGAGATTCAAACAGGTCAACCAATTTAGTCCTGTATTAGTAGTCATGAGCAAGAAGAAAACATGGTAGAAAGTGGATTTCGCTGTTCCACCAGACTACGGGGCAAATTGAATGAAAGTGAATTGATAGATATGTATTCTCTATGACTACAAACGTCATATTTAATGGATTTTGATGAGACCTCTTTGCTTTTGAAATAGTGAAATTAATGTCAACCAGCCTAGAGATCAAGAAGCCATATTAAAGTAATTGTGCCTTCCGACAGAAATCGAAATTGTATTCTTTTTTATCACTCAAGGTTTAGAGGTACTGAATGATTTTTTTTTTTTTAAACGGCATATCAACTCCTTATAGTCATTAAATGTCGAAATTTAATTTTCTTCGAAGTCTTGGAGTAATAAAAATATGATATATGTTATTCTGCTTTCACAGTTGAATACATGGTAGATGATACCTCAGCTTTATTGCATATAAATGTTTGCGTGGACATAATTACTAGAGGAGGTGATATGTGTGTTTTATGTTGTAGTTTTTTTTTTCAAGTTATTTATTTTGGAATACAGTTTGATTTCTTTAAGAAATTGTGGGATATTTTATGGATTAATGTCATGAAAGAGTTCTTTCATTGTTAGTTGCTTGGTTGATTTTGTTTAGCGGCGTATCAACCTCTATGGATTATTTAATGCCGAAATCTAAATATTTTGAAAACAGTTTTATGACTTCAACTAAATATATTTTAAACGCAACTGCATGCATTCAACTACAAATAAACTGTATTGTTAGTCATTTTACTATAAAAATGTATTACTAATTTATTACTCTTAATTGCGGTTGTTCCCAGGTTTACCCTAACTCGGAGTGGTAGCACCGGTTAGGGTCCAAGCTATAGGTAAATAGTGAACTCCCAAACAAACCACTATGAAAGTATAAAAATACATTTTCATAGTAAAAATACCAACAATATATTTTATATCTGTCTATATTTCTGAGATGAGGTATTATGTACACTATTTACATTATTCGGACTATTGTCCTCATCTTTGTCGCCATATTTATCACAACGTTTCGGCCGTTGTACGCTCCGGTCTTCTTCAGGTGGTTGCAATATGAGCTCTGGTAAAAACATGTAATGATAACAGCAAAAATTGCAATGTGAGCACTTTAAAAAAATAATGCTGAAGACATTAGGTTTATAATACCCAGAAATTCATACACAGATGTCCTCAAGGACACATGACACAGTGGATAGAGGCGTTAGTTAGATCCAGTGACAGGACCCAAAGAGTGTGAGTTCAATACCTGGTTAAGGCGATGGAGAACTTGGAGCGGTGAATTAACAGGAGATAACTGATAACTGACATCCATTAGACGTGGCACGTGGAACTAGAACAGTCTACCCCAGTGAGCGATATAAACCATTCCAACCACATGAAGAAGACCGGAGCGTACAACGACCAAAACGTTGTGATAAATATGGCGATAAGATGAGGACAATAGTCCGAATAATGTAAATAGTGAATATCATTTATATTAGCAAAACTACCAACCATACATTTTATCTGTGTTTGAAGGCATGCGATTGCTTTCAAAATATTTAGATTTTAGCAATAAATACCACATAGAGGTTGACAAACAATTGAGACGTGACTTCCATAAACACATGTGGAATTTCAAGCAGTACTGCCACCCGAATACCCCCAATGGTGTCAGGTATACCCAAGGCGTTATGCGAGGTACAAAGATTTCTGGCAGAAAGAATTCCTGGAAATAGACCAGATTGCACCAACCACAAAATGGACAACTTTCTTACAGGTATTGTTTCCTTCGTATTTTCGCCTGTTCTACCTTCACGATGTTCTTATCCAAAGTAACCGCAGTATCTATCAGGAAACATTTATGGCTGCTTTTGTGCACAAATGGAATGTGGGGGACATTGCTCTCCAAGCGCTTCTCAGTCAAGATGGTCGTATCCTAGATCAGCTTCACTTGCTCATTCTCGGTTACTGACAGTGTTGAATGCTCGTACCGCTTCTCTGAACACTCGAAGCTATACTTCCTGCATAGTTTCCGATGTATTCTGGGGGCTACTTTATCACAGCGTCTTCCGTACTATTTGTGCCAGCTGACTGCAGCCACTGACAATGTGTTGAATACTTTTATTAATATTTATTATCATTATTATTATTATTATTATTATTATTATTGTGCATGTCCCTCCCTTCGTTAGTTCGTACGACCGTTACGTCCTACCAATTCCTGATAAAAAATGGGCTATTTCGTTTTAACCGCGTTGAAAGACAAAAGACATATCAGAGACGCTACTTTGTTTCAGTGAAAAAAAAGAAAGAGGAGAAGATAGAATTGTTTAACGTCTATTTCAGTGAGATGGGAAAAGCTATCAATTTCAAATCACTTCATTTGTACCTCCTTACTTCTTAAAATAACGACCAGCATTCATATTTATGATTTTTATTGCAGTATTTTGTTAAGGTTGTTAAGCTCAAATATGTCGATGCGATAGGGGAATTTCTGCGGACATTTTATTGTCGTAGAACTTGCCATGAGCTTATTTAACCATCAACTTTAAGGTTCATCAGAAAATTAAAATCGGAAAATCGTGAAAATTTCACGTGTTAAAACTGGTTGTTATTATTATTATCATTATCATTATTGTTTGTATTTACAAGTTCGACTGCAACCTCAAAAACCACCAGAATATATGTCACTGTCGTCGTAGACTTTAGGAACGTTGTGGTTTAAACTGTTTGATTTTTTACTCGGATCTCAAACTCATCAAATATCTATTCTTAGCTCTTTTAGTATGGTTCTGAGTTCGCCAGCTAACATCAGCTCAAATCTAGGATCAGAGTGTCGACCCCACCCTCCTCGGACATCTTCCTAGGATCAGATTGTAGTATCTGTGAGCTGTTTGAATAATGTTACACACATGTGCGCGCGCGCACACACACACACACACACACACACACACACACACACACACACACACACACATACATACATACATACATACATACATACATAATGCGTTTGATATATGCGGATGATTACTGATATTTACTTAGCTTAGTGTAGCACGGGATTGAATGGAAAAGAGTGTTACATTCTAAGCCTCGTACGGGTGTTACGGCTAGTCAAAAGAATAGTCGTTTTAATTTTAATAATTCAGTTGTTGCCGAAATCTGCTTCAGAGAAATCCGTTTATTCTCATTTGCTGACCTGAAATGTAAAATATACCACAAAACCCCCGCAACTCCCGACTGAAGTTATTTCGAAGTATTTCTAACTTCTTGCTAGTATGCTTTTGTTTTTTCCGTTTTGCCACCAACCGTAATCAGTCAAATTATAATCAAAACCTTTTCTTTGATTGATATAAAACTTAGTTGGTCTTCTGTCATTCCCTTTACTTCGCTTTATCTTATTTCTTTTGTCGCACACGTGGCACAAGAAACTCGCTAGGAAGATTGCGTTACGCCGTGTTTTCACGGTGGGGAGAGTCAGACTCTTTTAAAAATCAGCATTAGAAACGTTGCCTTTTATTTGGTTGCGAATAGAAATCTACGATTTTTGCTGGAAATACGCAACTATCTCAGCCGCAAGTCAAGCCCACACTATTATTATTTTTGTTAACAAACAAAATGATTGCTGTAACTCTTCCAATAGTATTTTTTTAATCATTTTACCCCAAGCCAGGCGGGAATGCCACTAGTACGCAGGAGGTTACAGAGAATGAAGTGAGAGAAAAGACTAGGAATGGAGGCGGCGAGAAAAAAGATAAAAGCTGAACGGGGTTCAAGAAGATGGAAGATACAAGATGGCGATTGAAGCTGCATTTAAACGGAAGTGGAGTTCGACAGCCGGGAAGTGCGAGATAAAATCTGTTGGAGTAGAAGTTACTTTTAACTATTTCGACAGTAAAAGGGTGGGGCCTAGATGCCAATCTAGTAACACGCTTAAATTCATGTAGTCAGGGCACCAGGGGAAAAAGCTCGTCAGAGCAGTTGTTATGAAAATATTTGTAGAAAAGACAGAGGGAAGCCACATCGGGTCGGTAAGAAAGTGACTGAAGTCGAGATGCCAAGTTAGGATCGATTTCATTGCAGATTCTTCTTCGGATTTTGTCAAGAACTTCGAGATTTGCAACACTTAGAGAAGAACGCGATTTAAGAAAAGAAAAAGAAAAGAAACGCCACATTGTTTGAAAATATTTCGTCCATATGCCTGTCTTCTTCAAACTAGGTTTAAAAATTGTATACGAGTATAAAAAATATTTTTTTTAAATACTCGTCTTTGTACAAATGTCGTTTGTCAAAGGAAAAACGGTCGTACTGGTAATTGGAACTTTAGTGCCTAAAAATTCAACGCTAGTTGAAACATTACTTGATTTATGTGGGTTGTACAACTGAAAAATTAAACAGATTTAATGGCCAAAGGTGTATCGAAATACAACAATCTGACATCAACAGAACTTGCGGAACATTTTACTACTAACGACTGTAATTTCGATGAACATCTTAGGGTATACATTATGGAAAATATCCAGAATCCACCGAATTTCAACCCTTAAAACACATAAAGATAATTAAATATGAATGATTAACAAAATCACTAGAGATTTCCATAAGATTTACACAAAACTATTTGATTACTTGCTCTTAGTAACTGATCAACTGACGGAAAATTTAAAGATGAGCACGATCCCATCAGGTTACTAATGTTTCAGTTGCATTCCATTCACGCTGATTGCGTTTCATTTGCTTTGTTGCGTTGATTACCAGTACAAACGGTTTTCGTAAGACAAGCGATGTTTGTACAGACTTGTTATTTTTTCATATTTCTTATACATGTACGCTGTTTTTAAATATAACTTGAAGAAGACATACATACTGTCGAAACACTGTTTTTTATATTTTTTTGTTTTGCTTTTCCTAAATCGCGCTCTTCTCTAAATGTTGTATTATTATTATTATTATTATTATTATTATTATTATTTGCCTTTGCTTTGTGTCGTACGAGTTATCGCCAAGTTTGTTTGCTTTTTTTTATCTGAAGATGCAAACAGATGAAGCGCCTTGCAACCAGAAAGAAAAAAATATGTAATTGGAGAGTAATATACGCAAGATGTGAGAAGATGTCATGAGTATGATTTTTAGCAATTCTTATTGTTATTACTGTTAATGTCGGTGATGTCGCTTCACGTTGTATTTTTGATGGGTACTATGGTAGGTCAAATTGTAGCAAGTGCTTTAATTATTCCTATATTTTAGCATATTTTATGATCTAGTAGATATATAGTTTGTTTCTCTATGATTTTAATTTAGATTTTTTTTTTAAAATAAGAACTGTTCCTAGTGTTGCAACTATTACTGGAATGACAGTCAGGCTGATAATGGTATAATATCCACTATAAGGACTAAGAAATTTGCTATAATTTCAGAATCTACAGGTTAATTTCAGTCATGCAAACAATATTAAAAGAATTGTTATGAATTAAGAATTGTTATGGGAAGAGACTTGGCAGATGTGCCATTGAACTTACAACCGGGAATAAAAATAAAATATGTTAGTTAAGTTTACTAGTTTATGGCCTGAAAATGTTTAATGCGTCTTATGAGAACAGTTTTCTATAAACGATTGGTCACTGCGCGTCCCGATAATACTCGAGTTGAACCATATTGCGGCGAAATGTGTCGTCTCTATTTTCACGTAGGCGTTCTTGTTACCATGGCAACGTTTAGCTGTCGGTTTGCATGCGTCAATGAGTTTCTCGATTTAATCATCACATCATATTGTACCTTATATAGAAAAAAGAGATTAGCATATCCGGAATTAGATGCTGAGAAAAAGACATGGCGTACTTACTGGACACAGCTGATTAAACAACAAAGTGGTTAAATTTAATTAGAATCGTTGCATTGGAAGAGTTTCAGTTAAAAAAAAAATAGAAGGAAAACTAATCACACACACGCACACACACAAATGTTATATTTAACATTATATATAATATTATAGACACATCCACATCAACGCACATATACATAAACATCAACACATGCACACACACGCGCAAATACGAATGTTATATTTAACATTATATATAATATTATAGACACATCCACACACATATGCATAAACGTCAACACACACACACACACGCACACACATGTGCACACACAAATGTTATATTTAACATTATATAGCATCCAGATCCACACATATATACATAAACATTAACATACGCACACACACACACACACAGATATATATATATATATATATATATATATATATATATATATATATATATATATATATGTATATACATACATACATATATATATACATATATATATATATATATATATATATATATATATATAAATATATATATATATATATATATATATATATATATATATATATATATATTGTGTATTTAGGCAGCAATCCTTCATTTATGCATGTTTCATTAAAAACGACAGAAAGGTGCTACGATTGAACTTTATATTTAAGTGTTTCCTTTTTTGGGACTCTGTGTCCAAAAAAGGAAACACTTGTTCGAACACAAGAAAAATTAAATAAAAAGCTTAATCGTGGAATCTTGTCTGTTGTTTTTAATGAAACATGCATATATATATATATATATATATATATATATATATATATATATATATATATGTATGTATGTGTGTGTGTGTGTGTGTGTGTGCGCGCGCGCTTAAACATGTTTTATTGAATAATATAAGATCGAAAGTATTTACTTGGTAAGAAAAAACTACAATGCCTTCCTTGATGAATTTCATCTTAACATCAAAACTGATTAGAGAACTCGAAAGGATTATTATGAAAATGAATAGACATAATATGTCTATATTATTCAATGAAACATGATCGAATATATTGCCTAAATATACATATTTGTGTTTGTATATATAAATAAAATACATATATATGATTCTGTAAACACTGAAATGCCGAGAAGGTCTCGGCCTGACCCACTATCAAACTAAACAACAAATTTCTGGGAGCTCCTTCGTCAGGACGAGAACTTTCCAGGAATCTGATGCACATTAATATATATATATATATATATATATATATATATATATATATATATATATATATATATATATATATATATATATATATATTGATTTACGTTATTTATTGATTTACGTTATTTACATAGAAACAGATATTTAAGTAAATAATCTATTTATTAAAATTTACAGGCCTGAACGTAAAATATATATATATATATATATTATAAATTAATAGATTTAAAATATGGTTTTACCGCTACACAGTGATGACCATGTTTCAGAAATGGAAGCTAAAGCCCCTGAATTTAATTTTGTTATTAAACCAAAGACATTAGTTCCATTTCCTCTTCAAGCGAATTTTGGAGTAACTTACTTTTTAAAATTTACGGTTGTTAACGGCACAGGAAAGATTCATAGTTTGAGGGTTTCCAAGGTTACCGATAAATCCATTCATCTAGACAAGGGGTGGTAGAGGGTTCAATTTTTAATTTTCGTTGTCTCAGTTAATAGTTACATTTGAAAGCGGGGTTATGTTTAGGGATGGGTAGGGATGTATCTTTTAACAAATTCTGACATCCGCTAAATTCATGTCATCTGGGTTTATTTCTAACGGCAAAAATTCTTATGGTATTATTTCTATTTGTATATTTAAAGATTTTTTAAGTTAGAATATGTTTTATCCACCTTTCTAAAAAGTTATTTTTAATATTTGATATACTATACTTCTAGTTAAAAACCAAGTAAATGTATTAGGATTACTTACAGTATTTAAAATTATTTATTCTTATCGAGTATAAGTAAATATTATTTTATTTTATTTTATTTTATGTAAACTTTATGACAATGACGGCAAAGGTGGTTAAATTATTTCACTAATTCAATAAACTTAGTATTATAAATGTATATATGTATGTATAAAGGACATTTAATGTTCAATATTATATTCTAACTTATTAATTTCACATGACTTTCGGTGTTCACTTGGATTCTTTCCAGTGTTTGAATTGCTTTGAGAGAGGTGTTATGGTTAGAGTACGTTTTATTTAATTACAATTTTAAAAGATATTTAGGTTAGAATCTGTTTTATTTAATTTCAATTTTAAAACATTTTTAAAATTCTACTTTCAAATTTAACTTTTTAATTTTAATCGGCTATATTTCTTTATAAACCAAGTAAATGTAATATAATTATCTACATTATTTAAAATTATTTATACCCATCAAATATGAGTATGTATAATAATCAGGTAATTTTTTTTTTTTTTTTTTATAGATTATTTAAAGATTATTTAAAGAAAACTTTTGGCAATGACGACAAAAAATAGCTATTTCATTTCTCTGATTCAGTAAATTTTTATTTTTTATAAACTTAGTAATATATAGTTTCTCATGTATGCATAAAGGACATGGGTCATTTAATGACCTACATATTCTAGCTCTTCTTATTAACTTCCATTTCACTGTAGGTGTTTTATTGGATTCTTTTAGGTGCCAAAAGTACTTCGAAAGAGATGTCTGACTTTTATACTTATTTATCCTAAACGAGGATTGATGTTGGTAGAACCTCTTTTTGAACTCATGGCTAGTGCAACCTATATAAATTTTTATGTTTTCAGGATTCTCAACAGAAGATATATTACATTGGTATACTACTGATTCTATGCAACATTTATTTTGTAAAGGACAGTTTTGAGGGTTTCTACAATTACATAATTTTTGTTCACCCTCATTAGTTGTTGTTTGTATTTTTCCCTTGTCTACAATTTTTTGGTTCTGGTATAAGTGTTTATTTAAGATATTAGTATTATGTTTCTTAATTATCTTTTCTAGGTTATCAGTACAGCTATAACTTAATTTTAGTGTATTTCTATTGAAAATGGTACTAAGTTTACTTCCACCGGGAAAATGCTTGAGTATTAATTCAAGGAATTTTTGTCCTAATTTGTTTTTTACCATTTGGTTGTATGGGGGTGTATACCAAATTATTTTCCTGCTTCTGTTTTTCCTATGTTTACCGTTTTCATTTTTAATATAAGTTAGTTTTAGGTTTTTGTAGCCACTATCTTTTAGAGCTTTATTATAGAAATTAATATGTTCGTCGAAAATCTTGTCATTTGCTGAATTTGTACTAATTCTTTTTCGGATAGATAAAGGTATATGTTTAATTATAGATGAGGGGTGATTTGATTTAGGGTGTATATATACAGGATTCGTATTGAGTTTTTTATAAGGTGTGTATGTATTGTTCTTTAAATCTAATGTTATATCAAGGAAGTTAACTTTTTTAATTTTAGTGCTAACGGTAATTTTTAAACCCATGCTTTTAAATTCTTTATATAATGCCTTTCTAATTTTGTCTATTCTGAAGTTAGTAGAATTCCTAATAACCATGAGACCATCGTCCCTGTATAGACCAATGTCAGTTGAATCAATATCACGATGCGCTGTTAGGTTGTATAAAATAAAAAGACCAATAAGATCAGAAGACTCAGCTGAGTCTAGTGATCCCATTGTGATGTCAAAGTGGTCATATGAATTTTTTACCCATTGCTCACCATTATGGATCAGTACCGATTTCTTCGCATTTAATATAATGTTCTTTTCATCCTCAGTAATATCCGTGTACTGGGTGGCAAAGTCCAACAAAAAAAAAAAAAAAATTACCTGATTATTATACATACTCATATTTGATGGGTATAAATAATTTTAAATAATGTAGATAATTATATTACATTTACTTGGTTTATAAAGAAATATAGCCGATTAAAATTAAAAAGTTAAATTTGAAAGTAGAATTTTAAAAATGTTTTAAAATTGAAATTAAATAAAACAGATTCTAACCTAAATATCTTTTAAAATTGTAATTAAATAAAACGTACTCTAACCATAACACCTCTCTCAAAGCAATTCAAACACTGGAAAGAATCCAAGTGAACACCGAAAGTCATGTGAAATTAATAAGTTAGAATATAATATTGAACATTAAATGTCCTTTATACATACATATATACATTTATAATACTAAGTTTATTGAATTAGTGAAATAATTTAACCACCTTTGCCGTCATTGTCATAAAGTTTACATAAAATAAAATAAAATAAAATAATATTTACTTATACTCGATAAGAATAAATAATTTTAAATACTGTAAGTAATCCTAATACATTTACTTGGTTTTTAACTAGAAGTATAGTATATCAAATATTAAAAATAACTTTTTAGAAAGGTGGATAAAACATATTCTAACTTAAAAAATCTTTAAATATACAAATAGAAATAATACCATAAGAATTTTTGCCGTTAGAAATAAACCCAGATGACATGAATTTAGCGGATGTCAGAATTTGTTAAAAGATACATCCCTACCCATCCCTAAACATAACCCCGCTTTCAAATGTAACTATTAACTGAGACAACGAAAATTAAAAATTGAACCCTCTACCACCCCTTGTCTAGATGAATGGATTTATCGGTAACCTTGGAAACCCTCAAACTATGAATCTTTCCTGTGCCGTTAACAACCGTAAATTTTAAAAAGTAAGTTACTCCAAAATTCGCTTGAAGAGGAAATGGAACTAATGTCTTTGGTTTAATAACAAAATTAAATTCAGGGGCTTTAGCTTCCATTTCTGAAACATGGTCATCACTGTGTAGCGGTAAAACCATATTTTAAATCTATTAATTTATAATATTAATGCTCTGTAAATTTAAATTTACATAGAGCACTATTGTGTAAAAATAAAAATATCTATAAGAACACCGGATTTTATATCTTACTGTTCTTTCCTTTTTATTTATATATACATATATATATATATATATATATAATATATTTTATTGTTTTACCTTATTTATATAGACACAGATATTTAAGTAAATAATCTATTTATTAACATTTACCGGCCTGAACGTAATACATATATACATACATATATATATATATATATATATATATATATATATATATATATATATATATATATATATATATATATATATATATATATATATATATTAGGAAATGGATTAAATCCGCTTATTCTTATTTTTAATCTATTTCAAAATATTAAAGACAAATGTAAAAGTTTTCTCTACCGACACGTTTCGTCCTCTGATGGACTTTATCAAGGCAAATATGAGAATTTTATTTTGCAACAGGTACCTATAAGCAGAAGTAAAATATATTGTCAGTTTTTAAGAATTTTTAAATTAAAGAACATTGATAAATATATACAAGGTTAATAAATAAAAAAAATTTAAATAAAACTACGGTGGGTGCTAAGTGATATAATTTAATGTCTATTAAACGGAACTGAGTAAATGTTGTTTCTGTTGTCGGTTTATTTTTTTAGTGTAATTATTATTTAGTATTTTATTTTCGTTTGAGAGTTTAATTTATGTATTTATCGATTTTAAATAAGCGAAAGTTTTGATTTAACTGTTTTCTTTTATTTTTTTTATAGTCATGGATGTTGGTTTGGTAAAGTGGTATTTCTATTAGGAAAGGTGACGATTTTAAAACATCTGGAGCGCAAATTTATATTTTGGTAAAATACGATAGCGGCACTCTGATGAATTTTCCGTCTAATGAAGATATTTTTCGTTTAATAAGTGTGACATTATTTAGATCGAAGTTGTGGTTGAACTTATTTCTGTATATTACTATTGCTTTCGGTAAAGTGTATAAGTTCTTTTTTGTGTTAATAGATACTTTTTTTTAAAATTTCTGCAAGTTTCCCTAATATATTGTAAGAAAACAGTTGTGACAGTTTATTTTATATATACCTGCTTCAGAATTATCATTGCTATGGACATTTTTGGTTCTTCGTCAGAACGAGAACTTTCCAGGGATCTTATGTACATTTTATATATATATATATATGTGTGTGTGTGTGTGTGTGTGTGTGTGTGTGTGTGTGCATATATAATAGTTTTGGATGTGGTTGTAATTATTTTGATATTGTTAAGTTTGGATAAATTGTTTCGGATAGTAGATCTTAAGAAGTTAATAGGTAGTATTACACGTCTGTTTTTATGCCAACAGACATGACTATAAAAATTAAAACAAAACGGTTAAATGAAAATCTTCCATTATTTAAAATAAATACATGAATTCATTTCTGAAAGTAAAATAAAATACGGTCCAAGGATAGACCCCTGAGTGACGCCTGCATTAATGCAAAAAGATCTAGAAGAGTGGCCGTTCAAGACAATGTTCATTTCCCGATTTGATAAGAAAGATGGAATCAGTTCAAAAGTTAGTCTAGAAATGTCATGACCTTTCAACTAGAGAATAAGATCAGTATGCCAAACCCTGTCAAATGCCTTCGAGATATATAAAGCAACAGTTCGAGCTTCACCATTCTTGATAGCCTCTTTCATCAATAATCGTTAAGATATCAGCAGTTGACCTAGAGAAGCGAAATCCATATTGATTTTCTGAAAGAAGAAGATGTGAGATGCATAACCAATTCAGATTTAATTAGAGCCTCTAGTACTTTGCTAAAAAGTGGTAGAAGGCTAACAAGCCAATAGTTAGAAGGATCAGATGGTTCGCGTGAGTGTTTAAAGACTGTAACTACAGAAGAGGATTTCCAACAAGCAGGAAAGCAAGACG
Source organism: Acanthosepion esculentum (assembly GCA_964036315.1). Lineage (NCBI taxonomy): Eukaryota > Metazoa > Mollusca > Cephalopoda > Sepiida > Sepiidae > Acanthosepion > Acanthosepion esculentum. Next base: position 69,981,034 of record OZ038498.1, on the reverse strand, counting down.
CGGCGAGGCATTTATTATAGAGTTTAGAGAGAACAGGAGCCAGTTCAGGAGCATATTTCTTAAGGTCTATTATAAGGATACCATCAAGTCCACACGCTTTAGGAGGATCCAGATTAGAGATTATAACAGAAAACAGGGACGAAGTTATATTCATACCATTGAATAAACTCTCAGTTCTAAGTGGAAAGTCAGGCAAGGATACTCTATATGAATCAAGAGTAGAGTTTGAAGAGAATTTACGAGCAAAACATTTTGCTGTATCAAATTGAGTGAAGAGAGGAGGAATAAAATATTTACTCTTTTATTATTATTATTTTACTGTTTTCTCCAAAGGAATAAATTAAAATACATGAATATATATATATATATATATATATATATATATATATATATATATATATATATATATATATATATATATCCTATGGTAATTTACGCACGCATAGACTCACCCAGTTATAATTAGGAACAGGTATTGCCTTTTGAGAGAGGGAAGTTTCCAGCAGTCAGCTCTGACAGTCAGACCGAACATTCATGCTGTAACACTCTCGTTTGTATATGTTTGTATTACTGTTTCTTTTAATATACTTGTTTAACTCAATTATTCCTCTCTTGTGGCTTTATTTCTGGCTCTCACAAGGCCACAACAATATATATATATATATATATATATATATATATATATATATATATATATATATATATATATTATAACTTTAAGCGTTACTATTAGCGGATACTCGCATCTGAGTAGACGCTCCGTTTATTTATTTGTTTACGTTTGGATACGAAACTGAGCAAATATGAATTTTTTTTTCGAGAAGTCTATGACGCGAAGAATGTCTCTTAAAGGCACTATTCAACCTAGAATGATGAGCTAATTTGTCTGTAGCCCAGTCGAATTAGAGCTCGTCGGATCGAAGGAAAACTCCCTGTGAGACGATGGTTCTAATCCTGTCGGAAAGCGCATATTTTCTTTAATAAAATTTCTTAAATATTCAAGCCATAAATATACTGTTTAAAAAATAAACGGCGCGTCTACTCAAATACGAGTATCCACTAAAAATAATGTTTAAAGTGATAAAATCTGTCGGATTAATAGATAAAAATTCATTACTTTTTAGAATATATTATATTCATAAATATATAATATATATTCTTATATTTTACCCCATAAACGTTATTTTTAGTGGATGTCCATATTTGGGTAGACGTTCCGTTTATTGATTACACAGTATATTTATTTATTTTCGTCTACCGGTCTGAATATTAGAGAACCCTTCTTAAAGATGCGCCCTCCGACAGGATTTGATATGCGAGAAACCGTCGTTGAATGCGACGGGCATAAGACCACGCCAGCCATGAAAGGTCTTGCTGATCGAGGAAAGCCGAAGAGTGCCTTTTAGCACAAATTTCTTTAAAGATTATCGAAGCATTCATATATGTTCAGTTATATATCCTAACGTAAACAGGACAATTTCTAAATAATTAATGGATTACTTATTTATTAATCCGACAGGTTAAGTGATAAAACCTGTCAGATTAATAAACAAAAAGTCCATTACTTCCTTAAAAATTGCTATTATATTCATAGCTGTCAATATAACTTAATTCTCTTTATTAAAAAATATTTCAAAAATAAAATATACATTCCTGAAGCATTAAGTTTAACTAATCTGAGTTGAAACAAATACTACTTACATTTACTTTATATCGCAGAAAAGCATTTTTAACACGGAGTTGGGTGTTTTTATGAGGTGTTGACATATATATTTAGGAAATTTATCTAAGGAGGACATTATTGTTTTAAAATTACATGAAAAATACAACGTAAACGACTTTTTATATAATTTATTTAACTACCCAGTAATTAAAAATTTATATAATAATTTAAGCATTCTAATATTTAATAATGTCCGAAATATATTTTATTCAAAAAAGTAATTAAAAGCATTTCAAATTAAATAATGTTTTAGTTTTGTTGCATTTTTTATGTTACGTTTCGGATCAGATTTTCGGTAACTGTGGGTCCTGTTGGACTGAAAGGACTTGATGATTTAAATTCTCTTAGGATTTGTTCTTATAACTAATATTAAACATTAAACTTTATAAAAAAAAGTATTTCACGAAATTTCATAAAATTAAAAAGAATGTAAAAAATATTTTTATCAAGATATTTTCAAAAGAACCTTTCGAAAATAAGTTAATTTCTTTGTAAATAAGTCCTGCAAGTTTAATTTAAAATCCAACAATTACCTGATTTTTACAAGAATTTCAAAATCAATGTGATTTTCATCGCAAAAAAAGACGCTCAAATTTCTCGTAATAATCAAGTTCTTTGACCAAAATTTCGAAGGTTCTAAAAAGGATTGAAAAAAATAATTTTCTTCTTTTCTTTTCTCTAAATAATAATAAAAAAATTATTTTTCTTTTCTCTAAATAATAATAGCACACAGATTTTGACGATAAAACTGTTTTTATTCGGTTTTGTGCATTTTTTCATCATATATGTTAATGTTTTTTTGCGAATATTTGGAGGTACCTACTGCATATTTATCTATTTCTTTCTCCTTCCTTTCTATATAATTTACAACATATATATATATATATATATATATATATATATATATATATATATATATATATATATATATATATATATATATATATATATATATAAACAATTTTTTTATACCACAGAATATATTTAATGTTTTAAAAATGACAGAGCGCATTCTATAAAAGAACCTTTTTCGTCCAACACTTTTTTCAGAAAGATTCGTTGGAACAAAACCCCAAACAAAAAAAGTGATCATATGCAACAAACTGAAAATGTTCATGGAGGGGACGGAAGTATATAAAGAGCAACGACTAAAATACATTTAATACTAAAACTATAAATCGTGTAAATAAACTTCTAGTGAGTATAAAACAGAAGAAAAAAATATACTCAAGACCCATTCATGAGACACAGAAAACCAAGAAAGTTCTCATTCTGCCTACAAAATGGTCGGTTGAAGAAGCTTCATATGAACCGCTTCTAACAAACGTAAATATTTAGCCGACCGAGCCTTGTGCACTGCCCTAAACGTTTCGTCAAAATATTTCAAAGCGCAAACCTTATTGTTCACCAAATGTTGTCCAATAGCTGACTCACAAACCCACTGAGTCAAGCGAATACTGTCGATGATTCCACTATGTCTTATGTGAGTAGGTACGTGTTTACCAATCTGAGTTTGACCTGGGTATGACGATAAACTACACCCGGCAGCAAGGCCTCTGATCGGGAGGTTCTGAGGAGCGTGGAACCACCTCTTAATTGCTGTTTTTCCCAAGTCAACCCCGACCCAGGGTAGTAGCACCTGTTAGGGGTCACATCTATGGGCAAATAGTGATCCTCCAAACTGGGATCAAAACATGAAAATATAAAAATGTATTACAATAAATTACCTGCAATACCTTTTCATAATAAAAAAAAAAATTACCAGAAATACATTTTTGGAAAATATTACCAAAGCACATAATAAAATTTCGGCATTAAATGACCCAAAGCATGATGATTATTTTTTTGTATGTTTGGGTTTTTGTTCCAACGTAACTTCTTTCTTATGAAGTGTTGGGAGAAAAAGGTTCCTCTTAAAGAATGCACTCCGTCAAATATATATATATATATATATATATATATATATATATATATATATATATATATATATATATATAATGATTTACAATTGTAATTGCACAGTGATATACTCTAATTTTCTTAAATGACGTTTTATGGTGAACAGAATAAAATATGTGTCTGACAAATACATTTCTTTCAGACAAGGAAATAAGACTAGTGTATTTCGGTAACCAAAGGTTAAGATACTTAATGCAAAAACATCCCTCTTCTTTTATCTATTTCAACCTTGTGCAGTATTATTTATATTACGAAAATAAATATCGACATTAATTTAAATTGAAACCATTTAAATGCCAAAACTGTATTTTAGGCCAAGTCCTATTACTTGTATCAAAAAACTTAAACTGTCTTCTGACATTTTCATAACTTCAGCGTGTCTTTTTTTAGACGAAGGATTTTCATTCGTTTTATCTTTAGTTATATTTCATTATATGGTTATTACAACCGTCTAGATCAAAGCAATCCTTGACCGCTAGGTATAAAAGTAACCATATTAAGTAAAACTAGTAATGAAATAATACTGAGTAGTAAAAAATATTATTGTTACATATTTTTTTTAAATCAATGAAGAAATAGTAAATCACTCTAAGCAAGGCTATAATATCATTAAGATGTAATAAAACTAATAACAAAATGAGTGATAAAGATCTAAAAAGCAAGGATAAGATAGAGAAGTGTGGGGATAGTGAAATAAATAAATAAAAATAAGTGAAAAGATCGAAATTTCATCAGCTCTAAAAATCGACTGATAATAAAAATCGTCAGGCAAGCAAAGCCATAGTTCGACCATTTCATCGGAAAACTTTCACGGCCAGGATGTAAGAAAATAAATTAACAAATAATAAAAAGAAGACCAAAATTTAACTATTTCTAAAAATAGATAGTTCGAGCAACCAATCAGAAAGCTTTCACAACCGGGGGTATGTAAATCTGTTTATAAAGCACAGCTACGGATAAACTTTGAAAAACAACTCACTTCTCATTGGCTCGCAGCCTTTTCAAGGTGGATCTATAGGTTTGTATATAAACAGATGGAAAATCAACTAAAATCAGTGTCGATAAACTTTTTTTGTCCATTCTCCGATGCTACGTTTAACGTAATATAGTCAAAGACGAAATACGACATTTGCATGATTATCTGTCTAAACTGTATCGTTCTGCTTCGAAACAAACGTACCTTCCTTCACCATATGTTCCAACAGCGGCTACTACATTTGGACACACACACACGCACACAATCACACACACACGCACGCACACACACACACAAACACACACATATACACACACACACACACACACACACACACACACACACATATATATATATATATATATATATATATATATTTATATATATAAATTATAGATAAATGAAAATCACTCCGCCACAAGTATGGCCATTTCGCCCTTCCAACGGACTTATTAACTCTGAGATGATAAGCACGTTGGAGGGGGAAATGGTCATTCTTGTGTGGGGATGATTTTCATGTATATGTAATACATATAAGCTCTGTAATAAATACATTGAGCTCTTTTCTGTGAATCAGTTTTAATATTTTATATTACTAGGACTAGGATTCACTTGTATTACTTACCACGGATTTATATATATATATATATATATATATATATATATATATATATATATATATATATATATATATATGTATATATATATATATTAACTTCCAGTCGGACTGTTTCTTCATTTTTCTTATACGCCAGGACTTTTACCATTGAATTCTTGAAACTTCAACTTTCACTTTATCCTTCTGCATTATTATATTATATATGTAAGTATTTATTTTTATTTATCAGCAATCTGTGCACTTTCTTTTAATCGTTACACAAGTCCAATATACACCACAATCAATTCTAATATATATATATATATATATATATATATATATATATATATATATATATATATGGTGGTAACTTATAAACCCAAAAGTAATAACCTCCGGTAAAGTAATGACACTAAGACATCGGGGTTTATAAAGTGTGGGTGAATTAGAAACAGAAACAATAATGAGCGTGAAGAAGAAAGAGTAGTCAGAAGGACAGTAGATAGCGATTGATATTGTATTTAAATTTTCGCATATTGTTATGGTCGACAGGGAGAATTTTGGTCTTCCCTTTCGTGAGGTCGCTTCGAATCTCGTCGCCAGTTGTTATGGTGTTGAAACCATAGAAAAATAACACAGACTCGGATATAAAGTTAAACGGTATATTATTCACGGAAACGTAGTACAAAGTATGTGGACTGGAGAGTACTTAGTCTCACTGGTGTCTTGACTCACTCATTCATACACTTGAAACTTCAACTTTCACTTTATCCTTCTGCATTATTATATTATATATGTAAGTATTTATTTTTATTTATCAGCAATCTGTGCACTTTCTTTTAATCGTTACACTCGGCGATACACTCTTGGTGACTCACACCTGGTGACTTCCGATATTTAACAACCCGCCCACATGGGTCGTATATGGCACAAGGCCTGTTTTATGTGGGCTCTCCGAGCCCGTAGGCTCGGCCAAAAATATGCCCATTAGAACCCGTATAAACGGATTCAGGGACTGTCTACCTCCCCGGACGAAACTTTGCCCTGCGGCAAAGTCTCGTCCGAGTTCCTCTCTGCCAAAGCAGAGAGTTCGACAGGAGTCACACCTGGTGACTTCCCCTTACTAGAAATTGATAGTCACATTATATAAGTGCGGAAGAGTTCATTTGTAGGTATGTCAGGTTCCCACAATACATATGAAAGTTGGTTAGAAAGCATGGAGCTAGAAGGGAGTTCCACAAGCGAGAAGCGCGAGAAAAGATACTATTAGCTTAAAATTTACGGCTACATCTAGCCAACTCAACAGTAAATTGATGAGATGTCGACGCCAGTCTAGTACTGTGATTAAATTCAAAAAGTTTAGATACCATAGCGAAGAGCGATATTTATTCTGCTGTGTACAGAAATGTGGCAGAAGGCTAAAATGAGGAATGGGGGGAAAAGGGCAGTCTTCTTCTGTCTTAACATTAAATTTATCTAGCCACAAACACTGACCCAAACATACAACAATGTTCCTTACACCAAAACAACGCATTCTTACCTACCTTTCTTACTACATCCACCATAATACCTCATTGTCTCTATGAAAGTCCTAACTAGTTCGCAGAGAGTGTCAAAAATATAACCGGCGTTAAGCACTGGTCGTAAACGGTCTACAAAAACCGAACTTCCACTACTACCATAGCGAAGAGCTCATTCAAACAATTACCATGAAAGTATTTATAGAAAGAGAGGCAACCTTTCGGCGGTGGAAAAGTGACTGGAGCTGAGCCAGCAGATCAGGACCAATAATATTGCAGATACTTCTTTGGATCTTATCAAGGAGCTCAAGATAAATAGCAGGGGCACCAAACCATATGTGGCAGCAATAATCTAAGCATGAGCAAATGGTAGGCATATAGATATAATAATAGGGAGATATAACAACTAATAATAAAATAATAATTAGGACAGTTATAATATTGATCTTTATTATTATTCAATAAAGTATTGCCCGCCATTATTAATTTTTTGATAGTATTTCTTCCATCTTAGTTTCAGTTGTTTTTCATCGCTTCGATTTTATTCATGATTTCTGATTTGCATTGTTTACTAACGGGATATTTGCGTTGAAAACAAATAACATTAATAGCAAAAAAATATACGGCAAAAATAATAATATCTGAGAATGGTCCATCTAATAACAATAAAATTCAAGATAATATTACCATTTTTTTTTTATTAATGGGTGTAAGATGACGGTCTGAATAGATGCGATGAAAAGCAACTGGAATTAAGAGGAAAGAAATACTAATTAAAAATAAGTAACTGTTACAAATTATAGTTTTTCAATATTATAAATATAGCGGACAGAAAAACATATAGTGCATTTGTCGATTTTCTCAGAGAATATTTAATTATCTTTTTTAACAATTTACATTTCTTTATAATTTGTGACTGGCCATGATTTCTGGGGAACGCTGTGGAACTGTTTCTCATTGCCTTCTCTACGGTTTTAAATTCAAAATTGTCCTTCTCCTAGACTAGCTACCACCCAAGACTAGAGAACTTAATCTATCCTGTTGATTCATTACTTCCTGAATTTCTGAATCAAACCGGATGTGAAAAAATTTGATATCCTCATCTTCCTCTTTGATGCCGTTAGAAAAACCCCACCCCACCCCTCTGAAGAATAGAGCCACAGCTTAACCACACTGGGCGTTGATGTTGTTCCGTAGCAAATGTGCTTTCTTTACGGGCGGAGTTGAAAGTCCGACATCCAACTGGTTTTTAATTCAGAGTTTTCTTAGACTGTTTATCAACCACAGCTGGAGATCCTAATCTACCTTGCTATTTCACCCATAGCTGAAAGGGAAAAAGAGGAATACATTATCTTTTCTAATGGTATTTGTGCAAAAGTGAACTCGTCAGATTAGTCCAGAACTTGAACTCGGCACGCCGATTCAACTTTCGGTGACAGTAACTGTTACACTACACACAACCAATTTAATATCAAAATATAAATTTTAGCCAATATGACTTTATGATATTAGAGTAGTATCTTCATTATTATACCTATGAAGCTACAGTGTAAATAACAGCAGTCATGTTAATGTTGCCGTAGATTACTTCAGTGCAATATGTATTAGGATATATATATATATATATATATATATATATATATATATATATATATATATATATATATATATATATATATATATATATATATATATATCAATATCAAGTTGAATTGAACTCAAAGTTAATATTTATGTGGATGCCTGTTTAGATTAACCGTGGAACCCTTGATCAAATACATATACCTGGATTTTCTATTTATTTATATACCGAACGAGGTGTCAGATGACTCAGAAAACGAGAGAAAAATACAAGCTTCTTGAACAAGCTACTAATCTTCTAGTGTGAGTGAGAAAATGACTGACCATGTTTCTTGGAGAAACTTGTAAGGATAACTTACTGGAGTCACTAATTTGTAGCGACAATTGCTTAGTTTGTCGAAGAAGGATATTTCTTGTGTAGAAAGGAGATATATATTTATATGATAGTTTGTAGTGAATATAGTATTGTTGTCGCATGAACGTTTTAAATGACATATAGTGTAGTGGTAGTATTGTGCTGTCTGCGATGCGACACGTAGTTTGACTCTGACTAAGAAGCCCCCCCCCCGATGAAAAAAGAAATACCCTGCGTCATCTTAAAGTTGAGAGTGTGTTTGCACAATTTCCTTTTATACTGCTTCATATAACGCCACCTAATAGACAAAGTGGGGTAATCCCTCGAAGTCTTCGCCGACGTTTCTTTTCGCACAAGCTTCGATTAATTGGTGCATAGCACTAGAAACGCTTGTTCTTTGATTTCAATATCCTAGTTAATATTTTATCTAAAGAAGAAGGGTCAAAACGTTTTTATTAATTTTAAAGTTGGTTGTTGAACCGACAATAAATTATTTTAAAAAGTATGTTCCACTTGTTTCGATTTTTCCATCAGAAACTTTATCAGCGGGAATTAATTGTTTATGCAGGTAAGATATGTTTTATGCAGGTAAGATATTTTTTATGCAGGTAAGATATGTTTTATGCAGGTAAGATATTTTTTATAAATGATAGAAATATACATCTGTTTAATATATGGTCAGCCCACACATGTAGAAAATGTTCTTTAAAGAAAATAATACGTAATTTAATAAACAAAATATTTTCATTTTAATATCAGAAAAGTCTTGTACACTATTATTTACATCGGAGTATTGCCCTCATCTTTGTTGCCATATTTATCACAACGTTTCGGCCATTGTACGCTCCGGCCTTCTTCAGGCGGTTGGAATGTCGAACTAAACCCTTTATTTCGCTCACTGAGGAGACTGTTCTAGTTCCACGTGCCATGTCTAACGGGAGTCACTTATCTCCTGTTAATTCCCCTCTCCAAGTTCTCCACTGCCTTAACCAGGTATTGAACACACACTCTTTGGGTCTGTCACTGGATCTAACTAACGCCTTTATCCACTCTGCCATGCGTCTTTGAGGACATCTGTGTATGAATTTCTGGTTATTATAAACCTAATGTCTTCAGCAACCGTTTTACCAGTGCCCATATTGCAATTTTTGCTGTTATCAATTAATGTTTTTACCAGAACTCATATTGCAATTTTTGTTGTTATTATTGCTTTTCTCTGGCACTCCTTATTGACTGATAACTGACATCCATTAGATATGGCACGTGGAACTAGAACAGTCTGCCCCAGAGAGCGAAATAAAGGGTTCAGTTCGACATTCCAGCGATCTGAGGAAGGCCAGAGCGTACAACGGCCGAATCGTTGTGATAAATATGGAAACAAAGATGAGGACAATAGTCCGAATAATGTAAATACCTCATCTCAGAGATATAGACAGATAGAAAAGTCTTCTGTGTAAATTCATATTACTCTTATTTATTTTAATATTTATATTTTAATCGTTTTTTTATTTATATTTCATTTGTCCGACAAAAAAAGCAATTACTTGGTTTTAACTGAATTCAGCAATAAACAATCCTCTTAAACAAACCAATTGAGTTCCATTTCTTTATAATTTGTGACTGGCCATGATTTCTGGGGAAAGTACTGGAACTGTTTCTCATTGCCTTCTCTACGATTTTAAATTCAGAATTGTCCTTCTCCTAGACTAGCTGCCACCTAAGGCAAGAGAACTCCATCTATCCTATTGATTCATTACTTCCTGCATTTCTGAAACAAACTGGATGTGAAACAATTTGATATCCTCATCTTCCTCTTTTGGTGCCGTTAGAAGCCCCCAACCCCACCACTGTGAAGAATAGCTTAACCACATTGGGCGCTGTCGCTGTTCCGTAGCAAATGGGGTTTCTTTTCTTTTTTGTTATTAGCATAACAAAAAAAACAACCTATTCACCCACACGTTTCGTAAGAACTTTTGAAGAGATAGAGCCTGTGTTAATGTATATAAAATAGACCAAACCCTGATATAAGAGAAACCCGGATATAAGATATTTGTTATCCGGTCCCGACAACTCTCTTATATCCGGGCTACACTGTATCTCCAATATTATTAAATCGTACTTGCAGATGTCTTTGTCTGTCTTGCTTATCTCTGAAGCATCAGTAATTCGGTGCATGTTGAGTTATTTCAAATCTTTTTCTCTTGAACCTGTGCAGTATTTTTTTTCTTTGCTGTGTAGTATGAGAAAGGAGTTGACTTCTATGTTTGTGTAGCATTTTCTAGTATTGCCTGCGTACATTTCTTTATGAGTTCTGGGCAGTATTCTTGAAGAAATTTAGATGTTTTCCGTGCTTCAAACTTGTTAGACGAAAGTCGTATTTTTCCATTTGGTGAAAAGTTTCCACGCTGTGTGGCAAGTTGGGTTTTCATTGTTGACGAAAGTTTCCACGTTATCGCTCACATCGTGTTTAAGTTTTGTTGTCTGCCGGTGGAAGTACATGTCAAGTGTGATTGTGCCTAAAAGAAAGAAAGGCTTAAGTTATGACAGTAAAGATGAAGAGAGTGTCGCTCGCCTGCTGATCGAAACAAAGGGTTAAATATTAGTAGTGGTGGTAATGGATAGCGGCTCGGTTTGAGGAATCGGAGAGCCGAGTTCGAATTCCAGTCGAATCCATTACATTCACTTACGTGCTAATACCTTTGGGAAAGGTATGAATCCTCTTTTCTCCCCCTCTCCCATCTATGGGTAAATGGCAGGAAAGATCAGGTACTATAACCTTAGATGGCAACTGGTCTACTGCAGAATGAAATGACAACCTACTGCGGGGAAAAATACTGCCTCGTCAGTCATGTATCGAAAAATATATGATCGCCTAAGCGTGTATCACGCATGTCACATAACTGACTAAATAATTAAACACTTTAAGAATTTTAATTATATTCTTGTATGAATCATCTTCTACCCTAGCTATGAGTAAATAACAGGTCAGACCGGGTTCTATAGCCTTGGATGGCAACTGGTCTACCGTAGAAAGAAATGGCAACCTACTGCGGGAAAAAATCTGCCTCGGCAGTCATGTATCGAAAGATCGCCTAAGCGTGTATCACGCTTGGCACGTAACTGACACTGAGTCGTGGTAATAGTAAAGGCTATGAGTAATTTTTTGCGCTCGTGTTGAATATTACAAACATTTTGCTGATTCGGTGTCCCATCTTGCATGGTAGTTACTCTGCTGTGTTGATGTTTTTTAGTGTTTTTAAATTTGTGATTTTACATTTTACGACGGGTGTAATCACAAATTTGCTGAAAGTATAAATTTTTGTGCCTACGTGGTAAGTAGGTAGAGAAGTTGGTCTTAAATTTATTTTATTTTTATTTTTTTTACTGGCTCTCGAATTTGAAAAGCGCCTAAATTATATATAGTTGAATTTGCTTATAGTTTTGTGTCTCTGTATCCGGAAGAATATCGATCACCATTTAGTAGGTGAATTTTAAGATGTTCAGGTAAAAATAAGGAATAACATGCAATTTAAAACACACGACAATTAATGGATGTTATTAACAAAAGGAATTATATGTGTAAACAATGGAAATCAAAGGAAAATACATTAAAACTATGTGTGTGTGTGTGTGTGTGTGTTAAAAAATGTGTGTGTGTGTTAAAAAATGTGTGTGTGAGTTCAGTCAACAAAGGACCAAAGAAACGAACGCGCCTCGGTGGCAGCATTCTTTATCTACGTTCGACTACATCTGGAAGCAAGAGTTTAAAAAAATTTAGAGGGAATATGGTTGCCTTTTTATAGACTTAAATAGCACCTCCCAAAGGATGTTTTGGGCGAAGCCAAGCGGAGTAACCGACAGGCTTTTCAGTAATCACAAGGGTAAAAAGAATAGCGTGCTGTGATGTTTCGCTTCTTTTTTTTTGTTTCAATTTTGACTTTTCCACGCATATCAATGCTTTCTTTTATCATAAGATTATTTTATAATTATCCTCAATTATTAAACAATCATCGTTCATTTTTTGTTATAAAAACCAACGTTTATAAAAACCAATTATTTTTAGTTCATTTTTTATTCTGTTATAAAACCAATGATTTGCTGTTGGTTAGCAAAGCATGGCTTGCATATCAAGATTGAATGGTAGACATATTTGCGAAAAATTTTCATTTACTGAAATATTCACGGGGCTTCGTTTATTCCTCTCTAATAATACGAAGGCATCTACGACAATAAAGAAAAACGTTAATAAGACGGGAAAGAAAATAGCTTGAAACCTAATTACAATACGATTGGACTAACATGAAAATTCACTTCACCTTACTCAAACAAGCTAAGCAACAAAATTATAAGAGAAAGCTAGTGAAAAGGAAAGAGAGATAAACTGTGTATGGGGTGGGGATAAAACCGATTGAGGCATTCTTTTCTTATTAAAGTGTGAATATATTGTCTTTATTGCGTGAGAGTTTTCTAAAGATATACACGTCACAGAAAACAAATCAGCCCACGGTTTCCTAACGGCTTTCATAATAACCTAATTTTAAAAGAAAATCTTTTCCTTTTAGCATATTTGATGAGAATAGATTCCTTAAAAAGCACTAACACTATGAATAAGGAATGTTCGTATATAGGCGCATGCACAAGTTCACATACACGCACGCACAGACCACTACGATACTTGGCACAGGTAATGTAATATCATCTCTCAGTTGCGTCTCTGTCTTCGGGCAGAGTGCAACTCACTTGTGTTTCTGTCCGTGGACAGAAACGCATCTGGGAAAAATATACTGAGAGAGGCGCCCGGTCTCAGGGAAGAGCTGCTAGGTCCTGGGGAACAGCTGCTCGGTCCCGGGGAAAAAACGGCCGGCGGCTGTACTCACCTAAATGGAAGGGTAATCGGTAGTAATATCGTTGCCAACGCAACCGACGTTTGCAGGGGCTGGACAATTTGGGGCCCTGGCCCGTGTGTACGCGTTCGGGTGCCCAACATTAGACCTGACCTTGTGTCACATCACGTCGCCATTCGGAAATGAGTCAATGGCTACACGCACGCATGCACACCAACGCGTGCACACACACCACACACACACACACAAACACACACACACACGTATAAGATGGAATTCGGGAAAACTAGCCGGGTGTTTTGTTTTTGTTTTTGTTTTTGTTTTTTTGTTCCCTTGTTAACATTTCGAACTGTACAAGCATTGTCAAAACAACTGAAACAATTCTAAGGAAAGATCGTTATCATGATAGCTACTTAAAAACGTTGTGATTAATTTGAAAAATGTTAACAGTTATTACTAGATTTTAAACATAGAAAGAAACAGCTCGCAGTCCTCAATTTGGGCAAATCTAATACTCGCCGAGACATAGTAAATAATTCCGGGCCGTTTGAATCTAGAGTCCTAAACATGGCTTCTCCAGAAACACAAAAGAATCTCCATATATATATATATATATATATATATATATATATATATATATATATATATATCAGACCCTTATCTTTTCGCTCTCCTTTCAATCTGCTTGTTGTGTAGGTATGTGTTATAGTTTTTTTGCGTAGGACAAGTTCGCGTTCAAGTCTTCTTGATAAATCAGTCTAGGAAAAGAAGTACTCTGAATTCAAAAACATGAGGAATGCAGTAGAAAACCATTCCACGGTTTTCCCCAGGAAATCATGGCAATTCCCAGATAACGAAAACAAGGAAGATGAGGAGACTCATGATTGTACAAACCTTGAACCTTACACCTCAAGATTTTAGTCATGATTGGTTGTATTTTCTCAAGCGATGAATATGGACCTGGGCACACACAAATCAATGTCACCACTGTTGAAATACATTACCCACCACCTAACTGTGCTTTCATCTGTTGTTTGGTCTCTGTAAACGGTCAACAACTGCTAATGAATGACAGTCGCAAATATAGTAATTTTTAAACCAATTTGTCTTATCTTCAGAATTATTCTGGGAAATTTAACTGTAATGTCGACATGGAAAAAAAAAAAACTTTTAATGAAAAGGAAGTTACCAATATCCAGAAAGAGGCTTACGTAGGAGCGTCTCTTTTCTAAATTATGGATTTCATGTAACTATGACAACAAAACATTTCGCTTTCATTGCTTGCCTTGAAAGAGTCGGAAGACGAAACGCGTCAGCAAGAACTAAGAATTTTTTCCAATTGTCATATATATATATATATATATATATATATATATATATATAACCACCGTCTCGGAGATTTCGTCTGACTGAAACATTGATAAGGATAAATTCTGTATCAATTTTTCGACGACTGTCAAAGTTAAATTTCTAATTCCGACACGAACACAGTCTATGCACCGGGGTTGAATAAAACTGATGTAGGTTTCCGCGGTTGCAATAGATCTATCTACCCACATATAAGGCAATTTTGTAATACTATTTATATGCTCTGTTATAATAAATACATTTAGCTCATTTTTGTGGATCAGTTTTAATATTTTATATTACGAGGATCCACTTGGATTATATACCAACGGATTTATTACCTGTACTATATATATATATATATATATATATATATATATATATATATATATATATATATATATATATATATATATATATATATATAAGAGACAGATAGATTGAGAGAGACAGTGGAGGCTAGTGCTGATTTAAGAATCATATTTATAGACACTGTCTATATTTATGAACGTTATTTCTCGAATAGTGAGCACTTCTCCCCTATAAATTTAGCAAATTATAAACAATATATTTATTGATATATATAATCTCAAGTTATAAACAAATCTGCAGCATTCATTTTGTATAATTGAAAAGCAGGAATCAATTTGTTATCCTATCAAGGTATGAGAAACATCGCAACAGTCAATCTAAGTGAAAGAAAACATCCATTTAGTCGAACATTATCGATAGACAATTTTGAAATATTAAAAATCAATAGAATGCAAAAATTAATGCTTTAAAACAATATACAATAAACATAATCAAGAAAAAAAAAACTGTCTACATGTTAATTGAACAAAAATCATATCTTAAAAATAAAATCATTTTTCGACGCGGTGACAAATGTCAAGGGAAGTTACTCGAATAGTTATCATTTATAACGAAACACGATGTAAGGGAAGGAACTCTTTTTTCTTAGTTAAACCAAAGTGATTTCCCATAATATTTTTATAGCAAGGGAGGTAACTTAAGTCATTATGTAAATGGCTATTAAATAATTATTTTATTTTTACAGTCATAATTAACTCAACTTTGAAATATCAATTTAAAACTAAATAATTGCAAAATATAAATATTCCACAAAATTTTATTTCGGTAATCAATTTTAACAAAGTCATCCAGACATTATTGTTTATTGATAAAATATCAGTCACTATTTTTATCCACGAAATTTGATTTTAAACTGTAATATTGATGTTTCTTGATTTCAAACAAAATATGAATAAGTAGTATATATATATATATATATATATATATATATATATATATATATATATATATATATATATATATATATATATATAACTCATGTTTAGTACATAATAAAAAACAGATCTTCATTCATTTCGGCAGACATGGAGAGTAATATGAAGATCCATAACGTGTTGGCAGAAGGGGTGGAATTTAGATTTATCTTTCTCCTTGCTGACTGCTCTATCAAATCTAAATAACCATATTAAGACTGCTACATAAATCATATATACATATATATACATATCATACGTTTCGATTAGCAATGTCGATTTTACTGTTTTTAAACTACAATTCTCCGTGATTTTCTCTCGTACATTCATATCTGCTCGATGCGTATCCAAATATAAACAAATGACGTCACAATTTATGACATGGACAACAACAGTAAAATCGACTTTGCTAACCGAAACGCTCCTCCGTGGCTCAATCGGTAAAAAGCACGGTTCCGTATAGGATACAGGTTCGATTCCTGTCGGAGGACGCATATTTTCTATGAAAATTTCTCGGAGATTCAGGCCGCTAAATGTCGTTAATACTGTTTATTATAAACAGAGCATTTACTTAAATATTTGTATCTATAAAAAGAACACGTATAAACATAAAAAATGTCTTAAAATAATTGTCGGGCTTTCTCCATTTCATAATATATATATATATATATATATATATATATATATATATATATATATATATGACAAAAATAGAGTAGTTTTATGGTATGCTATATTTATGGTTTAAAGTGCTCAATATCAGGGATAGAGTATGTGTAAATATGAAAGTGGGCATCGAAGTCAACATCCGGCAGCAACAGTTGACTTCATTCTCTTCTTTTATTTATTTATATATATATATATATATACATATATATATATATATATATATATATATATATATATATATATATATATATATAGTGACTATCACATCTTATTCAGATGGTAGCCGCCTACTCACCCTTCGCATCATTTGTCATGGCTTCCATCTCAATTTGGCGTCCATGGCCCATAAGATGCATCTTGAAACCAGCATTCGATTCCATAGGTTTGATGCATATATGACAGATAAACACTGTGTCCTTGATTAATGCCTACAACTCACCTGTGTATCACATGTCTTTTCAACCCAGATGTTGATTTGCAAACCCATTTGTAAACAATACAAGTATTGTTGGCAGGACGATTTGCTTCTGGCTATGCATTTTAAATCATTTGCATAACCTGCCTTCGACAACAGCATGCGCTCACGCACACCGCATTTCCAAGACTTCATATTACCTGGCAAATTAAAGTGAGTTTCTCTTCCTGTTATACTCCAACACTAACAACATGACATGCTCACCACATCTGGGCGAGGAAGCCTGTTATCCCACATCATTCATATGTCCTGCCCATCACATCTGGTTGGGGAATGTTGTTATATCCCATCATTCATAACATATCCTGTCCATCACATCTGGTTGTGGAATCCTTTTAGCTTCCATCATTCACTACATGTCCAGCGCATTACATCTAGATAAAGAAATCCTTTTATACCCCATCACTCAGAACATGTCTTGAAAATCACATCTGGATGAGGAATCCTGTTATCCCCATCACTCACAACATATCCTGCCCATCACATGTGGTTGAGGAATCCTGTTATCTTCCATCACTCAAAACATGTCCTGCCCTTCACATATGGTTGAGAAAGTCTGTTATCCCCCATCATACATAATGTGTCCTGCCCATCACATGCGGTTGAGGATTCCTGTTATCCCCTATCACTCACATCATGCCCTGCCCATTACATCTGCTTGAGGAATCCTGTTATCCCCATAATTTGCAACATCTCCCGCCCATCACATCTACTTGAGTATTATTATTTTTTCAATACTGTCGCTTTTAGATCTTTTTTGATCAAGAATTTTTTGTGGAATCGCTGGTGCCATTTTTATACCTTCTTTATTTTGCACATGTTTCAGGAGAGTACAGTAGGGATGTTAAGATGTAGGTTGTATACACACCTACTTTAATCTTAGTCGTAATGCTTCTATCTCATCAAACTCTTCTTTTCAATTTACCAAATGCAACAGTTGCCTTCTGACTGTGATAAAATCTCATCATCCAGGTCACTGACTTTTGATATAGTACTTCCAACAGTATTTACATTAGTCGGACTATTGTCCTCATCTTTGTCGCCATTTTTGTCACAACGTTTCGGCCGTTGTACGCTCCGGCCTTCTTCAGGTGGTTGGAATTTCGAACCGAACCCTTTATTTCGATCACTGGGGTAGACTGTTCTACAAGCCATGTTTGATGGATGTCAGTTATCAGTTATCTCCTGCTAATTTTCCCTCTGAAAGTTCTCCACTGCCTGAACCGGGTATTGAACTCACACTTTTTGGGTCTGTCACTGGATCTAACTAACGCCTTTATCCACTGTGCCATGTGTCCTTGGGACAAAAATGGCGACAAAGATGAGGACAATAGTCCGACTAATGTAAATACTGTACATAATACCTCATCTCAGAAATATAGACAGAGTACTTCCAAGTGTCAACAATATTCAGCGTGGTATTTTTGTTAGCTTTTTGTAAGGCACACCAGGTGGTGAGTCAAACATCACTTTTGTCTTCCCCAGGCTAACCCTTTGCCCCAAAGCATCACAGACAGTAGAAAAGTAATTCATTATGAATTGCAAGTATTCCTCCGAGTATGCTATAAAGTTTGCGTCATCAGCATACTATCTGGAAATAGGCATACACGGTTCTTGGATTTGGTTTTGAAACTTCTGGGATTGAATAATTCCTAATCTTCTCAGTCTCAAGAAAGCTCATGTCTCACAGTCCTCGGGGGCATGTGATAAGAGCACAGCAAAGTAGATTGAGAAAAATGTTGGTGCATGAATATCACCTATTGTCTACTGTGAACTCATCTGAAAGCAAGCCTTTGAATATGAAGCAATCTTTCATTCACTAAGATGACAAAAGTCGGGGAGTAACCAATTTTACCAAGAATCCTCCACAAGCCATCACGATTTACAGTGTTAAAAACCTTGGTTAAATCCACGAAAACCTGGTATAATGGTACTCGCTGTTCAATGCATCTGTTTTACCAAGATAATCATATCCATTATACCCCTGCCAACTCTAAAACCACTATGAGCTTCTGGAATAACTAGAGACATATGTTGCTTATATATATATATATATATATATATATATATATATATATATATATATATATAATGATATTATTTGGTAATCCATATGGATAATTCCAATGAGGGTATAAATACGAAGAGAATGCAATATAAAAACAGAGCAAATGATAATTATTATAAAAACGAAGATTTTAAGAGATCATGGTGATATTTTATTTTGTTAGAAACAATATCAATTCCAACTCATCAGACCGCATATTCAAATAGAATATATATATATATGTGTGTGTGTGTGTGTGTGTGTATTATATAGCAGACCCCTGTTTAATTCAACATTCAATTAGATGTGCCCAGTAGTTCTAAACGGGGCAGCTTCCTTTCCACACACACACACACACACACACACACAGCAATTAATCCCATTAATGCTTCAATTTATTTTTTGTGACGTATGTATATGTATAAAATCCTTCATCTGTTGAATTCATTTCTTTTGAAAATGTTGAATTCATTTTATATATTCAGTTTATAACACTCGTCGGCTACATATTAATGCTTTTCCGGGTTTTCAAGTTTAATGTTTCGATACCGATTTTCGCGCTATCCCATAGAAAATGCAATTACTAATGACTATTCTTTGGAAGTTAAGTTGATATGTGAA
Organism: Acanthosepion esculentum; assembly: GCA_964036315.1. NCBI lineage: Eukaryota > Metazoa > Mollusca > Cephalopoda > Sepiida > Sepiidae > Acanthosepion > Acanthosepion esculentum. The sequence continues at coordinate 69,961,033 of OZ038498.1, read as the reverse complement.
GATTTCTCAAGTAAATATTTCAAGGATAAAATTTTCACTGTTTCTTTTGCATGTACTTTTATTGGCTCCGATGTTTTTTTCACGCAGGTCCTTTTTGTTTTTTTTGTTTTTTTCATAAAATAATAATTTTAACCCGTTTGTTTTCCACAAGGAAATAGTATAGAGTAATCTCCCTTGAATTTTGCTTAATCTGAATTTTTATGATTTCAAATGAAGAAAAGATGAATTGAAATTGTAAAACGGAGAGAAAAGAAGAAAAATAAATGTTATCATAACTGCTTAATCTTTCTTTAATTCTTATCGTCGGACAGTGGATTGAAAATCTTATAACTTCCCTTCGTCCCCAAAGGGGAAGTGCCGAGAGGGCTTGAGCAATTTTTGGTTTAGTAGACTTCCGCTTTAAATTCAGGCTTGTGCCACATTCTGCTTGAATGGCTTGCGAATAAAGCCAATCGTCTATCAAAGTCTGTTCATTTTAATATTCAGAGATAAAATAGATTTGACTACTATAAGTATTTAATATATTGAGGAATCTTCCACGACAGCCAGTTTACCCTCCGCTGGGAAATGCACTCTTCTTGTTACGATTTTACCAACATCATACTTACAAAGTAATCAACAATCATCCATTGGTCGATCACCGTAAGTTCAGCTTGCTGATTGGTCAGCTTCGACCAATCAGATCGCTCCCACGTGCAGAATCAATTTAGGCGCCAAGTCAATTGGAGCCTATCACGTGATACAGCGAAGATATATAAACACAACACGTGTGATTCTCGCTCTCTTTCAGGTTCCTGCTTTTCTCGACTTCCTAACTTCTCTACATCACTCGTACATCTCAACACGCCGCCAAAATGTGACTCTAAATGAACTCCCGTCTTGACTAATGCAGTCAGACGTAAAAGAACTGTACATCGACTTACGCAAGTACAATCTTCTAAATTACAATTTAATAATCAACTTATTCGTTATGAGCTTAGGTACAAATATTACACAGTCTAAGGGACACAACTCTGTCTAACCTTTTCAGTTCACATGCATGTACATCAAATACTTAATAAATTCAATTGTTATGTTTTAAGTCATTATTTTTGTCTTTTATTAATTGTTGTGGATGGAAGATTATGAACACGCACAATTTTAAGCCTTCTGATCATTCAAACCTTCTGATATCTCTTAACATCTTCACACACTCCCAACAATATATTTAATATAATATTGCAGTGGTCATTAATTTTCACCATTATAACTAATCTAACAGCTTTGGTTGATTATGTTAAAATAACATGAAAGATCTTCCTTATTATTATTATTATTATTATTAATAATAATAATAATAATTCATTATTATAAGAAAGCGTCAGTAAATGACGAAAGAAACTTTAAAATATTTATTATGGTGTAAATATGTTGTAGGGACATAGAGGGACTTTATATCCCTTTTTGTAAGACGGTCTTACTAGGGTCACGTGACGGTCAGTGAGTGACGTCAGCTCGGGAGTGACAACAACTCGTGGGATAGCGAACAGCTGTTGCTGTGTAGACCGCGCGGAAGGTAGACATGATAGCCAGCGGCGGTAAGAAGAAAACATGAAAAACACATAGTCCAAACAAAGAACGAAAAAAGACATTTTTTTATCCAGGGTGACCGTTTCTGCCCTTGTAAATATTGCGATAACTCATTTTCGATTTTTGCCCTTTCACACTGCTTGTTTTATTTATTTTCATTTATTTGTTATAGTTTCTCATCCTGGAGAGGGATGGGCTCTGCCGGTTAAAATGCCAAAGACACGCCACATGATGAGCACACCAAGGAACCATTCGCTGAGACCCAGGCTCTGGCACACGACCGCGACGGATGGAGGAGAATGGTAGACAGCTCAGCACGCCGGCGCCCCAACTACTTCTTCCTGGGTTGAGGACGAAAGAAGATAGTTTCTTTGTATGGGACAAATAGTGACAAGTTTACACATATTTTCGTATAATTTTTAATATGACGTGTATATAAAATCTTTTCGAGCAGAATTCATATTTGGCATTCGTTTCTTTCAGCTATTCTGGTAACTTATCTAAATGAAAATCTCTCCTCCTTTCAACAATCAGTAAATTTTAAATGCTTATAATTTCTCAGAATGATTGCAGGATAGTCTGATGATTAACAGTGGTGCAAAAAGCAGAATTGGTTGACTGAGTTCGCGCTCTGATTGAGGCTACTTAGTTTCTGGGAAGTGAAATCGGAGTTACGCGTTCAAATTCCAGCCTAACCTCTGAATTCCAAGCCGAGAAGTCAACGAGACCCGACTCCACTCAAGAATGCATGGCAATTCGCTGATAGTAAAGAAATACGTACAGAAGGAGCATGGTCTTGTAAAATAAAAACTTGGTCACATTGCAATAATTCCTTTGAGAAAAGAATATATTTACTATTTGTTTGTTAATTTAATTTTAGTTCAGCGCGAATGTAGACCCCATAATACTATAACTCAGCTGCAAACCATTTTTAGCAAGTTTTAAAGTTATCGAACTTTTAAGGGTTCTTTAATACTTCTAACTACAATTGAGCGTTTTGACGACTTAGAAGTTAAACCCTGATTATTATAGCCTTGTCTCAGACTATGTTAACCTCAGTATATATATATATATATAATATATATATATATATATATATATATATATATATATATATATATATATATATTATCATATAATGCAGAGGGTTCAAAACTAATGATACAAAATGGCTGAGGGAAAGGTGTAGCAGGGTATTACCAATGAGAAGGGCGTCAACTTCAGACGTGGGGACATTGGTAGAAGCGCATTTTCTCACATTAAATTTAATTTGCATCACATTCATAGATGAGGGCGAGCAAAAATATTTCGCGGGGGTCAGTTTTTTCCTAATATGAATTATCAAATATATTTCTTAATATAAAATATTAAAAATGAGACCGAGTCTTTGTCGCAGAGTATAATTGTACCCTCTTGTTAAATAGCTTATAAAGAATGCGTGGTAGGGGGGTCGAGTTTTTTTTTTCCTTCCTGGAGTGGAAGTAGAGCAAACCATACTGACCATAACATTGATTGACTGCCTGTTACTACTTGGTGGGGAGGGATAGCTCAATAGTGCTACTACGAAATTATGGAAGGGGCGTGGTAAAAATTTTGTTAAAATTTGAGGAAGATATTAGATACGAAAATGCTTCCCGCGAAAATATAGTCTGCAGGCCGCATGCGCCTTGAGGGTCAGGTGTTTGACACGACTGATATAATGCTTTAACTTTGAGTGCCAACCAATCTCTAAATTCCCAACGAGGGTGAAGACAACGAGAATCCACTCCATTATCATTGCCAAGATGTGATGGACATTCAGAGATAATAAAGAAAAGGAAGTTGTGGAGAGCCATGATCGCCAATGTCATTAAAAGTGATTGTTTCAAATGGTTACGCTATCTTAAAAATTCTGAAAAATTCAATACTCCTTCCGAAGAAATGGATGGCAATTCTCAATTAAAAAAGAAAAGGAATCTTGAAGGGACATGGAAATAATCTTGTCATTGCTTCAAAATTCTATGTTGTTGTCCTTTTGAAAAATGCAATACTCCACTATCTTTCCCTCAAAAGCATGGGAATTTACCGATAATAAAAACAACGGAAATTGTGGAGAGTAATAACCGCCTACATCTTGAAAGAACATGGAATTTTAAAAAATAAGGACTGTCGTCATTGCTTCAAAATGCTATATTGTTGGCCTTCTGAAAAAATCAATACTCCACTACCATTACCAAGAAAGCATGGGGATTCACACACGATAAAATAGAACGGTGGAATGAAGATACAGATCTTAAAAATGCGGGGTTTTATATTTTTAATGGATCGTTTCTGTTGTTTGGCTTTCTTGGTTGATACTCAAGTTCTCAGTCTTGTTTGATAATCTTATCCAATTTTGGATCAAATAACTCCTGAAACTTTGCCAGATAATACATAGTTTCTGCTTGTTTGGTCAGCGTCATTTGTGACGCATTTAATTCGTATATTTGGTCCTTGCCTGAAGATTTATTCATATAAAATGCAAATTGTGGCACAAGGCCGAAAAAGGGGAGGGGTAAGGCTGGTCTTAACTAACTATCCTATACCTAGCTAATCAGATTCGCGACCCATTCATACATTACAATTGACACATTCACCACAAGAATTCGTCCGTCACCACTCAATCCTCCATACACCATAATACCACATCCTCACCAGGGGGGGGGACCTACAAAAACACGCCCCACACCATAAAAATTTGATGATAAAAAAAGTACATAAAAATCTAACCATGAAAAGATGAAAGGGGAGGGAGATGAACCCCATAACAAACTAAATTTCAACAAATTTTTGAACTAAACATAATTTATGTTAGTAGGGCCCGTTCAACCCTCAAAATAGAGAGGCCGCTGTATTCTGCCCAGAGGACAAAATCAAGAAGCACTCTCGCTAAGGGAGTGGGAAAGAGATAAAATAACTTGGACATGGGGAAGTAAAAGGCTGATCCAGTTGAGATGAAAAGGAGGCCAAAACAAACTGGGGAGGTTGGGAATCTCGACTTGCATCATAACTAAAATGATGGCCGGGAAGCAGGCCGGGAACAACACTTACTCATATTAACTAGGTACACTTAAGCTTGTCTAACCTAACCGAGGGGAGGGTTCCACAGGAAACCACCCTGATGTGACTTTGGTTGACCTAGAAAAGAAAATCAAGGCTAACCCCGTTCAAACGAACCAAGCTCGCCTCTTTTACCCACCTTTCGCTGAAGACTGTCGAATGCAATCGTTTCCTATCAGTTCTAATTTTCATCTTGAGCTGATGCTCAAAGAATCGGATTAGATCCTGATGCGAAAGACTATTGCCTCGCAAGACTTCCTCCTTTCGCGTCGTCCATATCACCATTCGAGCTGTGGCTAGCAGCGTTAAAAACACTATTCGTTTCACCCCGGAATACGGAGGCGACACATTGTCACACGCGTATGCGCGATCAATGGACACGAGTTCTTCGGGAGCGAGACGAGCCGTCAGCTCGCCGACATGGTCCCATAAGGGGCGGACCCGGGGGCAATGGTAGAAGGCGTGCGAAGCCGTTTCTTCTAATCCAAGGCCACACCGTTCACAGTCTGGCAAATCCGCCAAGTCCGATATGAAAGCCTTGTCGTTGAGAGGCAGCCGATTCCGAGCCAATCGCCAGGTAAGCGAAAATTCAGGGTTACTGAGATAATCCGCCGCTGGCGCCCAAGACCAGTAGGAGCGATACTCCTCCTCCGAACAGTCGAGCGTATGACGTAGAGGATCCTTCGCGCGACCCTCCACTAATCTCCGATAGAAGACCTTCCTAGGCCGTGAAAGGTCACTGGACCGCGGAATAGCCCTCAAGGCTGACCGACACACGCTGAGGAAAAGCGATTCAACTCGAGACTTACAATGGCGCTCAGCCTTCGAGATGGGGGGATTGATGGTAAGGCTAGGGAAGGCGTCCCTAACAATCCCCTCCAGAATCGGATCTCCTCCAGTCAATGCGCGGCGTAGGAAAGCCAACCGAGAGGCACGGATGTGACTCTTTAAGTGTGGCATTCCCAGCCCCCCATGACACGGACGTTTAGTGCAGACTCGTCTGTCGACCCAGTGCGCACCTCCCCCCCCCCATAAAATGGAGGATAGCGCCTGCTCGAGCGCCTTCATGTGGGCCTTACAGAGAGGAAGTACTGACAATCGATAAAGAATCAGGGGGAAAATGTATGTAACACACACCTCCGCCCTGCCCTTTATGGACAACCTCCGTCGATTCCAAGTCTTACCGGCAGAAACGACCTTTGCTAGTACTTCAGACCAATTCTTCTCCAGCTGGAGGTCGGGTCCAAACCACACTCCAAGAATGCGGACAGGACCGTCCGTCCAGCCGAAGCGGCCTGGAAGATCACGCCCCTTCCAGGCACCTAACCGCAAGCCGGAAGACTTGTCGCGGTTTATCTTGGCCCCTGTCACCTCCTTCTCGTACCGATCAAGCGCCTTCTGTACCGCCTCAATGTCGTTAAGGAACGACACGAAAGCAGATACGTCATCGGCGTTCGCGGAAACCCTGGCTCGAGACCCTCCAGGAACGGCGATCCCGCGTAGGGCCGGACTGCACGCCTCGTCCTTCAGCCGGCGCAGGAGAGGCTCCAACGCCAAAGCATAAAGGAGAGGCGACAGCGGACAACCCTGACGAACCGACCTCGACAGAACAAAAGCGCCCGACAACTTTCCGTTCACCTGTACCACAGCACTGGGGGAGCGATACAGGAGGCTAATCCAGCGGCAGAAGTCGGGTGCGAATCCGGCGGCCTGCAGGACAGCAGCAAGGTAGCGATGGTCGACCCTATCAAATGCCTTGGACTGATCCAAATTGATCAGCGCGGCTTCTTCGTCGTCTTTTACACCCTCTACGATCGTGCGGATCAAATGCAGGTTGCTCTGAATTATTCGGCCCCTCACAGAACAAGTCTGCTCGGGTCCTTGCCTGAACGACCTAGTTGACTTAGTTATACTTTCAGTGATTCACTAACAATCGACTAACGACTTTCAATTAGTTAGATTAATTTAAAGAAAAAACTGGATTGAATGATTGCAAAACATTGATGATGACCCAAAACATAATTTATATTAAAATGTATTATTTCCATAATTTTCATAAATGTTTTGTATGCAAAACCAAAAATGATGCAAGCCAGTCTTCATTTACAAATTCTCTTTCATTCTCTTTCGTTTTAGAATTGAACTAAAGTATTTAGTATCTATCTAGCTAGCTCAATCTGTTCATCTATCTGTCCCAATCTATCTATCTATCTATCTATCTATCTATCTATGTTCCGATCTCCTTTTCAATCACTATAGTCTTCTCTAACTTTTTATAATTATATCTATCTATCTATCCATCTATCTAAAGATAGATAGATAGATAGATAGATAGATAGATAGATAGATAGATAGATAGAAACAGACTGTGATAGATAGATAGATAGATAGATAGATATGAACAGACTGTGATAGATAGATAGATAGATAGATAGATATGAACAGACTGTGATAGATAGATAGATAGATAGATAGAAACAGACTGTGATAGATAGATAGATAGATAGATAGATAGATAGATAGATAGATATGAACAGACTGTGATAGATAGATAGATAGATAGATAGATAGATAGATAGATAGATAGATAGAAACAGACTGTGATAGATAGATAGATAGATAGATAGATAGATAGATAGATAAGAACAGACTGTGATAGATAGATAGATAGATAGATAGAAACAGACTGTGATAGATAGATAGATAGATAGATAGATAGATAGATAGATAGATAAGAACAGACTGTGATAGATAGATAGATAGATAGAAACAGACTGTGATAGATAGATAGATAGATAGATAGATAGATAGATAAGAACAGACTGTGATAGATAGATAGATAGATAGATAGATAGATAAGAACAGACTGTGATAGATAGATAGATAGATAGATAGATAGATAAGAACAGACTGTGATAGATAGATAGATAGATAGATAGATAGATAGATAGATAGATAGATAGATATGAACAGACTGTGATAGATAGATAGATAGATAGATAGATAGATAGATAGATATGAACAGACTGTGATAGATAGATAGATAGATAGATAGATAGATAGATAGATAGATAGATAGATAGATAGATATGAACAGACTGTGATAGATAGATAGATAGATAGATAGATAGATAGATAGATAGATAGATAGATAGATAGATAGATATGAACAGACTGTGATAGATAGATAGATAGATAGATATGAACAGACTGTGATAGATAGATAGATAGATAGATAGATAGATATGAACAGACTGTGATAGATAGATAGATAGATAGATAGATAGATATGAACAGACTGTGATAGATAGATAGATAGATAGATAGATAGATAGATAGATAGATAGATATGAACAGACTGTGATAGATAGATAGATAGATAGATAGATAGATAGATAGATAGATATGAACAGACTGTGATAGATAGATAGATAGATAGATAGATAGATAGATATGAACAGACTGTGATAGATAGATAGATAGATATGAACAGACTGTGATAGATAGATAGATAGATAGATAGATAGATAGATAGATATGAACAGACTGTGATAGATAGATAGATAGATAGATAGATAGATAGATAGATAGATAGATAGATAGATATGAACAGACTGTGATAGATAGATAGATAGATATGAACAGACTGTGATAGATAGATAGATATGAACAGACTGTGATAGATAGATAGATAGATAGATAGATAGATAGATAGATAGATATGAACAGACTGTGATAGATAGATAGATAGATAGATAGATAGATAGATAGATAGATAGATAGATAGATAGATATGAACAGACTGTGATAGATAGATAGATAGATAGATAGATAGATAGATATGAACAGACTGTGATAGATAGATAGATAGATAGATAGATATGAACAGACTGTGATAGATAGATAGATAGATATGAACAGACTGTGATAGATAGATAGATAGATAGATAGATAGATAGATAGATAGATAGATAGATAGATAGATAGATATGAACAGACTGTGATAGATAGATAGATAGATAGATAGATAGATAGATAGATAGATAGATAGATAGATATGAACAGACTGTGATAGATAGATAGATAGATAGATAGATAGATAGATAGATATGAACAGACTGTGATAGATAGATAGATAGATAGATAGATAGATAGATATGAACAGACTGTGATAGATAGATAGATAGATAGATAGATAGATAGATATGAACAGACTGTGATAGATAGATAGATAGATAGATAGATAGATAGATAGATAGATAGATAGATATGAACAGACTGTGATAGATAGATAGATAGATAGATAGATAGATAGATAGATAGATATGAACAGACTGTGATAGATAGATAGATAGATAGATAGATAGATAGATAGATAGATAGATAGATAGATAGATATGAACAGACTGTGATAGATAGATAGATAGATAGATAGATAGATAGATAGATATGAACAGACTGTGATAGATAGATAGATAGATAGATATGAACAGACTGTGATAGATAGATAGATAGATAGATAGATAGATAGATATGAACAGACTGTGATAGATAGATAGATAGATAGATAGATAGATAGATAGATAGATATGAACAGACTGTGATAGATAGATAGATAGATAGATAGATAGATAGATAGATATGAACAGACTGTGATAGATAGATAGATAGATAGATAGATAGATAGATAGATATGAACAGACTGTGATAGATAGATAGATAGATAGATAGATAGATAGATAGATAGATAGATATGAACAGACTGTGATAGATAGAAAGATAGATAGATAGATATGAACAGACTGTGATAGATAGATAGATAGATATGAACAGACTGTGATAGATAGATAGATAGATAGATAGATAGATAGATATGAACAGACTGTGATAGATAGATAGATAGATAGATAGATAGATAGATATGAACAGACTGTGATAGATAGATAGATAGATAGATATGAACAGACTGTGATAGATAGATAGATAGATAGATAGATAGATAGATATGAACAGACTGTGATAGATAGATAGATAGATAGATATGAACAGACTGTGATAGATAGATAGATAGATAGATAGATAGATAGATATGAACAGACTGTGATAGATAGATAGATAGATAGATAGATAGATAGATAGATAGATATGAACAGACTGTGATAGATAGATAGATAGATAGATAGATAGATAGATAGATAGATAGATAGATAGATAGATAGATAGATATGAACAGACTGTGATAGATAGATAGATAGATAGATAGATAGATAGATAGATATGAACAGACTGTGATAGGTAGATAGATAGATAGATAGATAGATAGATAGATAGATAGATAGATAGATAGATAGATAGATATGAACAGACTGTGATAGATAGATAGATAGATAGATAGATAGATAGATATGAACAGACTGTGATAGATAGATAGATAGATAGATAGATAGATAGATATGAACAGACTGTGATAGATAGATAGATAGATAGATAGATAGATAGATAGATATGAACAGACTGTGATAGATAGATAGATAGATATGAACAGACTGTGATAGATAGATTGATAGATAGATAGATAGATATGAACAGACTGTGATAGATAGATATATTGATAGATAGATAGATAGATAGATAGATAGATATGAACAGACTGTGATAGATAGATAGATAGATAGATAGATAGATAGATAGATAGATAGATAGATATGAACAGACTGTGATAGATAGATAGATAGATAGATAGATAGATAGATAGATAGATAGATATGAACAGACTGTGATAGATAGATAGATAGATAGATAGATAGATATGAACAGACTGTGATAGATAGATAGATAGATAGATAGATAGATAGATATATAGATAGATAGATAGATAGATAGATAGATAGATAGATAGATATGAACAGACTGTGATAGATAGATAGATAGATAGATAGATAGATAGATAGATAGATAGATAGATATGAACAGACTGTGATAGATAGATAGATAGATAGATAGATAGATAGATAGATAGATAGATATGAACAGACTGTGATAGATAGATAGATAGATAGATAGATAGATAGATAGATAGATATGAACAGACTGTGATAGATAGATAGATAGATAGATAGATAGATAGATAGATATGAACAGACTGTGATAGATAGATAGATAGATAGATAGATAGATAGATAGATAGATAGATAGATAGATAGATAGATATGAACGGACTGTGATAGATAGATATGAACAGACTGTGATAGATAGATAGATAGATAGATAGATAGATAGATAGATAGATAGATATGAACAGACTGTGATAGATAGATAGATAGATAGATAGATAGATAGATAGATAGATAGATAGATATGAACAGACTGTGATAGATAGATAGATAGATAGATAGATAGATATGAACAGACTGTGATAGATAGATATATAGATATGAACAGACTGTGATAGATAGATAGATAGATAGATAGATAGATAGATAGATAGATAGATAGATAGATATGAACAGACTGTGATAGATAGATAGATAGATAGATAGATATGAACAGACTGTGATAGATAGATAGATAGATAGATAGATAGATAGATAGATAGATAGATATGAACAGACTGTGATAGATAGATAGATAGATAGATAGATAGATAGATAGATAGATAGATATGAACAGACTGTGATAGATAGATAGATAGATAGATAGATAGATAGATAGATAGATAGATATGAACAGACTGTGATAGATAGATAGATAGATAGATAGATAGATAGATAGATAGATATGAACAGACTGTGATAGATAGATAGATAGATATGAACAGACTGTGATAGATAGATAGATAGATAGATATGAACAGACTGTGATAGATAGATAGATAGATAGATAGATAGATAGATAGATAGATAGATAGATAGATAGATATGAACAGACTGTGATAGATAGATAGATAGATAGATAGATAGATAGATAGATAGATAGATAGATATGAACAGACTGTGATAGATAGATAGATAGATAGATAGATAGATAGATATGAACAGACTGTGATAGATAGATAGATAGATATGAACAGACTGTGATAGATAGATAGATAGATATGAACAGACTGTGATAGATAGATAGATAGATAGATAGATAGATAGATAGATAGATAGATAGCCAGCATGAATTTTCATTTATATTATTTACACTAGAACTATTAATCTCTTCTTTGTTGTTGTTATCACAACGTTTCGACCATTGTGCCTTGCGGTCTTCATCAGGTGTACGTTGATGGGAGTAACTTACAGGGAATTTCGAACTGAATCCTTTATTTAATCTATGGAGTAGATTGTCCCACGGCACAACATTCTAGTGTATTAAAACGTTGGTTTGTGAATTCAGTGATATAGTAACTGTGAGTTCAATCCCTGGACCAGGCAGTGGAAACGAGACTAGTGAATAAGTGAGCAGTACTAAAGTAATAACTAGACGCGATATCCCTAGACATGGATTGTGGAAGAACTATTTACCATCATAGATTAAATAAAGGGTTCAGTTCGAAATTTCCTGTAGGTTACTTGGATCGATATACACCTGAGGAAGGACGGAGAGTACAACGGCCGAAACGTTGTGATAATAACAATATTTATAAGGATAATAGTCCGCACGTAAATAATGATAACTCCTCTTCCAAGAAATTCAGACAGAAATTAGCCTTAAATATTTTTGCTAAAAACTGGAATGAAAGAAAAAGCAAACTAAGTCGCCTCTTTGCTGAATTAAAAAAATCCTTCAATGCATATACAGTGCTGTTCGATAAAAGTGACTCACCTTATCCTTTGAATTTAGCTCAACTTTCGTTTCATCGGAGAAGAGAACATTCTTCCAGTCTTCTACGGTGAAATCTTTGTTTTAGTGAGCCCATTCAAGTCTCTTGGCTTTGTTGGCTTTGCTTATTAGCGGCTTAAACCTTCGTGTACAAAATTTGTAGCCTTGTTCTAACAGCCACCGACGGCTGTTGAAGAGGCAAGACTAACACCTTGCTCTTCGCTTAGACTGGCTGCAATTTCTTGGCTAGTTATAGTCCTATTCTTCTCAACTTCTCTCTTGATTACCCTGCCAGTTCTATCATCAATCTTTTTCTTTCGTCCCCTTGTTTCCTTCCTTGAAGCGGGAGTGGCATCATTATGTGCCCTAAGCACTCAAGAGACAGTTGATTGCGAGGTTATAGCAATTTCTGCAATTTCTCTCGTAGACTTGCCTGCTTTTGAGAGTGCAATAATAGATGCCTTAAGTGATTCTGATGCGTGTTTGTACCCTTTTATCTGGTTAGTGATTTGAGTGGCTATTTCAAGCTGGAATATTTTGAAATACTCTAGATTTAATTTAAGCTGTTCTAGAATTCTCTAGTATATTGCTCTGGGTGTACTGTAAAATAGATTTCAATATTTTATCAAAAGGTCTTTAAATTTACCAGTTTAATCATTAGAATGCGGTATCTGAGTCACTTTTTTTGCACAGAGTTTTTTCCTGAATCTCATTTATAATTATCAATAGAATACCTTAGGGTGAATAAACTTTTTTCTTAGGTGGTCGGGAAGGGGTCTTTATATTAGTAAGATTCAAAATTATTTTAACCCCAAAAACAATAGACAAAAATTATTTTTATTTAAAAAAAAAAAAAAAATCATGTGAGTCACTTTTATCAAACAGCACTGTATATCTTAATCGTGGTGTTTCAAAGGAGAAACAGATCAGTTGGAAGATCTATCCGGGTCAAAAAAGAACGTTGATATGGTATAGCCCGATCATAAGAGCTAACAATTGCCATTCTACAAGAATATATCTTAGGTCAAAGAAAAACAGGCACACAGGGGTAAAATATGGGCCGACAATGTCACTGTGTGAACTGAAAGATATATTGCCATAGATTCAGACATTGGCACGTAACCGAGACATATGGAGGGGTCTGGTCAGGTGCTTAACTGCAGAGCGACCCTACGAACAGATCCGACCAACGGACTGATAATGACAAGGAAGAGGATTATGTCTTAAAGTTAATAAGCGTTTATGTTACCGTCGAATACTGGCTAGTTTCTGAAATATTACTTCTTTCGGAACTGTAGAACTTTGCATCAGGTTTGGCTGTGTCAAATAAATAAAAGATGAAGAATTCAAACTTTTAAATAAAGCAAATAACACGATAGATAGCAAGGTCGAAAGTTCACAGACAAACTTATTTTGTTTATTTTCCTCTTATTCGAAATTCAGTACCATGAAAATTGTGTTTTAATTCATAAATAATAACCATTTTAGGCAAGAAAAATTCTTACTTATTTTGTAAACGAAATGAAACTTTGGATGCTGTTGTAAAAAGAATGTTTAAATGTACATTCGATGCTGGAAAAATGCTGACTGATCCAAACATCTTTCTGGGCAGGTCATCTCTTCATCATAATTCGAACAAATTCTGAAATGGAATATTGCAAACATTATTATTTATTATGGTCCTATTCTGTTAGTAACGATTGCTGACCGCTAACAATACATTTACTCCTGAGTAACAATGCATTTTGTATTAATATAATGCACAATGCTTTTTAGCATAAAATCAATAGGGGCAAATTTATGCAATACTCAAATTACCAATTTTCTCGGCAATTTAGTGGTTTTTGATTTTTATCTTTTCTTTTTTTTTATCTACGGCATGTTATATAACTTATAATATTCTTTATTACTTTATCCTGATATAGTATTAAAATATCAATCATCATAGCTTCACTTCGCAAAAACGAAGATCAAGAGGGAGTCTATTCACGTCGAATGCAGGCAGGTTTGTGACTGATAAGCCCAATGCGGGACAGGCATACACGGTCGCAGCAGTTGCAGCTGAATGTCCGGCCTGTTCTCGATGGCATAGCTTTGAAGTACAGTGTAACCCGGATATAAGAGAGTTGTCGGGGCCGGAGAATAAGTCTCTTATATCCGGGTTGTCTATTTTGTTTAAGTAAGTATGGATCTAATTTGGGACCAGATAAAATCGGGTTTCTCTTGTATCCGGGTCTCTTATATCCGGGTTACAGTGTACTTCTGCTTCTTGTCCTGCAGGTATTTTCAAAGACGGAGACAAACTGGTTGGTGGTGAGACGCCAGAAGTCACGGTTCTAAGCTAGGGTTGACTATTGGCAATGGTTGATGCGACAGGCACCAATTGATTTTTTCAGGCAGTATTTGAATCGCTTCTTTGATGCCCCTCTACCGCGAAAATCCAGTAGAGAGCTCGCCGTATATCAATATTTCTTACATAATGTACTTCATTTTATTCCCTCTAAAATTAGCTATCAAATTTAGGAATGAAAATGGCTTTATTCGAATCGGCATTTTACTTATAAAATTAGTCTTGAAGTTCGTGCTTCTTATATAATTTCCTCACAAGCGAGGCGATGATGTCACTAAAATGCAAGCTGGGTTACTGGATGTTAAAGAATATGAGAAAAAGAAAAACATTATTCAATAACAGCAATTAAGAAGACAGAAGATAACGATTATATTGTACTTAAATTTTTGAAGATCAAAGTTGACTGGGAAGCAAGAGGCCGGAAGAGAGTACCACAAGCGAGAAGTACCAGAGAAAAACTGTTAGCATAGAAATAAGTTATATTTATCAATGTCATCTGTAAATTGATGTGATCTAGCTGCCAATCTAGTACTGCGCTTAAATTCATAAAGATCGAGAACAATTACCATGGAAATATTTATTTAAAAAAAGGGTGCAGGGAAGATACGTTACGGTGGTTTACTGAAGGCCAAAGTTGAACTGTTTTACTCTAATTTACTTTCATGGCTAGACACCCACCTTATTTGGCTATTTAAGGGACATGTCTTTCCTAACATTTTCACTTTGGTTTACTGACCCTGGATTGTTCGACATTTTGTTGAAAGTTTTTGTCCGCACAAGTGCCGGATTTTTATTTTGCTTTTTTGGGAAATTATCAAGACAAAAATGTGGAAGCCCTAAATTCTAAAAGCAATTAAGAAAAAATGCATATTTATAAATAAAGTACAGAAAAATAAGGCAAGGGTGTGTTGAGGTTGGGGGAAACACTTAACAGATTACAGATTGTTCTCTTAATAATTAAGTGGGGACAGGCTGCGAAGGGATAGAGACAGGGAGAAATTTTTTTAAAAACTGAATCAAAACGTGTGCTCTCGGACATCTAGGCTGTTAAATGTTAATACTGTTTATCATAAACAGAGCATTTACTTAAATATTTGTATCTATAAAAATAACGTATAAACAAAAATATATTAAAATAATTGTCGGACTTAATCCATTGCATATATATATATATATATATATATATACGGTCTCACGCTGTCCGCTGATCTGAGATGGAACAAATACATCGAGTCAATTGCATCATCCACAGCTAGAAAAGTTGGTTCCCTGTGCCGAGCCAGGAAATTCTTCTCCCCTGAATCGATCCTCCAGGTCTATAAGTCTACCATTCGACCTTGCATGGAGTATTGCTGCCATTTATGGTCTGGGGCCCCTGCGTGTTGCCTCGGGGTTCTTGATAAGATCCAGAGACGGATATGCAATGTGATTGGCCCTGATCTGTCATCTCGTCTTCAGTCGCTCTCTCACAGACGCAATGTTGCATCACTCTGCCTTTTCTACAAGTACTTCCACGGTAATTGCTCTGAGGAGTTGCTTTCACTTGTCCCTAAGCCTCGTGAATTCAAGCGTCCTACGAGGCTGGCATCCCGTTCCCACCCCTTCACCGTTGAAACTGTTAGGTGTAGACGTCTTTTCTACTCCAATAGCTTCATGTCACGCACATCTCGCCTATGGAACTCCCTTCCCTATTACTGTTTCCCTGACAAATACAATCTCCAACGGTTTAAGTGTAGCGTCAATCGTCATCTCCAGTTGCCTTGATCTATCCACTTCCTGACATCTTCCATTCCTATCTGCTCTCGCTCTATATCTCCCGTAACCTCCCCACCTCGATCGGCCCTCCGTCCTTCTCTTTCTCCACATCCCTTCCTTTACCACTCCTATCTGCTCTTCCTCCAACCCTTCTGTAACCCCTTGCGTGATAGTGGCCACCGGCCTTGCTCGGGGTGATACGCTTAAAAAAAAAAAAAATATATATATATATATATATATATATATATATATGGGAAAGCACATTACATTTTTATATATGTGGATTATAGCCATTACTTTTTGTAACCCTATGTTCCTGTATCATAAATCGATGAACTTTTGATCGTAAGTAACGAAAAAGGCAATAATTTGTTTTGATTCTTGAAAAAGGTCACCCACCCCCCTATCAAAACCGAGAGTTCGTTTTACCATATACACAATAAGAGTAAAAAAAAAAATCAAATTATTTCGGAACCTTTATCTTTCATGTTGGTACTTCAGTCACTTATGTGCCATGCGTGATACCCGCTTAGGCAATCATGTCTCTTTCGATACATGACTGACGAGGCAGAATTTTTCCCGCATTAGGTTGACATTTCTTTCTGCGGTAGACCAGTTGCCATCCAAGGCATAGATGCCGGTCTGTCACGTTATTTACCCAAAAGTTGGAGAAGAAGAGGATTCATACAAGGTAAGTAAGCGAATGTAATGGATTCAGCAGGAATTCGAACTCGGCTCTCCAATTCCTCAATTCGAGTTGCTATCCATTACTCCACTGCGCCTCCCATTGATGGTAAGTATGTATTTTAAAGGTCTTTCACAGTTTATCGCTATAATATAACATACAGTGTAACCCGGATATAAGAGAGTTGTCGGGGCCCGGATAAGAAGTCGATATCCGGGTTTGGTCTATTATATATACATTAACACAGGCTCTAATTTGGGACCATAAAAAACCTCTCTTATATCCGGGTTTCTCTTATATCCGGGTTACACTGTACAACCTTACAAATAAACAAAAATAAGTTCTAGAAGATTCCAGAAAGTTCTAGAAGGCTCCAAAAAGTCATAATACTACGATACTTATATACAATTTTAGAAATTTCGTGTTGCAGTTAAAAACAAACTGAATTAAACCATTCTTCGTTATTTTTAATAAAAGTTCATCGAATTATGTCACAGAAAATCAATTATTTTACAAAAAGTAAAAAAAGTTATAACCCTAAAGGGAGACGCAGCTTCGATCTTTGTTGGAAGGTATTTTTTTAAGACTCTAAAGTGTACAGGTCGATAGACATTAATTTACACTGCTTAGAATAACGGGGATGCCTAGTCAAACACTAAATGCAACGTTTAAAGCTATAAGAAATAATGTCAATTATAAATAAAATGCGTTAATTCCTTAAAAACTACTTTGTTTATGTTTCGGATTGAAAATAAATTTAACAGCCAAGAGTAATTGAATCTATGACAGCTTACTGTGTCCGAGACGTCTAAAGCGTGCAGGGCCAGACGGCGGTTTCCCTATAAAGGCGACGCAGGTTTGAACCCTGCCGGAAGGTACATTTATTAAGACGCTTGAATACACAGATCAGAAGAAGTAAATTTACACTGTTAAAAAACAAAACAAAACAGAGACGTCTATTCAAATCCAGAATCCACTAAATATATCATTTAAAGTAATAAGAAACACACACATACACGTGTGTGTGTGTGTGCGCCTTAAAAAAGAAACAAGAGGAAAAAACTATTCTTCGCCGATGCTTTTAGTCCTCTGAGGCAAAGTAGGATTTATTTTGTTGCATGTGTTTATTGCCTTGATAAAGTCCACTCAGAGGACGAAACGCGTCGGCTAAGAATAGTTTTTACTCTTGTCTTTTTTTATTCATTTTCTTTCTTCACAGACACACCCTATCTGAAAACAATCCCCCCCTCTCTCTCTTTCTATATATATATATATATATATATATATATATATATATATACACACACACACACTACTGTTCCAAAGTTTGAGGAAACCCCTGGTAATTTTTAAAATTGGTTCAAAAAGTAGTTGTTTTGTACTTTAAACAATAGAAAATTATTATAAATGGTTAAAAAAAAAGTTTTTTTATTAGAAATTTTATTATAACAAAAATTAAAAAAAAACATTTTATGCTTAAATTTTGCTCTCGTCAAAATATCCTCCTTTAGCCTTGATGACTGCAGCACAAATCCTTGCAAAAGTATCTTAAAGTATAAGTTGATAATTGATTCCATTCTTTATTCAATGACTCTAAGAGATCTTTTTCATTTTTTTCACTCTTCTGTCAAGTTCATCCCATGCTAATTCGGGGGGGGCTTCAAACTTTTGAACAGTAGTATGTGTATATATATATATATATATATATATATATATATGGTTTCCTAATTTTAATAAATAATAGAGAAAAAATATTTGGCAATAATTAAACAAAGATTTTGCTTACCGACTGAGAAATTCGGTTGCGTAGCAGATATTTGCGAACTTTAGCATAGTCTAGCAGAAGGCCAGAAGATAGTAGATATTGGAATTCATAATCGGGACAAAAGTCAGGTAGGTTAGCTAGTTAATATTCACCTTGCTGGGGATACCCTTGATTAATAAACAAATGATAATATACGAGGGTTGATCCGAAAGTAATTCTTCCTGTTTTATTGCGTTGTCCAACAACGTCAGAACCAGATTTGCTGGTATGGCAGTTGAGTTTGAACTTTCTTGATAATAGCCTATTTATTTGACATGAAAGAATTAAAGATCATTTTTCATGCAGAAAAAAAAATGACATTCTTGCTAACCGTTTACGGAGGTCAAGTAGTGGATCTGAGCACAGTTAGAAGTTAGTGCGTTTCAGTACTAATCCTGCGTTCCCTGTTTCTCTGGTAGATTCCGTGGAAACAAATAGGATGCATTACTTTCGGGGCAACCATCGTAATAGAACTCTTACCGACATTGTTTAGTTTGCCGTCTCCATCCTCGTCGGCTTCGTTAATCATATCTTGAGCTTCTTGATCGCTAATTTTTACTCCCAACTTCGACATAATGTGACGTAACTCAGCCGCGTTGATGAAACCGTCGCCATTTTTGTCTAATACTTTAAATACGTCCATAATTTCTTCCAGATGGTTTACTTCCCACTGACGTTTTGACATCATTTCCAAAAATTCATCCACTTCTAATGTCCCATTGCCTGTGAAGAAGAATTCAAATAAAACATCCTGTTACTTCATATCGGCAAAAAATATTCGGCTATTAAAAGAATGCGAAACAGTTTTGGTTTTTCGAGAATTAGAAGCCTATTAGGATTCATTATTGGCGGCCATAATCTTAACAACGTTAGATATGCAGATGATGCAGTGTTGATAGCAAACACAGAAAGGAAACTACAAGAACTCCTACAGAAGGAGGTAAAATAAGAGAGAAGAAAAGACGAAACACCAATTGTAAAACGAGAGAATGTATGGTTGTCCACAAAAGAGATAGCCCAAGACACGAACTACAAATTGGAAATACCAAAATCAAGCAAATGGAAAAATTGAAACATCGAGGAAGTGATTTAAATGAGGATGGAATAAGTGACGCCGAAATCCGAAGGTGCACTGGAATAGCGAATGTTGCCTTCCAAAATCTAAGCAAAGAAACAAAAAGATTTCGTCTCAGATAAAGAAAGGAAATGAGGCAACAGAAATGGGGTTCTACAGAAGTTCACTGAGAATAATATGGACGGAGCATGTGAGCAACGAGTAAGTTTTATGCAAAATCGAAACAAAAGGGAAACTGATATTTTGAATCAGAAGGAGACAAGGAAATAGGGCTTGGAGAATCTGACACTCACAAGATATATTGAAGGAAAAGAAAAAAGAAGGGAGAGAAAAAACAGCGAATAACCTATATAACGAGCTTGTGTAAATGGTTTGCAGAACAGAAATTAGAAGAGATAGCAAAAAGAAAAACCTTACTAAGAGTTAAAAAGGACAAAGCCTTGATCGTCCGCATCCTGAAGGGGCACAGCACAACTTTCAAGAAGAAGATTAATTGATTGATTGATTGATTTTGTTTAGCGGCGTATCAACACCTCCATGGCTTATTTAATACCGAAATCTAAATATTTTGTACGTAATTTTATGCCTTCAACTAGAGATTTTATACATAATTTTATACTTGCAGAGTAAACGTATGTTTGTTGGGTATATAGTTTGTAGATAAAATGTACTATTGTTAGGTGCATTATAAAAATTTACTGTTGATTGGGGGGAACAACAGCAGTTAAGAGGTGCTTCCACACTCCTCCAATCTTGCTGCCGGATGTAGTTTGTCGTCATACCCAGAACAGAAGAAGAAGAAGAATCAATTACTTGTAAAATTATAAAAAGGCGTTTGTTTTCAACAAAACTTTTGTGGGTGATGAATTATTGTCCTCTCGACATCACTTTTTCCCACAGATGAAACGTTGCAAGTCTTTGCCTACTCTATCGCTATATTTCATTCTGACGAGTTACATTAATTAGTTCCACTAGTTCCGACATTCACAGCTAAAACCTTCTATGCCATGTACACTGGGACAAATCCCCATTCCATTCGTAATCCATAAGAAGTCCTGGGTATGGCGATAAACTACATCCGGCAGCAAGGCCGCTGAGCGGGACATTGAAGATTTTGAGGATCGGGGAACTACCTCAATTGCTGTTGTTCCCAGGTCCACCCTGACCCGGGTGGTAGCACCTGTCAGAATCCAAGCTATGGGCAAATAGTAACCCTCAAGCAAAAACAAAACACTATGAAAGTATAAAACTACATATTTATAGTAAAAGTAGCAATAATAAATATTTATAATAAATTATCAGCAATCCATATTTACGTCCTGGGTATGCCGATAAACTACATCCGTGTTCTGGGTAAGACTACGTCCAGCAGCAAGGCCTATGATCAGGAGGTCTTGAAAAGTGTGGAACCACCTCTTAATTGTTGGTTTTCCCAGGTCCAACTTGACCCGGGGTGGTAGCACCTGTTAGGGTCCCAGCTTTGGGCAAATAGTTAACTCCCCAACTGAAGTCAAAATACTATGAAAGTGTAAAAATATGTTTTAATATCAGAAATACTTTGTAAAAAAAAAAAAAGTATTACCAGCAATACATTTTTGAAAAAAATATGACCAGCAATACATTTTTTAAGAAAAATATTAACAGAAATAAATTTTTTGAAGGAAAAAATATTACCAGAAATACATTTTTGAAAAAAGAAATATTACCAGCAATTATATTTTTTTCGCATTAAATAACCCATTGAGGTTGATATGCCGTAAAACAAACCAAACCAAAATCCATATTTATAGTAAAATTACCTACAATACAATTTTAAAGAAAAATGACACACAATACATTTTATCTGTAGTTGAAAGCATACAACTGCGTTCAAAATATATTTAGTTGAAGCCATAAAATTGTGTTCAAAATATTTCAATTAAAATTTCAGTATTAAATGACCCATAGAGGTGTTGATAAGCCGTTAAACAAACAAATCATTCAAACATAAATCCATAAAGAGGAAGTTCCATTCTGGCAGCTTCTTTCTGAGAATCGCTAGTTTGTGGAACAGACTCCCGAGTTGATGCTTCCCCGATCACTATACTCTAAACCGTTATCTTTCCTACATATCATCATAATCTGCACTTCTTGCCTCCTCCACTTACGCTCATACAACATCCTCATTCAGCAACCTTCTACTTCGACGGGATTTGTATTGGGTGAACAATTAGAAAAAAAGTCCCGATTCTTCATGAGTGATTAAGCTGATTATCATCTATGCAGTAATTAAGGCGTATACAATCAGTTGTATTGAGATAAAGTCAAAGCGAACTGATTGTTCTTATTTAAGTAAATGTAGAACATTTTTTTAACTATGCAGTAAAAAATTATATAATATAGTATAATATTAATTATTATATAATATAATATAATATTAATTATTATATTATATAATATAATAATCTACACTCACTGGTCACTTTATTAGTCTTCTTGTACCCCCTTTCGCCTTTAGGACAGCCTCACTTCTTCCTGGGGTTAGGGTTATGTTCTCAAAGCGCTCTTTTGAAATTTGGCTTCATGGTGTCAGGGCTGATGCAAGATTCTCGTGTGCACCCTCCGACTATGATAATAAACCCCACGAAATCTATCTCACGCCCCACTTTACTACAGCTCAATTTTCATATGGTAGTATTCATATGGAATACAAATTTGATTGTAACCTAACTATTTACAATAATGGATCATATGCAATATAAGTGAGTAATTCAACTAGAAAAATTGAAAATAAATACAAAGTATCTAAAGACAAATTAGAGAGACATGTCATAGTAGATCATTCCAGTTTAAAATAAATCGACTATATTTTGCGGCAATTTTTAACATTGAAATTTTTCTTGTTAAATGTTGATTAAATTTAACATGTTCAACATAATGTTGAACATGTTAAATTTAATAATAAAAATAATTTAATAATAAATTTAATAATAAAAAAAATAGTGAATTTTATATAGTGTTTTTTTTTTTTCGGAACTTAGCATGAGCAAAACCAATTCATGGATTTGGAGGAATCAAAAGAACCCAGAATGACGTCAAAATCTGCAAAAAGTTTTCATCCTTTAATAGTCAGTTGTGCTTAGTTGAATTTGTAACGCATATAAATGTCTGTACAAAAAAAAAGCAAATGTTGAAAAGATAGTGAGGGTCACAAAGTACTGTTGGGGGATTCGTAGGTAGTACGCACCGGCCATGTATGGTGGTGTTTATGGCACCCATCAAATCTTCTAGAATTTATTGGCTACACATCTAGGATTCAAATCTCCCTTTCTGTCGCATTCAAAAGGTGCTCTATGGAACTGAGATCCGCTGACACTGGAGGCAATTTTAACTTAGAAAACTTATTGCCGTCTTCCATAAACGAGTCTGCCACTATTTTTTTTTTTTTTGTGACACGGTGCTTTGTCCTCCTGGAAGTGACCACCACAGGACGTGTGCACTGTTGTCATAAAATGAAACGCGTTGTCAGCCACAATAACTAGGCTGAGACATGTAAATATTATTGGTACCAAGTTCTCTGGTGGCATCTAATATTTTTCGAATAGTTTCCCCCCATACCATTACACAACCACCATCAGTGTGATCCGTTGATATAAAGCAGGATGAATCTATACTTTCATGGCTCTACCATCGGAATATCACAGCTGAAATCGAAACACGTCAGAGCGGATAACGCTTTTCCAGTATTTTGTTCGAAGTTTGCGAACTGTCGCCTTCGTTCTTGTCCTTTTACCTGACAGGAGTGGCACCTTCTGCTTCTGTAGCTCATCTGCTTCAACAATCGTTGTAAAGAGTGTTTATATGAGCTCAGTCAGTTATGTGCCGAGACAGAGTTTTTTTCCCCGCAGTAGGTTACCGCTTCTTTCTGCAGTAGACCAGTTGCCATCCAGTGCTATACAATCCGGTCCTGCTATTTACCCATAGCTGGGAGGGTGGGGGTTAAGAAGAGGATTCATACCATACCAGCTTCAACCAGTCTGGTCATTGACCTCAAGTCATTTTTGCCCACAGAATTGCCACTCGTGGGATTATTTTAAAGCTTTCTGATCATTCTCTGTAAACCTGAGAGATGGTTGCGCATTAGAATTCTTAGATCAGCAGTTTTTTTTTTAAATACCCAAACCGACCTGTCTAACATCAACGACCATGCTGCATCAAAAGTCACTTGACTCAAATTTCTTTCCAATTCTAATGCACAAAATTTGATTGGCCACTGTTTAAATGTCTGTATTCATTAAATTGCTACAACCTCATTGGCTGATTAGAAATTTACATTTAGAATATTTGTTCATGTGTATTTGATGAAGCGGCCAGTAAGTGTATAATAGAAATTTTAAGAAAATTTAGTACACACCAAAACATGATAAGAAACAAAGTCTCTGAAATAAATATAATAGCAGAGCCCCACGCATTAATTCTGTTCTTCCCTAAGCGAAAAATATGGAATTATTGCTAAGAAAACATTTTATTTTGCCATAAAGTTTTAAATACATTTTCTGAATTGACAGCATCCCAAATAAGTAAGTATATGTAAAATGTAAATATCTTCATTTTTCAAACGAAATGATTTCAATTAGAGACGGAAAAAAAGTAATAACTGAAAATTAGATTTTCAAAAAATCGTAGACGGAAAAACTGTTAGTTTTTCCGAGATATTTGCTTTAATTCCAATATAGAATTCCTATTCTCTGTCAATTTTTATATTTGAAAATTAGACACAAATTTGAACAGACGACATTGGAATGTTCACTGCTAAATGATAAAAAAAATGAACATCCAAGAAAACGACGCATTCATCTTCCTCTTTATGTGCCCTGCCCCCTCAGGACGTAGGTGATCATGGTTCTCCACAATTTCATGTCCTTTGTAGCCCTTAATAAATTTTGTCTTTTTGTTATATCTCCTAAACATTGCGCCACCATCCACTTACTCAAGCTCACTAAGTATGTTATGCGTTGTTTTTATCTGTCTCTCTTGCTTTCAATCTGTCCTGTGGGTAACAGATTTTCTAAGCCCTCTTTCCTCATTATGTGCCCTAGAAATTTCAACTTTCTCTTTCTGATGTTAAGTAAAAATTTCTAATTTCTTTAAAATTCGTCGTTACTCACATATTCGGTTCATGTATCCTCATCATCCTTCTGTAGAACCATATTTCTGTTGCTTCAAATCTCTTCATCTTTGAGGAGATTGCTTTCACTATGGCGGACTGAGGTCACCAACCAAGTTATTTTGGGGTACAAATATACCACGCAACAGTATACCAATTCTGATAAGGGTATACCAGATACATGCACCACAGCTAAATGTGCGTGATACGGTGACATATTTTAATAAAAGCAGCAGATAACCTAGCAAGTTAGAAATACATTCAGGTAACCATGTCCACTCAGCTGGTATCCGATTGAGGATGTCCCCAAGTATCTACATAGAACTTCTAAGTCGCCTTGGTTGCCTCACCAAACTTAAAAAACTTTCGACACCTGGCCATTATAATCCTTTATTACTGTATCTCATGAACAAATATACAGTGTGTTACCCTGCAGCTGGTTAACCTTGTAAAGAATGGTCGAGCTACCGTTGCTATTCTAACAGCTTCAACCAGTCTGACCATTGACCTCTTTCATCAACAAGCTATTTCTCACCATAGAATTACTATTCACTGGCTTTTTAAAAGATTTTCTGCACATTTTCAGTGAACCTGAGAGATGGTTGTGCGTTAAAAATCTTAGATCAGCATTTTTTAAATACTTAGCACGAATGACCATGCAGCGTCAAAAGTATAGTATCAACAACCATGCCGTGTCAAAAGCCACTTAACTTTTTTTCCAACTCTAATGCACGAAATAAAATTCAGCTGATCACTTTAACTATGTTTAAATGCACATCTTCAGCAAATATCCCCTTTAGTATTACAGACAAATCTATAGTACTAAAGAGGATATTTACTATAGATTATCAATTATCCCATACCTTTACTCTTCTCTCACTGTTTGCCTGTATCTTCTCATTCTCTCCCTTATCCCTTCCAGTATAATCCGTTATCCCATGCTTTATGATCGTTGATCGGATGAGATCGGTGTTTCAACGTGATATGGCCGTAAGCCCGAATAAAAAGTTACAGATATTCAAATGTTTTGTGTATAGCGTGTCAATTGATCAATCAGATTTCGAAATATCTCTCTCTCTCTCTCTCTCTCTCTCTCTCTCTCGATATATATATATATATATATATATATATATATATATATATATATTGAATTGGACATAGTCCGACAATTTATTTAAAGACATTTATGATATGTTTAACGTTCTTTTTAAAAAGAACGTTAAACATATCATAAATGTCTTTATATATATATATATATATATATATATATATATATATATATATATATATATATATATATAATCTGTCATACTTCGTTGTCACCGTCAGCGTCGTCAATTCCGGTTATTTTTGTCAACTGTCAGCACTGTTTCCACGGGACCGTCAGATCTTTCAAAATTGTCAGCCAGGTGGATGGGTCATTTTTTTATGGGAGAGGGACTCAAAACAGGCTAGGTGCTGCAGCTGAAAACGGGAATGGGACGACGGTCCTTGTGGCACTTCTTCTAAGTCATTACCGTATTTCCCTAGAGTCTCCTCCATGATTTCCTTAACCAGCTCATTAGAGTCATAGAAGAAATCTTTTCAGGTGACATTAATCAAACATAACCCTGCTATGTGATGTATTTGATTTACAATTTCCTGCGACAGATTCAGTGAACCAAATGGTACATCGTTGCTAAACATAATTTTTTCTTTAAAGATTTCTCCTCTATTCATTATCAGATGACTGCGTTTAAGAAATTTGATAGACTGGACTTTTAAAAAACACATACGAAGATCGGCTGAAAAGTTCATAGGCTGACCAAGATATTAATCTAAGTAGACACACCAGCTGCTAGACTAAAAGACATGCAAGTAGACACACCAGCTGCTAGACTAAAAGAAATGCAAGTAGACACACCAGCTGCTAGACTAAAAGACATGCAAGTAGACACACCAGCTGCTAGACTAAAAGAAATGCAAGTAGACACACCAGCTGCTAGACTAAAAGACATGCAAGTGTACCAGAAGACAACAGCTTATAGGCCCTCATTAAGTAAGATAGCCTTTTTAGAGTTCAAAAGCTTCTACCCGGCCTTGTGGGGGATGGATTATTTTCCACTCTACAACCTCTTTCCTATAGATGAAATGTCACATGCTTCTCTCGATACTATCGCTATTTTTATGGAAAATGTTCTGATAAGCTACAGTCATTCATTTCACCAGTTCAGACCTTCCCAGCTAAGAACTGTACGTTAGGACGAATCATACCGATTCCTTTTATGTTCTTTAGTAAGAAGGAAGTAATATTCGGAAAGCGTCTTAACAATAACTGCTACTTTGTGGAACAGACTCCCGGGGAGATGCTTCCTCATTTAGTAACATGCTACCTTGAGTGGTTCTTGGGTCTTGTATGGGCTGAACAATTAATTTAAATTTTAAAAAATTAATTAAAAGAATGCACAACGAAATGTGACGATGAGAATAAAAGGGGGTTGGATTCAAATTTAGGGAATGACGGAAAACAAAGATGGCTACACGTACCGTCTATGTCGACCTCGTTAATGAAGTCGCGTAAATCAGATTCAGCTGCGTGTTGACCCAGCGAACGTAAAACTGACGCCAATTCTTTTGCAGTCAAACGTCCATCATGATCCCTGTCTAACATCCGAAAAGCTTCTTTATATGCTGAAATTTAGAAACAAATATAAAACACTTTGAATTACCACCCTAAAAAGAATATATTGATCACATATATGTTTGTGTGAGTCCAATTCGAGAAGTAAGTGATAAAGACTCTCCACAGCTTCTTTTTCTTTAATAGATGTAAACTATACATTGTTATTAGTGTTTTGGGGGGAATGTACTGGTAGGATAACGAATATTGGCTCGGAATGAATAATCGGAGAGCCGTGTTCGAGTTCCAGTCGAGTTCATTATTATATTAACAAATACCCTTGAGAAAGGTATGAATCCATCTCTTCTCCCTTAACTATGGGTTAAATAGTAGGAATTCTATCTGGAAAAACCATTATCTCCCAAAAATTGTTAATGCAGTATTCACTCGCAAAAAATGAAGAATTATTGTCACAGTTCAAAATATGTTTCAGCTTTAAGTAACCCACAAAGGGTTGATAAATCGTAAAAAACACGGTTTTTAATTCAGTTTGATCATTCTCCTAGATTGGTTGCCAATCAAGATTACAAAACCTCTTGTGCCATACTATTTAACTCAAAGTTGATGGGAAGGGAGATAGATTCGTGCCTATCCCAAAGGCATAAGTCTGGAGTGAACACAAACGATTCCAACCAGGATTCGAACTAGTATTGCCGATTTCATTTTCCTGGATGTTAATTTACGCGCGCCTGTATTAGTGATAGGTATATATTCGATATTTTAAAAGCATTATATAAGAAAAATGTAAGAATTAGACGCTTCACCGTGGAATAGGGGTTAGCAAAACAGCCGAACTTATCAAGTAACTATAGGGCGCCTTATAGTTGATTTGTAAGCTATTCTGACAGACTATTATTGCAATGTGCTCGACTCTCATTGGATGCCTTACATAACTTTATGTTAGATTGAACCAAGTTTAATAAACATCAAGGCAATTCATTGTAGAGTAAAGGTTAACAAGCCCCTCCTGTAGTCCGTAACCACTGTCGTGAGATTTGTATCTTTGTAAGACAATATTATAAAATATCTAGTCAGAAGAAGACAGCTGAATTTTTGAGTACACATTATGAGGAAAGAGGGCTTGGAGAATTTGACACTCACAGGACGTACTGAAGGCAAGAGTGGCAGAGGATAGAAGCGAATGACCTGCCTATTAAGCTTGAATAAATCGTTGATACAACAGGGATAGCAAAAAGACAAACCTTACAAAGGACAGGAAGTTATGGAGAGCCATGATCGCCCACATCCCGAAGGGAGACATTACATAGCAGAAGAAGAAGATGTAACATTGTGTATCAATTTTTCTTTCCTTTTCGGTGAGAACAATTCTTTATTTATTACCATTGATTTTTGTTCTCAAATCGACAAGCAGACGATAGAAACTGGATAAAAAAAAAAAAGCTTAAAGCCAATTTAAATGAATAAACAGACGCCGACCTTTTCTCGGTGATAAACTTGTTAGCTTTGAAATGTAAGTCTTTACAATGTGCATCGAATCAAGCTTTAAACAAATCCATTGTGAGACTTTCATGCCTCAATTTCACGTAGTGTTGTTGGGATTGCTATGAATTAGTGTGTAATCAGAAGGGTTTTTAGGTTTGTGGTAATAAACGTGAAAAGCATGTTCTTCATATTAATCACAACAATTTAGCGTAGACATACAAAAGGAATAAATCTCAAAGGCAATATTGAACGAAGAAACAAAGGTAGTCGTGAATTCAATTAGAAACAAACATTGAATATTTATGTACAAATAAATTACAATACAATTTTGGAAAAAGTTGTGTTTCAGTCGGAATAACTGAATTGTTGAACAAAAGTTGTATGAAGTATTTTATGAACTCAAAGTTCATGAATGTTTCTTTGTTTAGGAAAAGTGTTCACATAGAAATTTGAGGAAAATTTATCGAGAGATAAATTTTAAAGTATTGTAGTTGCGAGATTTTTTTGCTGAATTTTGTATGTTTTTTTGTTTTGGCAGAGTTATTCACCTTGGACCGTATTTTTTATATATATTTGCTTTAGTAATAATTTCTGTTTGGTAGTGTAGAATAACACTTTTTTTAGAAACGTGCAAAGATTTCAGAGAGAGAGAGAGAAAGAGGTTGAAGGTTGAGTCAGGTGTTGACGCGCGAAAAGTCCTTTAAGTCAAGATGTAGACACGCGTGGATCTCTGTAGAAATCTCTCTGAGAGTGAATTGCTGACTAGTGAATCGGACTAAGATTCGCCCTTTTATTTACTCTGCGAAAATTAGATCGGCTCCCAGCGCGTTCCCGCCGAAATTTATCCTGGGGCGTCTCGACCAATAATAAGCCGAGTTTCGCCATGTGTGGTGTTGATTGGTCGAAACTAGCTCTTATGGAAAATTCCGCCTTTAAACGGGTTGAGTGGAAAAATACGGAGGATTCTACAGTGTTATGTACACGGGTGTGCCTTCGATATTAGCGCTGAAAAATTCGGCACATGGTCCCATTGTTCAAAGAAAGTGCCTTATATTTCTGACTGATGTGCGGATAGTATAGCAGATATCAGTGTGTTAAATAGAATCGGCAAAGCGAATTCAAATTCCAGGCTAGTATTTTGTGTTCACGTTTGCACAAATGGCCCCAGGAAAAATTAATCCGTCTCTTCTTCTAGGAGTTAAATAACAAGATAAACTCTGTTTAATGCTATGTTACTAACGTCTGTTGAGAATATGAAGCATAATTTTTCTTATGTAGAATAATTGTTTGTTTACTTCTGGAGTTCATCAAATTAATGTTGGCCGTGGAGAGTATCTGGTTTCCTGATCTTTCTTCGAATGTTTGAACTTCTTGTGAAAATATAAGGGACTCTGTCCTTCATCTCTTAATCGGGCGTTTATATATCTTCCTATCATCATTTTCTTGTGTGTGTGTGTATCCTAAATTAAGCTGAGATTCCAATCAACATAATTTCTATTAGAAATACACCAGAGTATTTTGCTTACTGGAAATAGTAAATTTAATCATTTAGCTTTGAATTAAAGCTGAAAAGAAAGCTTCAAGATTCTTTTTCATTTTAAAAAGTCCATTTTAAACTTTAGGTATAGAAAATTTAGTGGGTCTCTAGTATAGTTAGGTATAAATGATCAAAGTACAATGACAAACCAAAATAATGCTTTTAAAATGTACACATATGTATAATAATGGTTTGTTTTTTGTTTTTCTAAATATTGCTCGTAAATTTTAGTTGTGGGTTTTAGGGCCGGAAATACGCTAATTTTGCTGATAGGCGTGGCTAATAATGAAATATGGTGCTTTTTATGAGAGTCACTGCTAGTATTAAGTGTGGTACTTTTGCTGAAAGTCGTTACTAATATGAAATACGATACGTTTTTATGGCGATCGTTGCTCGTATAATAGTACATTCATTGAAAGTACTAATACGAAATACGTTACTGTTTTTTCAGTGATGTTGCTAATATAAAATACAGTGCATTTTCTGAAAGTCGTTGTTAATACGAAGTACACTAGTACAGTAGTTTTACTGATAATCTTTGCTAACATGAAATACAATACTTTTGCTTGGATTCGTTGCCAACATAAAATACGGTATTTCTGCTGAGGAAAGTTGCTAATATGACATACACTACTTTTTTAAATGTCGTTGCTCATATAAAATATGGTACTTTTGCTGGGAATCGTTGCTAATGTAGAATAATGTAGTTTTTTTTTCTGTGAGTGGTTGCTAATATGAAATACGGTACTTTTGCTTGAATTCGTTGCTAATATAAAATAATGTAGTTTTTTTTCTGAGAGCCGTTGCTAATTTGAAATAATGTATTTTTGCTTGGATTCGCTGTTAATATGAAATATTTTACTTTTGTCAGGAGACGTTGCTAATATAAAATGTAGTACTTTATCAGACGGCGTTGCTAATTTGAAATACGGTACTTTTATTTGGATTCATTGCTAATATAAAGCGTCATACTTTTTCTGACAGTCGTTGTCAATAGGAAATACGGTACTTTTACTGGTAGCCGTCGCTAATAAGAAATAATTTACTTTGCTAGTAGATGTTACTCATGTGAAATACGATACTTTAGCTGGGAGTCGTTGCTAATATATGGAATATGAGTGAAATGGTAGGTATATATGCATATTAATCGTCATCGATCTGTTAACAAAAGGAAAGAAAGAAACAATAGTTAACAGTTGATCGCAAAATTATAGATTATTAAATAACTGAACAATTGCACTCACCTGCAATTTCAGTTTTAGATAGCTTGTTTACCTGAAACATAAAGATAATATATTTGTAGAAATCAACGATGTTTTACAAATTATGCATTAACGTTTCTATATTTTTTGTGTTTGTGTGCTTGTTTACTGTAACAAGCGTTCAAACAATGGTGCATCCTAGCTAGATGTTTGTTAGCGCATATGCGTTAAAATATCTAACTAGGGATAAAAACTGTCTCAACCTAAATTGCAACTTAATCGTGTCGGCTCAGGATTCGTTCCCGTCCAGATGATCTATTAGTTTGAGCCATGAATAGTTTCCACTTTTGCTTAGCCACTTTATTCTTCAAAAAATAAAATACAGGTACAATTTGTTCGATTATACGAGGTCTGATCAAAAGGTATCGGGACTGTTGTTATGTTATGTTGATAACATAACTTCTTCTAATGTATGTTCTTCAAGAGAACGCGATGAGGCAGCTGTTCGCTATCCCAAAAAAATGCTTCATTAATGGAGACTACGCTTGATAAAGTATGCGGCTTCAGAAGAGGACCACTTCGAAGGAGATTAAATGCCGAAGGTACGCATTGAAGTTGCACTGATTGACCTTGAACTATGTCGCACATACAAGCTCTAACGTTCTCACTCACTCCCGTTGTTTATAACAGTGCTTTGAAGGAATGTGTAGAGTGTGGCCGTCTCATCACACTACATAGATTGTGCAGCAGTTTAGGGCCAATTACAACATTCTCAAGGTCCGACAACCACAAATCTCGCCCCTAGTGACATTTCCTCTTCAAAAATCAAATCTCACTTGTCGATGAACTCCAAGAGAACGCGATGAGGCAGCTGTTCGCTATCCCCAAAAAATGCTTCATTAATGGAGACTACGCTTGATAAAGTATGTGACTTCAGAAGAGGACCACTTCGAAGGAGATTAAATGCCGAATTAATATGTGTTGTAGTTTTGTATTCATAGCACCAGTCCCGATACTTTTTGATCCGATTTCGTATATTCACCGTTATTTGCAATTACTTGTTACCAGTTATCAGATACCTTTAAAGTAAAATTTGCAGGTTTGGATGGGGAAAATCTGGCTTTAATTAGAGAAAGTTTTCCCCGTCAAAATTAGTGGTTGGTGCAAGGTCAGGTGAATATAGCGGATAGGAGTAGAACAGACCAACCGGGTTCCACAATACTTTCTCGTGTTACTCTTGTTCTTGTTGTATGCGGCCTTTAAACGACCGTATCTGCCACTGCCGTACAAAAACTAATGTATGTTAGCGTACTCTAAACTTATTCTTAACTGTTACGTATGATTATTAGTTAAGATCATAAAAATTTAGTCAAAGAAAAGAAATTACTTTTGACTCAACCTAATATTATAAATAACCCTATTCCACAAAGGTGATTATTTCAGATATATTAAATATTAGTGCTTAACTTATTTATTGAAAATAATTGGGATATAATTTGTATAATTACTTAATACTGCAATTATGATGGTTTGGATTGATGTGTTTGTTTAACGGTATATCGACTCCTTATGGGTCATTTAATGCCAAACTTTTCGTAATTTTTTTTTCCAAAAATGTATTGCTGGTAATTTTTTATTTTTTTTTTACTATGAAAATTTATTTTTTGTAATCTATTTTCATATTTTCAGGCTTTGACCTCAGTTTGGGGGCTCACTATTTGCCCATAGCTGGGATCCTAACAGATGCTACCACTCTAGGTCAGGGTGGACCTGCGAACAACAGCAATTAAGTGGTGGTTTCATGCTCTTCAAAACCTCCTTGCTGCCGGATGTAGTTTATAGTCATACAAATGCAATTATGACATTTGTAAACATTGTACAATGTAAACAATCATACAAATGCAATTATGACATTTGTAAACATTGTACAATGTAAACAATCATACAAATGCAATTATGACATTTGTAAACATTGTAAACATCACGATTCTTTTCATGTTGTTAATTATCAAAAGAAAAGAAATTTAAGTTGAAACTTAGAGAAATTCTGATGTTAGCAAATGTTACAGAACGCATGGTGGCCAGCAAAAGGGACAACCCAATGTGCAATTTACGTATCGGGGACGTTAAAATCAAGCGGTTACGGAAATTTAATTATGTAGATAATATAGTAACAGACATGCGTCATGCATGACGTCCGTGTAAATGTCAGATCGAAACTTTCATCTAGATATCATGCATGGCATCAAACTCGTTCAGAAATATCTAAACTGTCAGCTGTATACGACAACTATTGGTTAAAAATGGCTTCGAGCGAATGAAGCACGTTAAGAACCATCCTTCTTCAAACCCCGTGGACTAGCACTACACAATCATAAAGAATTGTACCAAATAACAGAAACCATATCACTTGAGAAACGTTCAACAGCAGCACATGGCTCGCACATGTAACTCGAATGGAAAATAATGACATAATCAAAATGTCGATATTCCACATTACTTCAAACAAAAGGTTAGGAAGGAACCGAACCCCCGCCCCGTCAATACTTGAAAGCGTGGATTTGAGAAACCTATTTTCCTGAAAAATTGTTTTAAGAGAAAAAAAATTATAAATTTCAACTGGCATCGACACTGGCTGCTCAGTCAATGAATGCTGAATATTTCCTTATCAGGAAACGGCTAATTTTACCACTACCTTCATGTTATATTCTCATCACCATCTGAAGATGAAAATATAAATAGTAAATTTTTGATTTGCTTTTATTATTAGCTGTGTATATTATTTTTAATAATTAAGCTGTGATTGGAGAGAGCTATTTCCCTGAGAAACTGTCTCGGTCAATGAATGCCAAATATTTCCACGTAAGGAAACGGCTAATGTTACCATGAGAGATGAGAACAGATACTAAACTTTGATCCCAGCCCGATGGCCAGAGAATGAAGAAAAGCGGAACTCGAGTAGCACTGACTGCAATATTTATTTCTCTATATATAGAAAAACTGGCTCAAGATCAGAAGGGGATTGGTAAGGTTAGTTTTCATCTGTCTTTAACTTAGTTAGTCGCAATGCTGGACAATCTCCTTATGAATGAAGAAAAGACTAGAAACAACGGAAATTTTGCTCTACAGAAGGATGCTGAGAGTATCATGAACTGAACATGCGATAAACGACGAGGTTTTAGAGAAAAATGGAAGAAAAAATACTTATACTTAACATCAGAAAGAGACAGTTGAAAGGAATATTACCGTTATCATTAGATATGAAGAGAACAGATATTACACTTTGATCCCAGCCCGATGGCCCGGGAATGAAGAAAAGCGTAACTCGAGTAGCAATAGCTGCAATATTTCGTTCTGTATATAAAGAAAATACAGATCAAGACCAAAAGATTGGTCTTCATATACCCCGCATTTAACTTAGCTAGCTACAATCCCTGATCCAAACATACTATAATTTTCCTTACACCAAAACAACACATTCTTACTTACCATTCTTACTTAACATTCTTACTAAAATTATCATAATACCGAAATTTCTATATGAAGTAAACTAGTACTAGCTGCTTACTCTATGTATACTTAATGTTTCTTTATAAGGAAAGGGCTAATATTACAATTACTATTTTTTTTAATTTCTGTTCATTTTTAAACCTACACCGAGATTTTCCTTTATTGTTGTAATTTATTATAATCTGGTAATTTATCCAATGATTCTGATATTAATAAAATATTAAATATTATAAAATATTCGTTCTCCCTTTATTTCCAGTTCATTTTCCGGAAGAAAATAAATAATTTAAGTGAGATCATAACAGTCAGCAGCGTATTTTGGGTTACCATTGTGTACTTCTAAAATTTAATTTTAGTCTATTTCGGACATTATAGCCGGCATTATACATTGATTATAATTTTTTTAAATTTGTAAGGTACTTTTCATTGGGTATGTGTCTATTTTAGTATATACTTCCTAGACTATCCTTATTGTCACTTTCTTTCATTTCCATAGCATAACCTTTCTTTAATATTATCAGATACTCTGAGTAGATATATTCCTGGTCTTCTTCCAGTTCTTCATCTCCTGTTTTTAAGATTTTTCCTTACGATTTTTTATTCTTGTTTTTTGTAAAATATGGCAATTGAACATGAATATTTTTTTATATCTATTCAAATGGATAGAAATAAAAAAAATATTCAAATGAATAGAAATAAAAAAAATATTCATGTTCAATTGCCATATTTTACAAAAAACAAGAAGAAAAAATCGTAAGGAAAAATCTTAAAAACAGGAGATAAAGAACTGGAAGAAGACCAGGAATATATCTACCAATTAAACCAACACCGAAATTTTCCTTTATTGATGTGATTTATCATTTCTTTCCAATGATTCTGATATTAGTAAAATGTCGTCAGCAAATTGGAGATGATTTAAGCCTTCTCCGTTTATGTTGGTTTCTGCTTCATATGGCGAAAGATACTTTTAAGATCTTTCTGTAAATAGCTGACGTGAAATCCTATCCACTTGTCTCGATTCTTTTTCCAATATTTATTTGACCTGTGTCTTCATGTGATGGAATTATTGCAATATTGTTATCATATATATTCATCGACAGTTTTATATTGTTTTCATTAATGTCTGGCTGTTGTAGTAAGTTAAAAATTGTTGCGTGTTCCATCTCGTCAAACACCTTTTTATAGACAACAAAAGCTAAACAAAATGGTTTATTGTAATCTGTCCTTTTTTCCTTGAGTTGGTGTATTGTTTTCGATTTTCTATTGTTAAGTCGACACTCCAAAACACTGCCAGATCGCGTGGCCGATTTTAATCTAGATCGTTTGTTAGTCTGTTTGTAAGCAATTTTAGACTTGCTTGTATACATTTTATACTAATTACTGATTATGTGGGTTTTCCTTTTCTGATAGCTTCTCTTTCCAAGTTCATCTTTTGTCACGTTTCATTTTTTGTCGATTAGAGTGTTTAATTATGCATTTGTATATATATATATATATATATATATATATATATATATAATACTTTTCTTCTCCTCCCAGCTATATGTAAATAGCAGGACAGACCGGGTTCTATAGCCTTGGATGGCAACTGGTCTACCGCAGAAAGAAATGGCAACCTACTGCCGGAAAAATCTGCCTCGTCAGTCATGTATCGAAATTTATATATATATATATATATATATATATATATATATATATATAAGTGAACATTGAAGCCAACACTCAGAGGCAATAGACTGTTTCATGCTGGACGCCTCTGTGTGTTGACTTCAATGTTCACTTTTATATTTACATACGCTCTATCTCTGATATTGAGCGCTTTATCCCATAAATATAGCCCACCTTAAAACTATATTTCTTCATATATATATATATATATATATATATATATATATATATATATATATGAATATAAGACATCGCACATTAATTGCGGGTGTTAATAAATAGTGCTCGATGTAATATAACAGA
The DNA here is from genome assembly GCA_964036315.1 of Acanthosepion esculentum. Taxonomy (NCBI): domain Eukaryota; kingdom Metazoa; phylum Mollusca; class Cephalopoda; order Sepiida; family Sepiidae; genus Acanthosepion; species Acanthosepion esculentum. The sequence continues at coordinate 69,923,443 of OZ038498.1, read as the reverse complement.
GCTATAAAGGTGAAGGATAGTATGTATATTTATTGATATATACTTAACAGCTCTGTTATATTATAAAAAGGATATAGAATACCAAATGTATTTGTTACATAACTGATATACAAGAGTTCAACATATTATCTAAGATTTGAATATTACATCCCTGAAATGGTCACCACATTCGAAGAGAACATACACGTGTTGATATGCTAAGCCGCACAGTGTTTATTTATGAGAGAGCAAGAGCTCGTGGATCATCTCTTTGCGGTGGAGGTCATACAAGGGATGAAATATTCAAATCCTAGATAATATACTGACCTCTTATCATCAGTTATATAATATATTTGTTACATGTCATTTTTATCGTGCAAGATACTAGCATTTAAATGTGCCCCATATATATATATATATATATATATATATATACACACACACGGTGCGATGGATAAATTGTCGTCTAAATTACGGAAAAAGGAAAGTAATACTGACATCTCATTTTAACAGATATATTCACCAAAATTATACAAAAATATCTTGAAATACTAAAGAGTAAATGTATTCAATAAAATCGCCATTGGCTTCGACCACGGCCTCCAGACGACTTCGGAATCTCCTGCAACACTTCTGTGGCGGTCTCCTTGTTTAAATTGGTGAATGCAGCCATAATCATTACCTTCAGTTCATCTTTGGTGTTACAAGGAGTTTTATTGGTCTCTCGTTCAGTTGCACCCCACACATAATAAAGGAGTTAGGTGGCAAGATGCAAGGAGTGATGTGGTCACAGAAATTGTCTGACAGGGATCTCCTGCTTGCATGGAATGGTGCAGAGTCATGTTGCCAGACATAGGTTCTTCCAGCAGCCACCCTCTTGACCGAGGGAAGCAGTAATTCCTCAAGACACTTGATGTAGGCCTCCATGTTGAGTGTGAGGCCCTCACCAACAAATTCGAGCGTTCTTTTCTGAATTGTGTGCAGAGGAAGTTAGGAATGTATCCAATAGGCATATCGCGTGCGTTACTTTACCGGATAAGCGGACCGTGACTACAAACGCAGGCATCCGTGACTATTTCAGGATGTGTTCACCAGGGAGCCCGGTCTGAACCCTGCTCAGTTCGATGCCTATTTGGCCGATTTTCCGCGATGGCTGAGTGCAACGGTCCCGTTACAGAGTCTGAGATCCGGAAAGCGCTGAAGCTGTTCGTCCGGGACAAAACTCCGGGATTAAATGGTCTTCTTTACGAACTGTACTTGAGACAGTCACCCGTTCTTGTTCTGGAACTGATTTACAACAACAGGATAATGCTGAGGACTATGCCTGAAGGCTTTTTACTACGCAAAAACAAGAACGGTGGGGATGGGATAGGTAACTTCGGACTTTAACGATGAAGAGTTAACGATTTTAGCCAAAATCTCAGTCAGCCGTTTACAAGCTTTTCTGTCTAGTTTATCGTGAATGCCGGTTAGCTCTCAAGTTCCTCTTAGCGGCGACGGATGGCTTCTCCGACGTCCAGGCATTTTTCCGTAAAATATCAGGTGTTAGTGAGGGGGTCTGTTCAAGATGGTCAGATTGGCGGGCTCGGTTTAACGAAGCAGGAGGGTCGCTCCATATGGCCTTGGGCGCCTGGGTTGAAATGCCTTACTAACGATGAGGCATCACTCACCTGGCTGGTGATGTGAAAGACCTTCTGGGTCGGCAAGAACTTTCTCCAGCAGGCTTGGGAAATTCTCCCAACCGTGTTCGCTACGGTGAGTCGGTGGAGACCCTGAGTCACGCCTTCTTCCACTGCAAGGTCATGGTTTCGTTGTGCAAGTTTATTGAAGACATCATGGTTCGCATTTTTCATTTTTAAATGTTGTTATTCTATCCCCACCCCACAGAAAAATTGTATATATGAGGATTAGTTAGGACTTCATAGAGACTTTGAGGTAAGTATGGTGTTTGTAGTAAGAATGGTAAATAAGAAAGTTGTATTTTAGTGCAAGGAATACTGTATAGTTTGTTTGGGTCAGTGATTGTGGTTTGCTAAGTTCAAGATAAGACAGATGATAACCAGCCTTCCCCATCCCTCCTTTTGGTCTTGTGCCACATTTTTTGTATTTTTACAAAAATAGACATTAGTCTCACACATGAGACGAGTGACAAAATTTGATCAGTTTCCTCGGCACTTTCCTATTGGTACATCCTAAATCATTTGCATACAGCCATAAATATATAAATTAGTTACTTATACTATTAAATGTTTTCAGTTAGGTACTGAAATAAAATAAGAAGATAAAAAGTTAATGTGTTTAATGGATCTCTAATCATCGTGGTCAAACTGTTTAAATATTGCACCGAAAATCAGGTAATTATCGCGTTTTAATACAAATTTCAGTATTTATTAATGAATGGCTTTTATTTTTTTTTTAATTCTGTTTTACAGGAATATTTTATAGAAATATTTTTTCAAATCCGTCACCCACCCCCGACCTCTATTTTTTTTCTTTATTTTACCTAAAAACTTTAAGCATGTATGTGAATAACTAGAAAAATATTTCCATAAAGATTTTTGTTCTGCAAAACAGAATTGAAGAAAAAAATCCTTAATAAATGAATGACTTGTAGAAAAAAAAAATACGTTTCTCTAAAGATAAATCCGCATAATTTTTCGTTATAATGTAACCCAAAATAATATTTTTCTAAAACCAGTGAAGTAACATTTAAATTTACTAATTTTCTACGAAACCATTTTCTCGGATGGCTACTGTATACATTAAAAAAATAATAAAATCATTAATTTATCTGTTGAATGCCATTCTGAGTGATTTGTACAAATATCATGACCATGAAAAATAATTTTAAGTTTTTCCAATCCATGAATTTTTTCATTCTAACTCTTCACAAAAAGTTGCAATAACAAAATAAGTGTCGATTAACTCCCAATTCAACTTCAGAAGAGAAGGCCAGAGTAAATTCAATTTATTTATTTATGATAAATATGAAGATTTGTTATAACTATGAATAAAATCATAACATTTTGTGTCCCGTAATTATTTGGAAAAGATACAAAAAAGACTTTTCTAAGTTTAAAAATGTTCCTCAAAATATATTGAAGATCCCAAAACGTGACTATAGCCTTATACTTTCTGTGTCTTTTTCTTTTTTTAAGTATGATGATTTAGTGAACAAGGATTTTCCTATCGAAAATTATCGATTGTATGCTCTTCTGTAGCAAATTTGAGTTACCTTTCATAGGACACTAAGGAAATGAGGGGGGGGGTAATACATTGTGATGTGGTCGAAATATAAACGTATTTTCTTCGTGGCTCTCGGTTGACCAGTTTTTTTTTTTTTTTCTTTGTTTTTTTTTGGTGGGGGTCACAAAGGGAATAATAGAAATTTATTTATTAATCTGAGATGATTTCAGGATTTAGCTGCTACAGCTCTTCATAAAATGTACTTCGTGGGTTGATTTTTTTTTTTTTTTTTTTTTTTTTTTTTTTTTTTTTTTTTTTATTATTCTAGATTCCAGTTTTGAATCGCTTTTTTTCAAAACTTAAACGAATTTAAGAAACTTCCAAAACTTTAATTTTTTTTCATTTTCTTTGATATTTGATTATACTTATTGCTTCATCGTACATTAACAGTATGTAAAGCAATAAATATTTGTTACCCTTTATAGGGGACGATTAACCCTTTAGCACTCTGCATTATTAATATCACTTCCACTGCATTCGTTTTTCAAAGCCTCACAATTAGCGTATCCTTATTGTTAATTTTCCTCAAAGTTACTTCCTGTTACCATACCAGGATATGACAACACCACTATGAAATTCAAACACTATTGATCAGAATCAGTCACCTTCAGTGGCAGGATAAACTTTTTGTATAGCAGATGAAGTCACATACAGTGATAAATGTTAAGGCGATAGATAGCGGAATATGATCTATTTTAACAAAATAATTACCGTAAGTTTTTTACATGAAAAAATTGGATTAAATTTTCTAAACAATGACAAAATAATATTGTGCTTTAATAGGTACCTCCACGCTAAAAAAAAAGAGCATAGCATGATGAAAAAGACGTCAAACTTTACGAAAAAATTTTTTATCGTCTATGTTTATGAAGAAAGAGCAAAGTTTATTATTTTTTAAATTTTCCTTTTTAGGATTTTTTAAATTTTGATTAAAAAAAAAAAAAACAAACCTCGTTTCTCTTTGTATCACCGGAACTAGTAAAATAACATACAATTTTTAGCACTTTTTTTTTTTTTTGTATGACACACATTAATTTGGAAAATCTTGCAAAAATAATTGTCTGATAATGAATCTTTCAGAAATTATTCACAGATGATCGAAATTATCAAATGTTTATTAAAGTCATGGCAGAAATATATATATATATATATATATATTATTTATTTATTTTTTTTTTTTTTTTTTTATATATACATTTATTACCCCCCCCCCCCCCCCAATAATTTTATGAAAACTGTAGAAATTCGATCGAGTCCACTTTAAAAATCTAACCCTGCTATAAGGATTTTTTTTTTTTTTTTTTTTTTCGTTAAAAAAAAAAATCAGTATATGATCGAAATTTGCTTTTTCCTTAGCGAACCTACTCTACACCGTTATCACCACAAAGTCCGTAGATGGCGAAAACATTTTATTGTCTTCAGCAGATAAGTTTGGTTGAAGACACCATTAAGTTTGCAAGGATTTATTTGCAATATTGTTTAATACAACTTGTATAACTCCGGTCAGTCGCGTTCTATTTATTTATTACGTCTACATCCACTACGTGGGAATCTTATATGGGGCCCCACTTCAATTCCCCATACAAGGAAATACAACCACTGAGACGCAGTTGGTTACGGAGAGAAAGACTATAAAAGAAAAAATTATAGAGAAAACCTTAAATGAACAGAAATTAACACTTTCACTGCTAATCATTTGCCCAGTGCAATTAGATACGAAACTACCATGACGTAGAGAAAATTCGTTTTTCTTATCTTGCTCCAGCTGGCTAAGTACGGAAACCTACGTTTTTTGCATACCGCTGGTATGAGTGTCCTGTTGCGCCATCTATCGTAAAATACGGAAAATTCTATCATGCAAATTATTAGGCGGCCTCTATTTTTCTCTACGTCATGGTAGTTTCGTATCTAATTGCACTGGGAAAATGAGTAGCAGTGAAAGTGTTAAACATCGAGCCTGGTTACTACTTAGATGGGTGACCGATTGTGAATACCAGGTGCTGTAAGCTTGGATATGTGGGTGGTGTAATGGCTTGGAATTTTTAATTGTAGAGCCGAGTTTCAACTCTCGTTGGGTTCGTTAGTCACTTATGCGAAAAAATACCTTTGGGGAAAGATATAAATCACCTTCTCCCCAGCTGTGGATTAATTAGTAAGACTTGAATCACTAAACCATTATCTCCCCACAAAAATTAAAATCTAAAAATATTTTCTTGCTTTAAATAACCTGCAGAGGGTTGATAAGCCGTAGAAAACTGATCGGTCAATCAATCAAATCGATGTAGAATGGTCATCTGGGCTGTTTATACTCACAACGTTTCAGTCGTTGTACTCTACGGCATTTACTTATTTGTTACACTCGATAAACATCTCAGAATTCTGAGCCAAAATTTTCATTCAACAGGGGAAGACTTTAACATTTTTAATTTATTAAGTGTTTTCTTGTATTTCGGAACAGTAACATTTCTAGAAATGTTAACACCATTGATATCAGCAAAATACCTTAAGGCTTAACGTGTTTATCAAACTTGCAAAAAAAAAAAAAAAAAACTTAATTCGCTGTTAAACGAAAGGCATTAGATATAATCTGACGAGAAAACCAAACGGTTAGTGATAGTCATCGTTGAGAAATAAACGAAAAATAGAATTTGTTTAAAAAAATTGCTTGAACAATTTGATGCAATGGTTGGTTAGTATTTAGAGATTTATTAAATTATCTTTTGTAAATACTTCAGCTTCCCTCCGAAAAACGGACTGCCGGAAGTTGTTTCTAGCTTTTTGCGTCGAGAGCCATCTCGATCATAATTTCAAGCACTATTTCTCGTAGTAAGAACTATATATTTCATACTTTGACATTAAAGTGACCAAACAAGTTATATTTGCCGTATCCCAAAGGACATCCTGCCTGACGAACAAACCCCTGGCAAAATAGCTGTTGGTCGCTCCACCCCATCCCCTGATGCGCTACAAAGATGTCTGCAAGCGCGATATAAAAGCTCTTAACATTAACACAGAAGATGAAGCGGTAATTTGCTCTGGAATCAACTCTGGTCAGCAGAAGAGAAGATTCAGATCTTAGCTACAGAAAAGGGAGCAAAGTAGAATTAAATTATTATTACTACTACGTCCTTTCATGACAAGAACGGTCATAGTTCCCCACAGCTTCCTTATCGCGTGTGGCTCTTAGCAGTTTTTCTCGCTTTTCTAAGGCTCTCGCCCCTTTTTGCCATCAGCTCATCAGGAAAGTGGCTCGATGCCTTCGTCTATCTCTCTTGCTCTCAATATGTCCCGTGAGATTGTGTGTGTGTATGTATGTGTTTATTTTTTTAATTTATTATGTTTAACCTTTATTTTTTATGGATACTCGTACTCTGGTAGAAGCTCTGCCGGAGGACGCATATTTTTCGGACAAGATTTCTCGAATATTCAAGACGGTAGATGTAGTTGGATAAAAATACTGTTTAAATACTGTTTAAAAATAGAACTTGAAAATGATTATCCATCAAAATAACGTTTAAACAATAAATTTAAAAAAATATACGTCGGATTAATATATATATATATATATATATATATAATCGAATTTTGCTCGAAAGGTGCAAGCGTAATAAAATTAACCAAAATGCTCGATATGTAACACAGCTGTAAACGTTTAGTTAAATTCTAGTTTTATGCGATAGAAATCGGGCGCTTGATCAATGGTACCGCATGAAAATTGAAGTCGCAGAAGAGTAAGGCGCACACACTTTTCTAACTGGTCTGATCACGTTAATGTCAAAGTAAGATTTGCAAAATAAATGATAGGTTTAAAAGGACATTGGAATTTTTTCTCACTCTCATAAAATATTAATGCTTACTTTTGCTCCCAAGTTATTTATGCGTGTGTGAATGAGGGGAAACAAGTCAAACAAGTTGGTGCATTTTAAGTGTTAAGAAGATTGAAAATCACCTTCAAAGTTGCTAAAAACAATTCTGGATGCGTGATTACAATTATTTTGGTGTGCCAAAAAATAATGTCTTGCGAAGACTTAAGAAGTTAGCCTTTTTCGGTCTTTTTTTAAACTGACTACTGTATTTTAAATTTAAATGGAATTTAAAACATTCCACCACCATATGCATTTAATATTCTACACTATTATGGTTTTAGGCTCGGCACTTAGACCTACTTTACCACGTCTGGGTAAGCCTATTAAATAAAACTTCGCCTGGTAGACTCTTACATACACTTAATATTTCAGTATTATGTATTAGGCGAGGTACAAGTATTGGTAGTCTACCATGTCTGCTGAGGCATTAGATAGCTTTGCATATAATTTTTAGCAGTTATTCTTTTTAGACGAGGCGTATCGCTACCAGTTTCATCACGGGGACCAGATTGACATGGCAAAATTTGAATTACCTACTTAAAGAAAGCACATTTCGCTGGTACTTCTAATCAAAATCTGCTAGCTTTAGTTTCGTTTTATATTTTTGATAATCCGTATGGATAATTCCAAGGAGGATATAATCCAGAAAGCTGAATGTAAAAACAGCAAATATTAAGAAACAGACAACTTTAAGGGTTCATTTGTATGAAAATGTCGATTTGAGGAATTAGAATCGAATTTCGGTTGTAAGCAAATAAATTATAATCAGTAGGTACATCCACGAGATCGCTAAAAAAGAGCATAGCATGATGAAAAAGACGCCAAACTTGACGAAAACAAAATTTTATCGTCTAAATATTTCTTATTAAGAGGAAAGATCAAAGTTTATTTTAATTATTTAAAATATATTTTTTTTTTTTTTTTTTTTTTTTTTTTTTTTTTAGAACAATCTGAATTTTTATTTAAAAATCCTTGTTTCTCTTTGTATCACCGGAACTAGCAAAATAACATACAATTTTTAGCACTTTTTTTTTTTTTTTTTTTTTTTTTTTTGTATGACTCGCATTAATTTGGAAAATCTTGCAAAAATGAAAATAATCGTCGGATGTTAATGAAACTTACAGAAAGAATTCACAGATGATTGAAATTATTATGTTTTCTGTTATTAGTCATATCAGAAATATTTTTTTAATATTACCCCCCCACCCCAACAACTAATTTTATGAAAACGCTAGAAATTTGATCGCATCGGGTTTTACAACAGTTAAAAGCACAAGGCTTTGAGGAATGCAAATCATGTTTTGTTTTTTTTAATTGGACCCCACGTACCTGAAAATCAGCTCTGAATTGTAACATACAAAACTCAATAAAACAAATATATTATTTAATTTAAAATGCTTTTGCTTTTAGTTGTTTTTATGAATAGGGACAATATTTTCTGAAAGCAGAAAGATTTTTCGATGAAAATTAATTTTTAATACAATTATTTGTTATTTTTTAATTATAATAGATTTTTACATTTAAGTTGTTAAAATATTATAAAATTAGTTAAAAGCCGCATCAGGTTTTGTAAGTGTCCTTATGAGATAGATCTTTTTTTAGTGCGTTATAAATTGTATCGTTTTGACTAATCAGAAGATCCGTAGTAATTAAGAAATGTAATTTTGTGTTTATAATCGGGCTCTAATTATAAAGTACGGAAGACCAACCAGAATACAATTAAGTTGCGTTATTTGAGTTAAGCATTGTTCTCCGCTGTTAAGGCCTTTACCTTTGCAAAACACGTGTGGAGAAATTTATTTGATTTTTCAATTTCAACTGACAAGGGTACCTAAAAGTATCGGTATCATCTTATGAAATTTATATGATCTTATTTTTATATTAATCTCGGTTATTGCATTTTTTCCACAAATGAAATATCAAAATTAATAATAAAATGAATGGAAATACAGATAAACCAGTAAAATGTAGTAAATGTACATAAAATTATAGTATTTTATGTACACTTCTGATAAAATTTCATGAGAAAGGTACCTATAAATTAATTAGATACCTTTCTTATGAAATTTAATCTCATTCGTAACAGTCTTGTTTTAATTTCTTTATAATATATTTTCCATAAAGCATCATAAACTTAAAGGTGAAAGCCAAGTACAAAAAAAAATTAGAGCACTGAAAATTTTCCTTAAAAATAACGAGGTAAATAATTTGTTCACTTAAATGTAAAATATTTCACTTTTCTCCTTCCGTAGAAAAAACTATCCTCACGGAATCGGTCAATGTCATTCAACACCTGTCAAGTGACGCGAAAGTTTATGATCTGCTTTGTTTTATTTTCAAATTACATCTTTTCGGCGCAGAAGCTAAGTTAAGCTTGGTTCAAAATATTTTAAATAAACATTATAATTTCTGATTTTCTTAAAATAAGTTTTGAAAAAAATATTTAAAAGAATTTCAAACTGATTTTCATTGATTGTATAAAATGGAAAACAATAGTCAATTTTGCTGACTCAAAAAAAAAAGATTTTTAACGAAATTTTCGGACGTGTTAGGAACGATTAAAAATGTAAAAAAAATACCACAAAAATACTTTGATCTTTCCTCTTAATAATAACAAACATTTAGACGATAAAATTTTGTTTTCAAGTTTGACATCTTTCATCATGTTATGCTCTTTTTTAGCTATCTCGTGGAGGTACCTACCTTAAGGTTGTCTTTTTCTCGTGTGTGTGTATATATATATATATATATATATATATATATATATAAAGACCAAATGAAAAATTGACGTTTTGAATAGCGTCACCCTTCCTCATTTGTTTTCTGGTAAGACTTTTGTAAATTTTATTTCAGATTCTAAATAAAACATCACCCCCCCACCCTCACTCGTTTAATTTATTCTAACTTTTCACAAATTAAAACGAAAATTGGCACTCCTTCGTTCGTATTTCCCAGAACTTAATTTGATGATATTCACGAAATCAATTTTACATGACTTAACATCTTTTCAAATGGTAAGTGACTTTGTTTTGTTTTTTTTTGTTTTTGTTTTTTTTGTTTTTCATGAAAAATTCTAGTCATCGGTTTTGGCTCAGTCTTTCTTTATCCGTTTTGTCTGTACCAGTGTTCAAGTTTTTGGGCCATTGAGATTTCTCATTTCTATACAGTAAAGATTTGCCATTTATTGACCGACATGTTGAAATTTTACGATGTCTTTCTCTTCATGAAAAACGGAATTCTCAGTTCCGCTGTCATCGTTCATCTCTAGTATTGATAAGAGTTTCCTTTCTAATCTTTTGTTTAAGGCGGCGTGGAAGGTCATTTTCATTATTTTCCTTCTAGTTACATGTACTACCCATTGTAGCACTTGCTGTTAGAATTGTTCAACTGATTTTTTTTTTTATTGATCTGAGAAAACTCTTACAAAAGAATCACATTTTTAAAGGTTCATACGTCTTATTGAAATATCTCTTGCCACTATAGTCATTGCATGTTTATTAAAGGTAAGTATCCTAATTACTTCATGTGGGTGAATTCTTTTTCAATGTCAGCCACTCCTCGCCAACTCGAATAAGTGACCTCCCTAAACGTCCAATTTTTAAACAAGTATTTTGTGGGGTTGTATGTATGTAGATATGTGAATGTATGTGTAATGATATAAATATTTATATTATATATATTGATTTATTCTTTGAATGACTATTAAACTGCATTATTTATTTGAAAATATCTTCGATCTGTAGTAAAAAAAAAAATTAAAAAATTCTGAAATCTAAGACATTGCTCTAATTATTGGACCAATAGCCTGTCACGTCAACGGAAAAACACAATAGAAATTTTGAATTACTACAATATTTAAAAATCTAGCGTTGCATTTCTGCACGTTCAAAAATATTAACTGTTAACAGCACTTTTTTCTTTTTAATAAAACAACTTTCGACAAGTATCACATTCGTTTCGTCTTAGACTTTTTCTTGAAATTGCCAGAAATTGAGGAAGGAAAAAAATAACATCTATGTCTGAAGATGGCGCTTGTTTGCATCGAAAGAGCTTGCAAATTATATGGATCGAACATCTAATCCATACTACAATTAATACAAACAAGGATCGTATCATTCAGCGAGTGGTCAGTAAGTTAATGCCTTAATCTGTTAGCGAATTACATTAACTCTATTGATTTATTCTTTGAATGACTAATATATGTTTTTGTAACCCTATATTCCTGTGTCATGAATCTAACTTTTTCTCAAAAAAAATAATGGAAAAAGCATTAATTTGTTTTAGTACTTGAAAAAGGTCACCGTTCCCAAGCCAAAAATTCGGTTTTACCATATACGCTTTATTTTTCAGTTTGTTAATGATGTAACTGCATAGTCCATAGGTATATTTTAACACATTTAACAGTTTATATTTATATCATGACATAGAAACTTACATCTACAGGTCAAAATAAATATATAAAGAAAAAGAATGTGGAATATTTAACATAAAGCATAATATACAATTAATGTGATTTGCTAAGTTGAACATTCTCCGTTTTTTTTTTTTTTGCGGGAGGGGGGTGTTTTTATTAAAAAATCTTTACAAGCGTCATAACCTCTTGAAGGCACTCGATTGTCTGTTCTGCACACTGATTTATTCTGGGAATTTTCAGTCTCGGTGGTTTGGGATTCCAAAAGTTTTTCAGTGTAATGCTTTTTTTGTGAGCCTGTAAACTGCTATATAACTTCTGGAAATTATCTGCATTGTAGGTTTAGTAAATAAATTAATGGTACGTCCATCTGTAAGAGGTGTATCTACAAATTTTGTGTAGCGATTTTTTTTTTCTCTGGTAGAATAGATTCCAAAAGAATACGGATTGCTCTAGAATTTTACCTTGCATTAAGTATTTTTTTAAAACTTCACTTCAGGAAAATTTCCAGTTTCTTTGAAAAAGGCGGAAAACTCTAGTTAAATAGAAATATCACCATGCCGTCTTGCTGTTTCAGTAATCACATTTCCATTCTTGAGCTGTGTTGTAAAGAGTTTGAGATGAAACAAGGCTGAGTCCATATAGCTTGAGTGAAGCTTTATTCCACTAGAAATCTACTCCGGTAGCGAACCGTAAGAAAATGGCCGACTACCTCGTAAAGAGAGAAAGACGAAAACACGGAAATCAATCAGTCCTGGAAAATCAAGGAAAGATTAGAGAGTTCCTTTATTTTCACCACAAGCTGTTTGTAGTTATTTACAAGTTCACGGATATTCGATACTGGGCAATGTGCTGCTTCCAAGTTCGTCATCCATTAATACGTGAAGCACTTTGTTAAAAACATGAGGTTGGCGGCCAATGAATTGTGATACTTCCAGTTTCTATTGAATGACAATCCCATTCCTACTTTCAGTGTTCACATTCGTAGTGACTGCAACAATCATCTTTGATTTTCAATAAATATCGGTGGCAAGCGGTCAAACTGAAGGCTCTAAGTCCAAGAACTGCAAGAATGTTTATTATTGTAAAATTGCAATAATTGTGGCACAAGGCCAAAAGAGGAAGTAGGGTGAGGCTAGTCATCATTAACTATCTTATGCCTAGCTAATCCCATTCACGACCCATTCATTCATTACAAGAAACTCCTTCACCACAAGAAGTCATCCCTCAACATTCGTTCCTACATATATCGCAATACCCCATCCTCACAGAACCTACAAAAAGCCCTTGTGTTGTGCGTGTTATTTTCAAGACAAAACGAAATGAATTTATTAAAACAAAGTAACTAATAACAAAACAAAATGTCCTTAGCATCTGGAAGAATTTTTTCTACAGGTTAAGTCTTAGAAATTTTTCAAATATAGATAATGATAGGATGAAATGAGGAGGGTATGAATCCCCAAATATAGACTAAAATATAAAATATCGAACAGAAAATAACATGTTAATATGACCCGTCCACCCCACAAAAATAAGAGTGGCTGCTGTATTCAGTCTTCAGAATCAAGAAACTCGCTTACAAACGGAAAGGGAAGGATCAAATAATTATGGACGTGGGGGAAGCAAAGACTGGCTCAGTCAAGATGAAAAGTGCGACCAAAACAAACTGGGGAGGTTGGCATCTCTATTTGTATCATAATGAAGATGAGGACGGGTCGGGAACGATACTCCCTCATATTAACTAAATATACAAAGAATGTGTAACTGAACCAGGAGGGTTTAACAGGAAACCGCCCTCTTGAGACCAAGAGGACCTATAAAAGGAACTTAAGGAGAGCTCCTTTCACACGAACCAAGCTCGCTACTTTCACCCACCTTTCGCTGAAATCTGTCGACACCAAACGCTTTCTATCAGTTCTAATCTTCACCTTCAGCAGATGCTGAAAGAATCCGATCAGAGCTTGATGAGAATAGCGTTCGTATTGCAAGATTCGCTTAGTCGCGTCGTCCAGATCACCATTCTTGCCACGGCTAGTAGTGTTAGAAACACCATTCGTTTCAACCCAGAATACGGTGGTTACACATTATCTCACGCCTATGTGATATCGATGAGTACGAGCTTATCGGGAGCGATACGAACCGTCAACTCGCCGACATAGTCCTAGAAAGGGCGCACCTGAGGACAATGGTAGAAGGCGTGCGAAGCCGTTTCCTCTAAACCAAGGTCACACCGGTGACAGTCGGGCAAATCCGTTCGCCCCATCTGAATATGTTGTCATTGAGAGATAGTACATTTCGAATCAATCGCCAGGTAAGCGAAAACTCAGGGTTACTGAGATAATTCAACTGGCGCCCAAGACCAGAAAAAGCTCAACTCGGTTACCGAAAACCCGAGTCGCCCGCATAGAGGATCTTTCGCGACCCCCTCCACTAATTCACGATACAAGACCTTTCGAGACCGTGAAAGGAAGGGGAAAAGATCCTCAGGGTCGCTCAACACTCGTTGAGGAAAGTCGACAGTTTTCTGGACAGCGCTCAGTCCAGGAAATGGGAAGAGTGATAATGTCTAGGGAAGGCTCCCTGTCAAAACACGGCGTAGGAAAGCCAACCTCGAGGCGTGTCGATGATTCACAAAATGTGGCCATCCCTACCCGCCCATGACATGGACGCTGGACACGGGCTTCTTTACGGAACTTCTGTTTTTGCCCACCCCACAAGAGGGTGGACAACAAGCGCTCGATCGCCTTACTATGTCCTTGTAAAGAAGTACAGACAACCGGTGAAGGATGGGAGAAAAGACATAAGTGGCAGACGCTTCAGCCCTACCCTTCAAGACCGACGCTCCACCCTTTGCCTGTACCTCTGAGCAATTTTTCTCTAGCTGGAGTCCGGGCCCGAACCACACTTCAAGAATGCGAACGGGTCCATAAGGGCCCCGGAAGTGTGATCTCCTTCTAGGCACCTAACCGCAAGCTGGAAGACTTGTTACGGTTAGTCTTGTTCCCCATGACCTTTTTGTACCGTTCAAGCGCCTTATGTACCACCTCAATGTCACTGTGGCGCGACACGAAAGTAGCTACGTCATCGTCATGCGCGGAAACACTAGCTTGAGCCCTACCAGAGACAGCGATTCCACGTTGGAGCTTCTCCTTCGGCTAGTGAAGGAGAGGCTCCAACGCCAAAGCATAAAGTAGCGGCGACAGTGCAAAACCCTGACGAGCCGACAGAGCGCAAACGTGCGCGACCGGTTTCCGTTCACCTATACCACAGCACTAAGGATGCGATACAGAAAACCATTCCACTTGCAGAAGTTTGGTTTGAATCCGGCGGCCTGCGGAACAACAAACAGGTACCGATGGTCGACCCTATCAAATGCCTTGAACTGATCCAAATTGATCAGCGTATCTTGTTCGTCGTCTTTTACACGCTCTAGAATCTAGCGGATCAGATGCAGGTTGCTCTGAATTGTTCGGCCCTTCACAGCATGTCTGCTCGGGTCCCAACAGAATCTTGGCAACTGACTGCAAACGCTCCGTCAGGATCTTGGCCAAAATATTTTACTTTCTGTTTAGCAGAGTTATGGGCATGTAATTATCTAATTCTCTCCCACCATCCTGGCCCTCCTACAACAGCATGGTCACATTCCTGGTGATCCAATTGGGGATGGACTCCTGCCGGAACCAGTTGTTGAACACTACAGTCAAAATCGGCACAAAGATGTGCGACAGCCTCAAGTACAATTCATAAGGCAAACCAAGTCCCGAAGACTTGTCATAGTCGACCCTCTTCAATGCCAAGTAGACTTCGCCCTCTGTGATCTCACCCTCGCAGCTAGCCGCTTCAGCTTGGGGTCTTGACCTCACGAATATATCGATCGGAACATCAATGGATCTCTTTGCGAAATTCTGCGCCCATATTCACGGCTTCCTTAGACATCTTGTTTAACATATATCTAACTACCTGACCCTGGTAGTGCTCGCTAGCCGGCCGCTCCACAGCCTGCCTAGCTAAACCTATCTTTAGGGACCCCCCCCAGAAGTTGATTGTATTTTATTATTAAATATTGTTTGCGAGAATGATTCTTGCCATATAATTAGCTTCATTATTTGTTTTTCGTATGAATGATTTACGTTATATATATATATGTCCAATAACTTTTTATTGATCCACATTTTTTCAGTATTTCTGATTTCCTGTCCGTCTATGCAGTTTAATATCGGATTAAATTCGATTTCTGATTAACAAAGAGAAACAAAGTGTGCTGTGATTTATGTCGGTTGTAGATTCAAATTTATACATGTTTTAATGAAGACTGACAATAGAAAAACGAATTAATCCTGACGTTGGATTGTTTTTGTTTTTATCTTCAGCTGACTACGGTAAATTCGATCAGATACGTACGGTCATACGATCGTAGCTTCGGTAATTTTTAAGATCGATTTTTCCATGTACATAGTTTGACTTCTAGTTCGAAAATGGGTAGAACAAATCACGTCTATTTTCGTTTACAGCCCTTTTTCTCGGTTTTCTCTACTCTTGGAAGTTGCCTTATTAAATAATGCAAAGCTATACAAAATACTTGAATTGGTGAGGGAGTATAAAAACAGTATTTTCAGACATTTAATACTGGGCCTATTTTGTTGTCATTTCATGCAATATTTTCATGTAATTATAATGCTAAATATTTTTATTTTCGATTATTGATTTTGAGATTTTTAATTTTGGTTCTCTTTCGTTAAAATGTCTAAATTTCTAATCCCGTAAATAATGAATTTATAAAACCGCATTAGGATCGGATATATCAGCTAGAATTATATAAAAAAGTTTCATGTTCATTAGATTGTTGAGGATGTCTGAAGATGTTAGAAAGGTATCAGGTTTGTTAGTTATGTCTCTTAGATTTGGAAATATTTGTACCTGAGCTCATAAGGGTTGAAGTAACTATTATTAAACTGTAGTTTAGAAGATTGTGTTCGTGTTGAATGTTAGGAATTGTCTATTGGACCAAAAGAGTTCAGAAGAGTTGGTACTTGCGTGAATGTTGCAATGTTCTTTAACGTCTGACCGCATGGTTAAGACGGGATTCCTTGAATGTTACATTTTGGCAGCAAGGAATGAGACGCGAGAGTGACGAAGAGAGGCAGAGAACCACTTGTTTTGCTTATGTAAGATGATGTATCACGTGACTGGCATATTGAGCGCGAAAACAGATTTGTCGCATGCAGGCAAATGATGATTGGTCGGAACTGACCAATCAGCGAGCTAGTTTTGAGTAGATTGACCAATGACTGCTTGCCGTACGATTTCTAAGTATGTGCGTTTGATTGTCACGATAATCACAACAAAGGAGAGTACATTTCCTCGCGCAGGGGCGACTAGCAAATGTGGAAGATTCCACAAGATTGTATCTGTTATCAATTCTACATCAATTTACAACGGATGAACAAAAGCTGTTGATACAAAATGAGATGAAACAAAAATTTGCCCAATGTGTTAAGTCTCAATCTTTATGAACAGTTGGTTAAATGTTTTTTTTTTTTTTTTTTTTTTTTTTCCTTCCATTTTCCTTGTATTTTTGTATGAGACCAGAATTTTTTTTTTTTTTTTAACTCTATGCTAAGAATAAGATTCCTTTAGAAGTATTTTGTCAAACAAAATGGCGGATGGCTATTGTTTTAGTTTTATTGATCTAAGAATAATATAGCTGAGAAAAACATGACACAAAGCAAGAACATCTAATAAATGACCGACTGAGTATGTGAGATCATAATACTCTTTACTTTATCTTTTTTTAAATACATCCTTTCAAAAACATTAGTAAAACATGGGTTTATTTTTATTTGTCGTTCGAGTAAACTTAAAAACAACCATCACGTGTTTACTAATTATTTTTAAATTGTTCGTATGAAGTCTCTATAATACGTTAAGTGACTTTTTGTCTAATGTTATTTTTGCACTAATGATACTCCCTTGCACTGGCGACACCAGATAACCCTGTCTTTAAGAAAATGGTGGACTGCTTTTTACAATGCTTTAAGATGAAGAAAAAAAACGACTGAAAGAACAGCAACAATAATTGTAAAAAATATATTCAAGTATCCCACATTGTAATAGCAGTAGTTTTAAGGAATGCGATATGCTGTATGATCCAGGATGAAAAATGTAGACTCGGAAATTAGTGCACTGTCTATACTTTTTCAATATTTAATAGTCAGTTAGGCGATCATGTATCTTTCGATACATGACTGACAGGGCATATTTTTTTCTCGCAGTAGGTTGTCATTTCTTTCTGTGGTAGACCCGTTGCCATTCAAGGCTATAGAACTTGGTCTGTCCTGCTATTTACCCATAGCAGGTGAGGGAGAACAGGATTCATACCTTTCCCAAGGATATTAGCACGTGAGTGTCATGGTTTCTACTGGAATTCGGCCTTCCGATTCCTCAATCCGAACCGTTATCCATTACTCCAACGTGCCTCCGTTTAATATATTTCTTTTAATTAAAAATGCGTTCTTTAATTTAAAATTATGCTTGGACACTTTACGATTAACTATTAATGCATTGCATGTTTCAGCTCTTCTGTATTCTTTTACTTAAATTCCTGTATGTTACAGGTAAAAGATTGGACTTGGAGTTTCGCCACATGATGGTCATAGACACCACGTATACTGCAGTCATAGCAGCAGTGGTATGTCTTGGGTAAAATAGCCTAATGGAGTCAATCCCTCTTTAGTGATGGTTTGGAATTAACTTTCTAGACTGTTTACCACCTCGAGGCAAGAGGGCCCAGTCTGCCCTGCTATTTAATTCTTAGCTGGGGGAAGATTGATTAAAACATTTTTCCAAGATCGTACTCGGTTTGTATTAATGCTCATGAAAAGCAAGAATTGAACTTGGCATGCCGAATTCACTTTCCACGCTTATAACCCTTACACTATACGCATTTAGGAAATACATAAATCCACTCCTTTCCCAGATGTATCTAAATAAATGGACAGTCAGAGCCCTTTATCCCTGTAAAGTAGTCCAGTGAACATAGCTGGTCCCAAACATCATTTAGAAACGTGGAAGGTTAGACATCTGGTTAGCATCCGAGCCCGATAAAAACCTACAATTGCTATAGAAAAATACCATACCGTTAAAAACGAATACAAAAGGTTTCCTAATACACCTTCCGTCTAGACAATCTCGTCTTAAGTCCGTTTTAAAGTTGAATGCTTTGGTGAATTGTACAATGTGTCATTGAAACCTTTCTGTCTTTAAAGACTTTTCTAATTCCTTGGGGGCGAGAAAACGAACAGCAATAAAATGGTTAATTATAAATACAATGTCATTTCAATTTGTTGTAATAAAAATGAATGGATGTTCGGATAGTATAATGGTTGCTAGAAAATGGAAACGATGAGACGAGTTCAAGTTCTGTTTTAGCCTATTACATTCACTAGGTCGAGTAAACGATTCTGAACGATTCAAACCGGGAAAGTTAGGATTAAGTAACAGCAATACAGATTTGGCAGTAATATTCCTTTTTTTTTTCTTTTTTTTTTATCTTTAATCTGACTTTTGTAGATGTAAAGAATGATAGGAGTCATGTATTTCCTGTAACGATAGAATGAGCCAACCATTTTCCAACATCTTAAGAATGGATCGTATGAGTTCTAGTTGAGGGCGGGATTGAACCCGAGACCCAATAGACATTCAAAGCATAGTCCCCCATTGAGAGTGGAACCGTTCATTGTAATTGGAAAAAAACTGTCTACTCGGTAATGTCGCATGGGAGAACACATGTGCATACTATGCAGACAGGTAAACCCTTCCCCTCGTCGCCGATTAGTACAGCATACTTCATACTCTTTTTCTCCTTGGGACTTAACGTTGTACACACAATAATTGGTGCACTGGGAATTGTCACTATAACACCCGAAGAGAAACTGAAAAAATGTTGAAACTTGCCAGGTTACGGCAGTGCTGTGAACTGCAAGAGTACGAAGAAAAATACTAGAGATTTAATGAGTTTTTTTTTGTTTTTTTTTTCAGTCGAACCTCTCTTATAAACTCAAGACATTCGACAAAATGCATACAAATGTATAAATAAAGGAAAATTTAAATGAGCGGAATATGTTTATATCATAACTTTGTAGGGACAGGTAGAAAAAATTAGATAAAGTAACTGTATCTGTCTATAACATTTCCTATTCTATACTGTAAATCATCATCTGTCCGTCTATAACATTTCCTATTCTATACTGTAAATCATCATCTGTCCGTCTATAACATTTCCTATTCTATACTGTAAATCATCATCTGTCCGTCTATAACATTTCCTATTCTATACTGTAAATCATCATCTGTCCGTCTATAACATTTCCTATTCTATACTGTAAATCATCATCTGTCCGTCTATAACATTTCCTATTCTATACTGTAAATCATCATCTGTCCGTCTATAACATTTCCTATTCTATACTGTAAATCATCATCTGTCCGTCTATAACATTTCCTATTCTATACTGTAAATCATCATCTGTCCGTCTATAACATTTCCTATTCTATACTGTAAATCATCATCTGTCCGTCTATAACATTTCCTATTCTATACTGTAAATCATCATCTGTCCGTCTATAACATTTCCTATTCTATACTGTAAATCATCATCTGTCCGTCTATAACATTTCCTATTCTATACTGTAAATCATCATCTGTCCGTCTATAACATTTCCTATTCTATACTGTAAATCATCATCTGTCCGTCTATAACATTTCCTATTCTATACTGTAAATCATCATCTGTCCGTCTATAACATTTCCTATTCTATACTGTAAATCATCATCTGTCCGTCTATAACATTTCCTATTCTATACTGTAAATCATCATCTGTCCGTCTATAACATTTCCTATTCTATACTGTAAATCATCATCTGTCCGTCTATAACATTTCCTATTCTATACTGTAAATCATCATCTGTCCGTCTATAACATTTCCTATTCTATACTGTAAATCATCATCTGTCCGTCTATAACATTTCCTATTCTATACTGTAAATCATCATCTGTCCGTCTATAACATTTCCTATTCTATACTGTAAATCATCATCTGTCCGTCTATAACATTTCCTATTCTATACTGTAAATCATCATCTGTCCGTCTATAACATTTCCTATTCTATACTGTAAATCATCATCTGTCCGTCTATAACATTTCCTATTCTATACTGTAAATCATCATCTGTCCGTCTATAACATTTCCTATTCTATACTGTAAATCATCATCTGTCCGTCTATAACATTTCCTATTCTATACTGTAAATCATCATCTGTCCGTCTATAACATTTCCTATTCTATACTGTAAATCATCATCTGTCCGTCTATAACATTTCCTATTCTATACTGTAAATCATCATCTGTCCGTCTATAACATTTCCTATTCTATACTGTAAATCATCATCTGTCCGTCTATAACATTTCCTATTCTATACTGTAAATCATCATCTGTCCGTCTATAACATTTCCTATTCTATACTGTAAATCATCATCTGTCCGTCTATAACATTTCCTATTCTATACTGTAAATCATCATCTGTCCGTCTATAACATTTCCTATTCTATACTGTAAATCATCATCTGTCCGTCTATAACATTTCCTATTCTATACTGTAAATCATCATCTGTCCGTCTATAACATTTCCTATTCTATACTGTAAATCATCATCTGTCCGTCTATAACATTTCCTATTCTATACTGTAAATCATTATCTGTCTATAAAATTCTGTGTCTTCCCTTAGACCATTTGTTCATCATACCCTCTAAAATTGCCATACATTGACCAATCGAAACTAATTTTGGGGGAGAGGTGCAGACAAGTAAAGGGGTACAAAATACAATATTAAAGTCTTTTAATATAACTTTACCTAAGCTGCCTAAACTAGCTGAAATCAGTTGTTTTCGAACAATTTTTGTGTTTCTGTATCTTTTTCTTTTTTTTCTTTTTTTAACAATAATCCAGTTTCCACTTCACACTGCGTTTGCAAGAACTATAAACAAACCACAAGGCCAAACGATAAATGTTGGATTCTGGCTCCAGAAAGGAATATTTACGCATGGCCAGTTCTATGTTGCATGCTCAAGAGCAAGAAATCCTAACAATTTATTCATTAGCTGTTAAAAAGGAAAACGAAATTTTCTTAAACGTTATTTACCAAGAAGTACAAAATTAAAGGAATTATTAAACCGCGAAGTAGGGTTTTTGTCAAAGTATTTTCCAAACAAATCGGCTTATTAAAATTTCATCGATTGGTTTTCGAAATTTGTAAATCTCGACAAAAAATGTTAGCGATAACTTCAACACTAAATATGATTTTCAACACGCGTTAGCGTATTGCCAAAAAATTCTAGTGTATAAAATTAGCTAAAAAAATGTATGCACAAATAAACACCCAATTGTGTGCAAACAAATGGGATTTCATTATGTACAAATCAAAAGCTTTCCAATAACACAGAAAAAGTAAGTCTTCAGAATTTGAAATTCAAACCAATCTCCAGATCCAATATCGCTACTTCAAACTCGTTAAATAGGAAGAGAAAGCTTATGGCGATAATAAAAAGCAGAGGACGGTACTAAAATGACCTCGTAAAACAGAAATAAAATTCAGATGTAATAAAAATGACAAAGTACTTTTATTGATGAAAAATCATTAGCTGTGGCAATTTTTTAAATCTTTAAGAATTAAATTTTAAAAGACAATACTTGAATATTCCCTAATGAAAAATCAGGGGTTAAAAATCTTTTTAAAAAAACTCGTTTGAATAGAATTGTATTGGTATGAACCTTTTTAATGGCGTATATATTTCAACTGACACCGGAAGTGTGAAGAGGAAAAAAGTTTTTGTCTGATAAACATGATGGAAAGAATTTTTTTTTTTTTTTTTTTTTTTTTTTATCTCGGCGTTTCTGTGAATTGGGCCGGACACAGCAACATTGTTTGGTCCAACATGTCAAGTGAAAGACATATACTAAATTTGCATTTCGTCACGTTTGAAACATGTTCCTTGGGAATAGACGCCAACACATTTTCCTTAGCCATCAATGCCAAGCATGACTAACCTAAGATTTAAATTTTCAAGGTGGCCTGAAATACATCGCGATGACTAACCAGGCACCGATTTTGCCAGTTTGTATATGCAATAGGAAAAAAAAAAGAAATAACAATTTCCAATACACGTAGTTTCCGAGTCAGGATAGTTCTGTCCCGATAATCTCGTCTTAAGTCAGTTTTAAAGTAAGTTAAATGCTTTGGTGCGTCATTGAAACATCCTTTCTTTTATTTACTTGTGGCGGGGGGCGAGAAAACGAACAACAATAGAAAGTTTAATTATAAATTTCATGACATTTTAATTTATTATAATAAAAATGAATGGATGTTCGGATAGCGTAACGGTTGCTATGCATTTACTAAGTCAAGTAAACTATTCGGAACGATTCAAACCTGCAAGGTTAGGATTGAGTAACACCAATCCAGATCTGGCAGCAATACTCCATATTTTTTTTTTTTTTTTTTTTTTTGTGTATGTGTCTAATCTGACTCTTGTAACGGTAAAGCATAGGAGTCATGTACTTCCTGTAACGATAGATTGAGCCAACCATTTTCCAACATCTTAATAATGGATCGTATATGAGTTCCAGTTGAGCGGAAGTGAACCAATATCCATTCAATGCATGGACCCCCATTGAGAGTAGAACCGTTCATTGTAACTGGAAAAATAACGAGGTGCCTACTCGGCAATGATGAAAGAATACTAGCTTGGTTTTTGGGGTATTCAACATTACAAACCAGTTTTTCGCTCATTGATCTGTTAGAGCTCGATCAGAGGAAAGATCAGCTGCAAGGTTCCGATGGCAAAGCTCTCTTCTGGTTTTCATTTTAATGCATCATAATCAAACACTGAGAAATACAGCCAGTTTTCTTTGTTTTTACTAATGTTCAACCAAGGCTCAAGAGCCACCTAAGAGAAGGTTACTGAATAAGGTATGGGATAGGAATGTACGAGTAGGACGTGGAGATTACGAGGATAGAAGATAAGTAACGACGGCTCCTTAACTTGAAGATGTTAAGATACTAGCGTTTGGGGAAGCATCCAGACAGGTGTCTCTTCCACAAAGTAGTTGTTTTTTTTTGTTTTGTTTTTGTTTTTGTTTTTTCAGGGCAAAAGCTGAGTGGAACTGCCTCCTTTTCAATGGAATACGAAAGGAATGTGGATGAGTTGACTCTGTGTACGTGGCGTGGCGGTTTTTAACTGTAAATGTCTGAACTGGTAGGCCCCACCATATCGCGTAAACAGGGTCATCTCGGATTCATTCACTAGTAGATTGTATGCTAAATGCTCGTTGTAAATAAATACCGGTTAATCAAGTTAGACATTGAAAATTTCCCACCAAATTGCTACACGATTTCTCTATTATTCTTTATCATGTTGAATTTCAGAAAAGTTTGGATCCCGCTTCGTCTAACCCTAACCCTGTTCGTCCAAGGAAAATCTCGATAATTTTTAAAAATTTACTATATTTCTAGGCTTCATTTTCTATTTTTAATGTCTATTCAAGCCGGTGTCAATGTGTGTTGTGATATTAAACATAGAAGATTATTAAAAAGAATTTGAAAATTTTATACCAGATCATGGAAATAAGACCTGTAATTCGTTATGCTTTGCATCAGTTAACATCTTCAAATAAAAACATAAAATCGAGGAAATTTTAATTCAAGACACGTCCAGATGCCTATTATTTTTGCTGCTAATAATCACCGTGTCGTGTGACGCACCAACAAAGAAATTGAAGATAAGTTTTGGTTTGTTTTGTTTTGTGGCATATCAACCTCAATGGGTTATTTAATGCCAACAAGATTTTTATTGATAGTAATATTTTTTTCCTTCAAAAAATCTATTTCTGGTAATATTTTTTTAGAAAGTATTTCTGGTATTAAAACCCACCTTTTTACACTTTCATGGTGTTTTGACCTCAGTTTTTGGGTTAACCATATGCCCATAGCCGGGACCCCAACAGGTGCCACCACACAGTCAGGGTGGACCTGGGAACGCCAGCAATTAAGAGGTGGTTCCACGCTCCCCGAAATCTCCCGACCAGAGGCCCCGCCGTTGGACGCAGTTTATCGTCTTACCCAGGAGGCGGATGTAGTTTATCGTCATACCCGGGACTGGATAAGTTTTGGTCGGAGATTACGGTAGGTACCTTCAAACAAACGCGATACCTAAGGTTTAAATGGATTTTTTTTAAAAATTAAAGATTTTTCTTGAAGCTTCTATTTTAGTTTTAATTTCAAGATCAAATTTAATATTTCCAATAAGCAAAATACTTTTTGTAGTTTAAAGCGAATGTAAATTGATTGGAAGGAGTTTCTTGATTTTGTTTTTCTTAATCGCGAATTTTTTTGTAAATTCTCTTTACTAAAAATCTTTAAAAAGTAAAAGTAATGTTTTATTGAATCTTAGTTATCGTGGCTTTTAAATTTACTATAGTTATCGCTCTTAGTTTTTTATAATGTCGTGTATGGACGTCCATATTTACAAAAATCGACACGTTTATACATTTTTAAAAATTCCCGGTGCAAATTAATACAAAAATTTAAGTCTTAAAATTTTTTTAATTATTCTAATTAAATTAGATAAAAATGAAAATTTATTTTTGTAAAAAATTCATTATTCCTCGAAAAATATTTTTTTCCTTAAGACAATAGTTTATATATCTTATTCATAAAAGCAATTAAAAGCTTTTCTAATTAAATGCGTCCTGAGTGTGACGAAAAAAAAACTACGTCCCACAGCAAGGCCTCTGATCAGGAAGTCTCGGGTGTGGAACCACTTAATTGCTGGTTTTCCCCAGGTCCACCCTGACCCGGGGTGGTAGTACCTGTTAGGGTCCCAGCTATATGCAAATAGTTACCCCCCAAACTGGGATCAAAACACTATGAAATTGTAAAAATAGGTTTTAATACCAGCAATAAATGTTTTAATGGAAAAATTATTACCAGTAATATATTATTACAGCAATGCATTTTTGAAGGTAATAAATATTACCAGCAATAAAAATCTTGTCGGCATGCCGTAAAACGAACCAAACAAACCAAATCTAAATGTCGTCTTAGTTTCATTGCATTTTTTATTTTACGATTCAGAGCAGATTGTAGATAACTGAGGTCCCCCCCCCCCCGCAAAAAGCAAAAAAACAATTGATGAATTCGCAAAGTGTTCTGCGTATAACTAAAATAAATATTAAGCGGTACAAAAATAAATTTCTCGAAATTTCATAAAATTAAATAAGTGCTGGGTGGGGTGGGGTAATAGATGTTAAAATGGTTTTACCAAGATTTTCTTAAAAAAAAAAAAATTCTAAAATAATTCATTTGTTAAAAAATCTTGAAAGTTCCATCAAAATCGAACAATTTGATTTGGAAATTCTTGCAAAAACCAATGTGTTTTTATCCCAAAAAGACGCAAAAATTTCATATACTAATCTTTGGTCCCCCTGTTGACGCAAGAAAGACAAGATATTTAACCAAAATTTCGTACTTTCTAAAAAGGATAAAAACAATTTAAATTTGAAGCGCCATTGTCACAACAACAGATAGCGATATACTAGTTCTAGTATAAATAATTAACAGAATGAGAATATTTCGTCTCGGAATTTCGGTTAACACTTAACGTTACTGCTGTAGGGTGTCTGAGCAACCAGCAATTTTTTTTCTCAATGTTTTAATATGCTTAAAATATTTTCCTTCTGCGAGTGGTAAGTCAAATTTTCATGATGAGACAAGTAGCTTTCTGAATTTTGTCAGGTAACTAAAAGAAGTTTCTGGTTTTAGCCCTAATACTTTGAATTAAAAAAAATTTTATTTGCTTGGGGTGCGAAAGTATTTCATGCTAATAATGGCGCGAGAGATATATATATATATATATATATATATATATATACGACTTTGAAGTCAACCCTGACTATTACTTTTAAGCATGAAACCGTCACTTCTGGGTGTTGGCTTCAATGTCCACTTTTATATTTACATGCGCTCTGTCCCCGATAGTCCTGGGTATTATATTACGGTGGCGTAATGGATAGCGGCTCTGAAGAATCGGAGAGTAGAGTTCGAATTCCAGTCAAATCCATTACATTCACTTACGTGCTAATACCTTTGGAGAAAAAAAGAAATCCTCTTCTCCCCCCTCTCTAGCTATGGGTAAATAGCAGGACAGACCGGGTTCTATAGCCTTAGATGATATGAAAGAAATGGTAACCTACTGCAGGAAAAAAAAAACTCTGCCTCGTCAGTCATGTATCGAAAGATACATGATCGCCTAAGCATGTATCACGCATGGCACATAACTGACTGACCTCCGACAGCAAGGAGGTTTAGAGGAGCGTGGAATCGCCTCTTAATTGCTGTTCTCAGGTCCATCATGACCTGACCTGTTACGGTCCCAGCTAAGAGAAAATAGCGTTTTGATTTTTGAATAGTGGTTCACTAAGTATAAAAATACATTATGGCAAAAATACCAGCAATATATTTATTTTTAAAAAAATGAACGCTAGTAATATATTTTTATAAAATACTAACAATCACTAAATGTTGTAGCATACGATAATGGGTATGTCTCCATTCGCATAAATACAGTAGTAAATACTGTATGTTGGTCTGCAGTTGGAGATTCGTCTTTAGCTGGGCTGGTTAAGCTCTCTGCCTCCAAGCAGAGCGCGTCCTCAAACGGGGCTATGCCGAAGGGCAGAGGCTCGTCTCGGGATGCAGCTGCCCGACCTCGTTTTATACGGGGTCTACAGGTAATCTTTGGCAGAGCGTACGGGCTCGGATACCCTACATTAAAATCGGCCTTGTGCCACATCTGACCGCGTGGGGAGGTTGGTAGATATCCTGCAGTTGAAGATTCATTGTGGAATTCACTTGAATCACTTCTAGCACTTGACTACTACTTCTATGCGCCGCTGACGAATCTTATACGTGGTCTTCTTGTAAGTATTATCGCTCATTACCAACTTTCGTTCGATTATTCTATTCAGTAACCTTCCCTAGGTATTTTATAGTAAAATTACCAGCAATATATTTTATCTATAAACTGTATATCTAAAAACAAACGTTTATCCTGATAGTATAAAATTATGTACAAAATATCTGTAGTTGAAGCCATACAATTACATACAAAATATTACATTTTTGAATTGGACATAGTCCGACAATTTATTAAAGACATTTTTGATATGTTTAACGTTCTTTTTATAGATACAAGTATTTTAAGTAAATGCTCTGTTCATAATAAACAGTATTAAATAACATTTACCGGCCTGAATGTCCGAAAAAGTTTCATAGAAATTTTTCGTTCTCCGACAGGAATTGAACCTGTATCCTATATGGAACCGTCATTTCGCGTGACGTGCCTTAACCTTTCGGCCACAGAGAAGCGTCTGGTTAGCAAGATTTAAGTTTAAAGATAGTAAAATCGATCTTGCTAACCAGACGCTTCTCTGTAGCCGAAAGGTTAAGGCACGTCACGCGAAATGACGGTTCCGTATAGGATACAGGTTCGATTCCTGTCGGAGAACGAACAGTTTTTTTTATGAAAATTTCTCGGACATTCAGGCCGGTAAATGTTATTTAATATTGTTTATTATGAACAGAGCATTTACTTAAAATACTTTTATCTATAAAAAGAACGTTAAACATATCAAAAATGTCTTTAATACAAAATATTCAAATTCCGGCATTAAATAACCCATGGAGATTGGTTGATTGTTTTTGTTTAGCGGCATATCAAACTCTCTCTCTGATATTGAACCCTTTAACTCATAACTATGGCATATCATTAAATTATATTTTATGATATATATTAGATATTCAGATCTTCTATGCACTGTATCCCTTCAAAACGTGGACGATCATAGCTATCCACAATTTCCTGTCCTTTGTAAATCTTAATAAATTTTGGTATCTCTCCTAAACCTTGTTCTGGCATTCATTTACTCAAGTTCGTTAGGTAGGTAATGCGTTGTTCTCTTCTGTCCCTCTTGCCTTCACTCTGCCCTGTGAGTATCAAATTTCCCAAGCCCTATTCCTTTATGTATCATAGAAATTTCAACTATGAAGGTAGTGTAGTTCTTATCGTCAAAGTAGAGAAAGTATTCATTTTAAATGCTGTATCCTTTCAGGACGTGGGAGTGATGATGGCTTTTGTTACTCTAACTTCTGGCCCTTTACCATATCGCTTTGTCCTAGTATTGCCGTCTATTTGCTCAAGCTCGTTAAGTACTCGCTGTTTCCACCTACTTTTGCTTTGAGTATGTCCTGTGAGTTTCATTCTCCAAACCATCTTTCCTCATTGTGTTCCAGAAATTTCAGCTCTCTCTTTCTGATTATTAACATCAGTTTCTTTGTAGTTTTTGCTTTCTTTAAAGCTTCCCTATTGCTCACATATTTTGTCTATGGTATTCTCAGCATCCGTCGATAAAATCACGTTTCAAGTCTCATCGTTTGGGAAGAGATTGTCCAGTATTCACTACCATTTAGGAAAATATATATATTATGTATCAGTTCGACATTTGATTACATTTCTTTGAAAATCAAATCCTACCTGTGTATGAAAACTGCCCCCACCCCTGACATAGTAAGACGTACGCAATTCCCTCTCCCCACCTCTAGCTGAAGGGATCTGTACGGGGTAAAGTTAACAACGATCAACTATTTATTTTGAATTTCTGAGTAGAGATATTGCTATTATAATATATTAATTCTTTCAGACCAGTTTCCTTGTCTCTGTCATTATCACAGAAGATTACTGGCGATAACTGATAACAAAGGTCGAAACTTTGCGCTAAAAAGAACAGACTTAAACAAATTTGGAAATGTAACACTCATAGTAAAACTACTTAACGAGTTTGTGCAAATGGGACGCGGAACAGTGTATGGAAGAGATTCTAAAAAGATATTGCTATGACCTGCAAAATGAGACAGAGTTCGAATCTCACCATGGTCAATTTGATGATATCAGTCTAGAATGTGAACGATTCCAGCGTGCGGCACCTTTTGGAAGTGACTGAAAACCATACCACGAGTTAACCAAAGCCTTGCGAGTGAAATTGGGTAGACGGAGCACTTGGGGGCCGTCGATAGCTGTGCTACCACGAA
This sequence comes from Acanthosepion esculentum, assembly GCA_964036315.1. Classification (NCBI taxonomy): domain Eukaryota; kingdom Metazoa; phylum Mollusca; class Cephalopoda; order Sepiida; family Sepiidae; genus Acanthosepion; species Acanthosepion esculentum. Next base: position 69,893,740 of record OZ038498.1, on the reverse strand, counting down.
ATCACAAGTCATTGTGACCGAGGGTTTGAGTGTGCTTGTGGTGTTCAGATTGTTGACCATTCTAGATAACACGCTCTCCCAGAAACTGTAACTAAGGTCTACTCAGCATGGTTGCAGTATAAACCACAGGTTGGCTCTGTGTGTTGAACACACAAATGTGCCTGAGCGAGTCTGCAATAGGGATTGGCTAGCCGCCCTAATAGATGGGTATCCTCGAATACGAGTGGCTAGCTATTAATTTTGATATGGTTGCAGCCTTCCCTATATTCCACATGTCTGTGGAATAAACAGCGGCCTTTATGAAATAAGAGGCCTGAGAATATAAAATCTATTGGAAATTTATCTCTGATTGTCCTCTTATAAAATTGACAGAGTACAACAGCTTTTTGTTGATACTGTTTGGGTAATGGAGCAATTTCGAGAGAATAATTTACCCAGTTGCCATCGTGACATGCCAGTGTTGCGACCTTTTCGTCAATAGATGTAGTGATGAAGCAGACGCCGTGAAAAGTGAGTTCATGCATTTCACAGGGAAACAAAAAATCTCTGTTAAAATCCGAACTGAAATTCATATACTATAGTTCAGTTGTACAAGCAGACAAATTAACTAATTTAAAAAAAATTAACAAATCAAAAACAAAACATACGAGTTAAGTCCCCTTAGCATGGACAGCAGAACGTGAATAAGCGGCTTCGGGGATTGACTGGATGGTTCGCTTCTAAATTTTCGGGTGACAAAATACGACAAACGTGAAGGCCAGGAGGTATAATGGTCGAAACGTTGTGACTATTGCAATCAAAACGAAGGAAACCATTGGTGTTAATAATCTCAAATTCAAACTAAAAAATTAATTTTCCTATTTTGTTTTAAGTGATAATTTTTATATAAAATGTGATAACAAAAAATAAAAGCTACTTCCCTACAAAAGAATGTCTTTTTGTAAATATAAGAATTATGAAAGATGATATTTTTAACAATATTTAACCGAAATAAGATCAATCAGACCCAATAAAATTGCCATAAAGTGTAAAACATACTAAGGAAGAGACAGACAAACAGACGCATGTGCGCATTATGTATTAAACTTATTTTAGTTTGGTACAAAACCATCAACGTGAGGAGCACAGTAATTGATACGCTAGATAACCTTACTGCTATTTCACAGTGTGGCACCCAGGAATACTAGAATGTGAATTTTAAAAATCCTTTAACTGTGTTACCTCTTTAATTACCCGGAGCACAAGATTAGATTAAACCATTTTTAAGAAATGACAGCAATAACAGTTGTGGAGAGGCATGTTCTCACATAATGAAAACTATATCAGAGGGAGGGATAGACGAAGATAAAAAGCATAAGAAATACGAAACACGAACAGACAGGAGTGTTCATGCCTAGGTAAAAAAAAAAAAAAAATTTAAATGCTGGATAAACATGCAGTCATCGTATCCCTCACACACACTTGGCCTTAGATTGGCTTATATAAATATAGTAAATAAAGTATAATGTATCTAATTAAAAAGACGAAGCAGGAAAAGGGATCGAATATTGTTTGATTTTTTTTATCAATACGTTTGTGTGATTCAATGTTTGGATTATTAACACAAACTGAACTTACCATACTGATTGTTTTTTCTCTGGTAACGTAACCAAATAAACTTTCTTGTTTGGTAAAAGTATGACACGCCAAGATAGAGCTGTGCTAGTTGCAGCCGATGTTAATGGCCCAGAAAGACGAGACGAAAATAACACAATCCGATGCGTACAGTTCACAGGACAAAAAGTGGATTTTCCGCCAACAATGACTGAATATAATCAGTTATGGCGGGCTCTTTAACTAAAACATCAACGGTGTTATTTGCAATGATTACTGACTTTCAATTCAATTCACCAATACCTGAAGTTTTCCAAAATTATATATACTAGCTGAAAACTCGCCATATAGTATTTTAAGCTAGTTCTTATTACAGAAATGTCTAAACGGAGTCTCGATTCTTCATGGACTTTAAATATATTAATTTATAGAAAACTGTAGGAAAAGTCATTACCATCATTGATTCTTGAATCGTTCGGTCATTCTTTAAGCCTACAAATTTTGAACATTAGCTGCAGAATTACAGCAAAGAATCCAAGAATTAGAAACGAAACACTACAGAAGTATCCTCGGCATCACATATGACGCAGAAGACCTCATATCCAACGTCAAGAGAAAGTTAAAATGGTAAGAACACGTCATAAGAGCCTACAATGTTTCACTACAGGCAAAATATTAGAAAGGGCAGCTAGAACAGATACTACACTTTGATCCTAGTCATCTGGACCGGAAGGAGCCTTACTTTGAAATATTACTTTTCATAGCTAATCTAATTCGCGACCCATTCATCCATTACAATTTACTCATCACCACAAGAACTTTGCCATTTAGTCTAATACATACTATAATATCACAATATTCACAGGGATTCTATTAAAACAACCATATATACAATTGTCCTTTTTCTTTTTATAAAAATATGACATGAAATGAGGGGGGGGACCAATAACGAAAATTCTGCCGCTAATTTATTTTAATTTTAGTTTGAATGTTTTGCTGTATTTTATACAGCAAACTATTCAAACTAAAATGAAAATAAATTAACAACAGAATAATACATACTCTTATTTTTCCGTGAGTTGGACAGGTCCTAATTTATTTTAATTTTAGTTTGAATGTTTCGTTATATTTTATTTTCGTTATTGGTTTCATCCCCTCCCCTTCATTTCATATCTTTTTTTTTCTTTTTTCTTATAAAAATATGACAATTGTATATATTGCGAAATTTTTATGTAAAACCTATTTAGGATATAAAAAGGCCTCTAGCTCACTCGCTAGGGGCAAAGATGCGACAAAATAACTTACGGAGTGAAGAAAGGTGTCATTTCGTTGCTTTGAGGCCTTTTTATATCCTTAATAGGTTTTACAACGATCACTGGTTAAGCTTTTTCATCTGGTTGTTTTAAAAAAATGTGGGAGTGTTGACTGGATACGACAATGGGACTGATGATGAATGTGACCAGCTTATATTTTATTTAGCACAAGATATCATTGTAACGTTTGATAAATTTCCTCAACAGCGAAAATGTTTTCTGTCCGACTAAAATAAATGGCTGACACAAAGAGTATAGTTACTACCTATATATAGTTATATAGAAGGTTTCTGGACACATACGGGAGAAAATGAGAGAAATAATGTAATTATGTATGTATCCAAAAGTAGTAGCCGCCTGCTAAATGTGGGTGAAGGAAGGTACGTATGTTTTCAAGTGTAGCAGCGACCGGCTTAAAAGTTGGCGAAAGAAAGAGTATGTTTTCAAATATAACAAGACAATATAGACATCTCAGGTCACCAGATGGTCGCATTTTTACCCCGGTTATGTTACGATGGCTGCAGCATCGGAGAATGGACAAAATTTATTTATCGATTCTGGTTTGATTTTTCCACCTCGTTATATACATCTCTAGAGATCCGCTTCAAAAATGCCGCTTTCTCATTGCCTCGCAGTTTTATATTCTGATCGTGAAAGCTTTTCTGATTGGTTGGTCGAAATATAGCTTTGTGGCCTGGTGATTCTGATATATACTATTTTAAGATGGTGAAATTTTGGTCTCCCTTTGTTTATTTTTCTATCGCTATAGTTGCTATCTATTTGTTCAATATATAAGCAGATAGACAAAGTTTAACTTGTTACGTCACTGTGTCAAATGATAAAGAGGATCAGGTATCTCGGTAACACTACGACCACACCCGGTCATAGAATGTTGATTTGAGTGGGCCGATGTTATAAAAGCTTTCCAGTACTCATGCTCTATGAAATGTACATTTTTAATGGATTTTTTATAACAATAGGTAAAAACCGTGTGAAAATTTATCAGCTGAAGAGATGAATGTTTGTGTGCCAACTTTGAACCTTCGTGACCGTAAAAAAGGAGCGTCAAAAGGACGGTTTTTCCCTTGACACCACTATTATTTTAACTACCTTCACTCCTCAGCAACATTTGTTTTAAAAAGCGATGATTAAAATTGTAATAAAACCTAAACATATGAAAATTAATTTATGCATTTTCTCTGAGAATTGATAACAAAAATAAACATTAATTAGATTGTTCATTTACACTATTGTTTATTGGAATGGTTGGCAAAACGATGGCTAATTGTCACTGAATTCGAACTTTATAAAATGGTAAATAAGGATTTCCTTATAGTTGGTTCACATATTTTAATAATTTGATAAGTGTTTATGAATTTAAAATTTTAATTTAGTTTTTGTTGTAACCTAGGGAAGGTTACTGAATAGAATAATAACATGAAAGTTGGTAATGAACGATAATACTTAGGACAAGAACACATAAGATTCGCCAGCGGCGCGTAGAAGTAGTCAACTGCTAGAAGTGAGTTAAATGAATTCCACAATGAATCTCCCACTGCAGGATATCTACCAACCGCCACACACAATTAGATGTGGCACAAGGCCGAATTTAATGTGGGGTATCCGAGCCCGTAGGATCGGCCAAAGATTCCCCGTATAAAACTGGGTCGGGTAGCCGTTTCACAAGACGACTTTGCCCTTCAAAATAGCTTTCTGTGGATCCTCTCTGTCCGGAAATAGTTTGACCAGCCCAGCTAAAGACGAATCTCCAACTGTAGACCAACATACAGTATTTATGTAAATGGGGACATACCCATTATCGCCCGTAGGTATGCTACAACAGTTTTAGAAATTGGTAAATGATAAATATTGCATTGTATTAGGTTTCATTTTAATAGTTTTTAGAATGTTGTAAATATAGAATTATTCTTGTAAATAATCTAAATAAATAGCGTTTAATAATTCGTGAATAAAATTTCCTTTTAAAATCTTTCATATGTTTAGGTTATATTAAAATTCTAATCATCACTTTTTAAGATGTTGCCAAAGAGTGGAGGTAGTTAAAATAATAGCGGTGTCAATGGAAAAATCGTCTTTTTTCTTTTTTCAGGCATGAAGTTTACGTTTACTGAATATTTTATTTGCCATATCACAAATGTAAAGATCACATTAGTTTTTGAAGATTTTATAGAACTTATGTAAAAAAAAAACAAACATACTTTCAAGTCCCATTGGTAATCACAGAAAACTTAGTAGCCATACTTCTTTGAGTTATGCAATGATACGTGAATTATAAATTTGTATTTTTAGATACGTTTGTCAGTATATATTTAGATGCAAAATTGTCTTGTTTCTAAGGCCACGCGTGAAAAAATTCCTTTGTCGTGTGTACATACGACACGATACATCACTGCGGTATTTGTTTGTAAATTCCCACAATATAAATTCATATTTATTTCAGCTAAGTACTTTACGAATTTTGATCTGAAATTATTACTGTATAATGCTCGATCTCTGATTAATAGAGTAGCATTGAGATAAGTGTACTAACAGAGAAATATTATGCTGAGAAATAGCTTTATTATGAATAAAGTACGTTTTTCTTTAGGCTACGAACATGATTTACCTATATTCATAATTATGGGCGTGTTTTGTTGTTATTTGATCAACTAACATTTACGTCCTGGGTAAGACTATAAACTACGTCCAACAGCAAGGACTCTGATCAGGAGGCTTAGGAGCGTGGAACCTCCTCTTAATTGCTCGTGTTCCCATATCCACCCTGACGCGAAGTGGTAGCACCTGTTAGGGTCCCAGCTATAGGCAAATAGTTAACCCCAAACTGGGGTCAACACACTATGAAAATGTAAGAATAGGTTCTAAAACCAGAAATACTTTGCAGGACGCGGATATAGTCTAACTATTTATGGGAAAATAGTTAACCAAAAACTGAGGTAAAAGGCTTTATAAAAGTGTAAAAATAGGTTTTAATAACAGAATTACTTTGTAAAAAAAATTATTACCAGAAATAAATTTTTGAAGGTTAAAAAAAAAAATATTACCAGATATACGTTTTTGACAAAGCTATCATTACCAGAAAAAAAAAGTTGTCGGCATTAAATGACCCATTGAGGTTGATATGCCGTAAAACAAATCAAACCAATAGTTGATAAAATTCTCCATAAACATTTTCTCTTAGTTTATTTTTTTTTCTATGTGCTGTGTTTCTACAGGACATAATCCAACATCCTGCTTTTTTTTAGCATTTAGTAAAGTTTATCTTTTCGTTATATCTCTAATCCCTATTCTGCCAGCCATTTACACAAGCTCGTTAGGTATGTTATACGCTTTTTTTCTCTCTCGCCTTCAATATGATCTGTGAGTGTCAAATTTTCCAAGTCCTCTTTCCTTGTGATGTGCCTAGAGAGTTCAACTCTCTCTTTCTGATGGGAGATATGTGTCCTTTTTGTTTCCATTTTCTCTAAAACTTCGTCATTGCTCACATATTTAGGTCATGGTATTTTCACCACCCTTCTGTAGAACCACATTTCTGCTGCCTCAAAGGTGTACCAATATTACATAATACTGCAAAATTTTCCTATTTCTTTATACTTTGCATAGCTTTTGGAAGGCATCTGTCACCATCCCAATGAGCCTTCAGATTTCAGTGTCGTACTTTCTGCCCTCTATTAAATTTATAGATTGTTAATAGATATTTAAATTGTACTTGCTTGGTTTTGACATCTCCAATTTGTAACTCTCATGTTGGGGTGTTTCTTTTGCTGACAGCCATACATTCTTTCTTACAATTGATGTTTAGTCCTCTCTTCTCGCTTTCTCTTACCACCTTATGTAGGAATTCTTGTTTCTTTTCTGTGTCTGCTATCTGATATGTCTAATTTTAAGTTTGGAGCTGTCAATAGTGAAACCTAGTAAGAATTCTAATTCTCTCAGGATTTTTTCACTGTAAAGTCCAGTGAAAAGATGTGGTAAGGTGCCAGGTTATTCTTGGTATTTTTTTACCGGAAACTTTGGAATAAAACGAACTGACTTAAGGGTATAAAATAAATAATATATATTTATTTGATTTAGAGTGTGTCCTTTGATATTCGTTATAGCAAAATGTTCGTTTATAAGGCGGATATCGGTAGCAGTCTGGAGAAATGTCCATTTCGGTTTGGTAGTGGATAGTTTCATAGACAGACCTTGCTAGCAGTAGTAGTCATCTTAGAAATATATCAGTGTCAATCTACTGTTTCATTAGCAGATGACCTCTTAACAACTACTCGCGTCACGCATAGCTGATTTCTCTTGCAGTCGCGTCTCTTGTTCCGTGGTTTCTCTTGCCGTCACTTTCTCCATCTATCTCGGAGCTGTGATCTTGTATCCTTTTGACCTGACTCCCAGACTCTAGCGCTAACATTGGTTCCGGCTAATATCAAGTCTCTTTGTGTTCATTTTTTTTTTTTTTTTGATTGACCAAAATTATTTTATTTTCTACCGTTCCGTTTTCATTATTTTTATATAACGGAAGTTATGCGTGGCGCCTGTTTTATTTTGGTAAGCTTATAGTCATAAATAAGTAGGCTCTGGTCCCACAAACTTCCAGCGTTTTTCGGCCGGGTTCAGCCTTTTCCTCTTTTTTATTTGAGGGTTGCCTTCTCGTTAGTCGAGAGGTTTTAAAGGAAACCGCAAATGCCTATATTTAAGTTGGATTCTTTTTTTATTTTTGTTTATATATTATTCTTTATTGGGACTCACTAGAAAGACTCCTGCTTGTTTTACATCACTTTCTTTTTTTGTGTATTTACCGAATCCAATTTCTATCCATTTCAATCAGTCTGCTCGCAGTAGAAGTTCTGTATTCTAATATCCTTCCCAAGTAAATCAAGCTTACCTATTTTAACAGTCCTTTAAGAATTTAAACATTGTGAATGATAAAAATATTTAATAATTCAAACAGTTAATTTTCAATTTAACTTTAAGTAATTAAATGACAACCGTCTCTCTCTCTCTCTCTCTCTCATATATATATATATATATGTGTGTGTGTGTGTGTGTAGTTTAAGTATATGCACTACGTCATGCAAATGTTGGCAATGTTTAACCTTTGGTCCTGCAAAGAAACGGTGTATCAAGACAGTTTTCCTTCACACCTGTATTATTTTAACTACCTTCACTTCACAGCAATATTTTAAAAATATATGAACTGTGGTATGATCCATCTCCCCCATTAATTGATCTGTCCTGAACACACACATTCAGGAGAACTCTGGTATGCAGTAGGCCAAACGTCTAGGTTTAACAATACTCAGATGGTCAAACTCTCTGCCTTCAAGCAGGGAGGAACCCAGACAAGGCTATGCTAGAGGGCAGGATTTTGTCTGGAGAGGTAGACAAAACTGACGTGGTCTATGAGGAATTTTTTCCCGAGGCTACAGGCTCGGAATGCCTCATGTTAAAAAAAAAAACGTCTCTGTGCCACATCCTGTGTTGTGGGGAGGACTTTGGTAAATACTGATTCAACCAAACCTCTGCATTTTTCAAAAACTCTGCTTGTTGAACTCTCTGCCTTCAGGCGGAGAAGAATTTAAGTGAGGCTATGACTACAGGCAGGATCTTGTTTGAGGAGGTAGACAGACACCTGACCCTGTGAATGTGAGGTCTATGGGTATTTTTTTGCCTGGGAAGGTCTTAGAAGCACAGGTAAAAAGCCAAGCATACTCATTTTTAAGAATGAGTGAATCTCATCAGAAAGAGTTTGCTTTCTTTTGTAATTTTAATCTTTTTTTTTTTTTTTTTTAAACATATTCAAGTTATATATATATATATATATATATATATCAATATCACAAAAAAGCAACTGATCGAAAAGTATTATGAATATAAAAATGTTTTTCAATTATGACATTCTTTCATTAGATAATAGGGCAGTTATATCTAAACAGTCAATGTCATAGTTGTTTGAAAAAATAGTTTTTGTTTTAGTCAATACTCGGTTTATTTATGCCAAAATTATGATATATATATATATATATATAACTATATAAATGTGTGTATATAAATAATAACAAATACAAATTGATATTTTTTTTCTAGAATTTAAAGAAAATTTTTTATTCTTCTTTGACAAGAAAAATTCACATCTCCACAAACAATACAAACCTAACTATTAAATGTGAGAAAATACGAAGCTTTCAATCCCAGAGTGCATTGCAAGTTACCAGTCACAGAGAAGTAGATGACATCTGAAGATCCTAGAAGCACAGGTAAAAAGCCAAGCACAAACATTTTAGGGATATGGGAGGTGTGAATCTCTTCAGAGAAAGAGTTCACTTTCTTTTCTATTTTTAATCTTTTTAAATACAAGCTTGATACAAAAATTTTCAGCATTGTTTTTAACAAAATATTTTATCCATATAAAATCAAATCCTAAAATATCTAAATGTCCTCAGTTGACTGACTGCACAAGCAATAAAAAGATGAAACTTCAAAAATACTTCTAAGTTGTTCTTAACCTTTAGCATTCTGTATGTAGGTGACTTAATTTGTTAAACAAAATGTTTGTACAGCCACTGCATGCAACTCTGATCATCAGGCAATAATGTGGTTGAATTTTGTGCTAGTGTTGTCAAATCCTACTATGGCAACAAGAAAATGATTAACTGAAATCTGAAGATAATGCTATTGCATTGTCTGGCCACTCATATCCAATGGATGAAATACTTAGGAAAATTACAGAGTGCTAAAGGTTAATAGTTTGCAAGATAGAACTTACAACTTTCACTTCATTTTTTATATGAACAAAAATGTTATCTTTTGACAGCAAGTTAAGAAGCTGATAATTATAATACTGTAAGGAAAGTAGATTGCATTGTGTAAATATTAGGGGAAAGAAAAGAGGTAAAGAAAATTGTTTTTCTCATATTGAAATTCTTTAACATAAATATCCACACACACACACACATACATCAAACTGAATATTGTTGCCAAATCTGATCTAGTGCTTCTGCTATGCTTTTAGATTCTTGATAAAATACAAAGAAATCTGCAATGTAATATCACTGGTATATCAGCTTCAATCAATTTCTCAATGCTATAATGTAGCTTTCCTGCACCTTTTCTATAAATATTTTCATGGTAATTGTCCTGATGAGCATTCCTCTTTGGTAGACTTTATGAATTTAAGCATACTACTAGATTGGCGGCAAGGCCTCATCATTTTACAGATGAAATGGCTAGATGTAAGTTCTAATCTAGCAGTTTCTTCTCTTGCACCTTTTCCTTGTGGAACACTCTTCCATCTTTCCAGTCTGCTTTAAAATTTTTGAAGATCAAAGTAATGTCTTAATTACCTATGTTTTATTGTTTTATCTTTAAATGTTTTCTTTTACTCATATTCTTTCACACACACAGTGTTCTTTTGTGTTTTAGTGGTTTTTATTGCCTTACTTGTGGTGAAATGATTAAATATATATGCTCTGATATGAGGAACTTTGAGGGTCTGATATTGTTGAGCCCTATTTTGCTTTTAATGTTCCTTTGCTAGCACTTTCAAGGCACACTTTTGATTCTTCACCATTTCCATCTTGTTCATATGGGCTTTTCCCCTCTCAATGAGATGGTGTGTACATAGTATATACATAGCTACCCTCATTGTAACATCTTGAACTTGCCGAGGGGTTATAAAATACTCCTTTTTACAAAAATTGCTGACTACCTGATGAGTGAAAACTTTTAGTTCTGTTTACTGGGATTTTATTCAGAAATATATGAATGTGGATATGGAACAGCAACAGCATTTTTTTTTTTGCTTGAATCCAATCTTCTGGCCATGTGTGTTGTGTTTTGGCTTGACTATTTATATATGTTGGTCAATGTTGCATTATCAGTAGTGATATTGATTGCATATAATGTAACACACTTTAGACAAAGCCAATACTTTAAACAAATAAGGTAACCAACCCCCAAGAAAAAATAAACAAACTCTAAACAAATTAAGTGAACAATAAAAATATTGACTATAAATGCACATATTTATTAATAATAAATCATGAATAAAAAGTTAACATGAAATGAAATGTCCACATTTGGATCCACAATTTTTTCTACTCAATAGCTTCTAGAATAATTTGAAACAACAGTTACTACACACCCAATAAGCATTAGGGTAATACAGTGTGCGGCAGAAATACCCTGTACCTTACTAGTAACAGACATTACTACCCATAATGCACCATTGACAAGTATATATAAATAGTCAATCCAAAACACAACACATGACCTGAAGATTGTATTTAAGTATGAACCAGACTGTCACCACTTGGTGTTGGCCTCAATGTCCACTTTCATATTTACATACTCTCTATCCCTGATATTAAGCACTTTATCCATAAAGATAGCATAAATTAAAACTATATTTTTTATATATATATATATATATATATATATATATATATATAATAAAAAAATGTCTTGCCCCCCAAAATATACCTTGCCCCAAAGTATTTCTGGAAGATGAGAAGTCTCTGTAATTGAAGTGTTCAATGTCAAGTGATAGAACATTAGCATAAAAAAATAGAATAAATTTTCAATTTATCTTTTTCTACTCGGTTTTACAGAAATAGTATCCATTTTTCAGGGTTGGGGGGGGGGCTTGATAGTAAAAAAAAGTTTGGACAGATAAGTTGAACATTTAATTTTGTTGGTTGAAATAAAGCATTACTTAATCGGACACTGCTAGAAAATAAGCCTCATTTGTACAATATCTGTATAAAACGTTAAACAAGCATTTGATTAGATAAAGTAAAAGAAAACTGAGTTTCTAATTAACAAAATGAAAGACATTTGTTTTGATCAGATGTGTGTAATTAGCATAATTATATCATTGTCATTATATAAGCAGTTAATGTATTAAAGTTTCATTATTTCTTATTACTATATTATTTTAGTGGCTACACATGATTAAGTAATTTCAAGGTTTGGGTGTTGACTTCAATGTCCACTGTTATATTCACATATGCTCTATCCCTAATATTGAGCACTTTAATGCATAAATATAGCACACCTTAAAGCTTATATATATATTAGTTGAACAATATCAACAAGGTCTATCTATCCAATTTTTTAAAGTTTTTTTTCAAATTTCCAAATAAGTTTTATATAATTGGTAAACTTTGCAAAATTCATTTTTTTTTTATTTTTTTTTTTTTTTATTACATTTTTATTCTTTCCTTGAGTACGTTTGAATGTGGCATATTCCTTGTCAAGGATTTCATTTTTTGTCTGTTTATTAAACAGCTTTTAGCTAATTCTAGTATTCTCATGTTTACTGGAACCAATTTCAATTTACTCAAGGTGACATCATTTATGACGAACTGTAATTCTGTTTTTTTTTTTTTTTTTTTTTTTTTTTTTTTTTTTTTTTTTTTTTTTTGATATTGTTCAACAAAACTTGTTTAAAAGAATTTTTGCTGCCTAAATTATATAACATTCAAATGTAAAATAAATTAATGATATTGAAATCATTGCACAAAATCTCAAATAGTTGTATAAATTGACCTATGATTTATTGCTGTTTATACAGAAAGATTCTGTAAAAACTTGGCATGCATTTCATTTTGTTGATCTGTTTCGGATTCCACTCAGGTGATGTCCTATTATCCATCACACATATTTTCTTTTGAAATTTTCATCATTAAACTGAAAATAGAAAAGTACAAAGATTTATTAATTTGCATTCATTTCAACCCCTAGAGATAAGAAATAAAACATGAGATTAAGAAGCAACAAGCTAAACTTAAAGAAAAAAAGCAAAGCATCATGGGAAAGATCATGCTAAATTTTAAATAGTTTGAAGCTAAAATATTTAAATAATTAAATGAAATGTTAAAGTATTGATTTTTAAACCTGTTAGAAGTGTAAGAGGAATGATAATAAAAAATGATTATTCTGATTTCAAATGACTGAAATAAAAAAAAGTAGCATTTAATGTGCCTTGAACTTGCAGCTCATGTTTCATGCCTTAATTCAACCAAGGAAACCTATGGCTACACAGAGCACAAATCAAAAACTCATATTGTCACTTAACTCTTTCAAATTTTTCTGTTACGTATCAAGAAAATTGTTTGAATGAAAATTAATCAAAAGGACAATTATACTAAATAATAATTATTTAAAATACCAATGTTTGAAATATGTGTGGTCTTTGAGATACCTAGAACTAATACTGCTCTTGAAGGATGGTATAGGGCTTTTTTGCAGCAAGCATCATCCCATCATCTCACAATGTGGGAATTCTTAGATGCTCTCAAGAGAACAGGACTTGTAAGAAAAAAATTATTGGTATACTTTGAGTACTCTTCAGTTGTTCACTATTTGCATGCAGGATCATATAACAAGGTTATAAGGATTTTTTCTTACTAAATTGTTTTATTAATGATATTTGTATTTCAAATAATTATCATTTGTGTATTTCCTCTTAATTTTTACACTTAAGAATTTTCCATTTCGAATAATCATTTAGTATAACTGTCCTTTCAATTCATTTTCATTCAAACAATTTACAATTCAAATAAATTGTTTTTGAACAATGTTCATATAATCTCCTGTCATATTGTTTGTTTTATGACCTAGTTGGAGCAATGATAATATTTTAACAAGTTATTTGAATTTTGATATGAGATAATTTCTTTTTTTTTTTTTTTTTTTTTTTTTTTTTTTTACTAGTACTTTTCTTTTCATTCCAACTTATGTCAATTCCCTTTCCCAAATGCCACCATTTAAACATAATTCCTGTAATGGATTCTTGGATTTCTTAGCCTCTAGTCTTTTGTTCCATCACATCATTTCAATATAATTGCCTACAAATAGAAATTGCAAAACCTTTGCAGAATCTTTGCTTCCAAATGGAAGAGAACTTAAAATCATTTTTTAACTTTTAAAAGTTCCCACCCTTTAAGCACACAGTTGATGACAAGGTCATGTGAGAAGCCAAAAGCAGGTATGATTGCTTTTTTGGATAAGAGAAGCAATTCCTTGAAAGGCAAAAATCAAGGAAAAAAAAAAATATTGTACTTTAGAAATGCATTTGGAGAATTAGAGAATGCTCAGCCCACATCTGGTAATCTTTTAAAAGTTTCCTTTAATTTATCCGTAGGTGAAATTTGTTTTCATAATTGAAGAATGTTGATTTTTAAAGATTGACTTTAATTAAAAGTTGAATTGCTGTGTAAAATTCTGATCAATATGTTGCAAATTATTTTAACTGGTATCTGGTATCTTTACGCCTGTTGTTTTGATTGCAATGTTTCAGCTGTTTCATTTCCAATCTTTAAGAATACATTTCACAATCCTTAACTATTTTTGACACCATTCACAGTACAGAGTGAACCGAGAGTCTTGTCACACCCTACCAAAAAGTAATGAGAACAATAGAAATATTAATGAGGTCATATCACACATTCTCCATGTTCTTGCCAGAATGCACATGATCATGTGTCCATACATTTGCAAGCGGCATCCATTCCAAACTATAGGAGCTTGTGTCAGCCATCTGAAATAGAAAATTATATTATGTAAGGGTGACAAGACTTTCGGACCACCCTGTAGAACAACTCGGATGTAAACTCCAATGATTTGGATGACATTTAAAATATCTTAGCAAATCCAAGGAAGGTAGAAAAATTTATCCACCAAAATATAGAGATGACAATAACAAAAACAAGACATTTTTTTTATTCCTAACTTTATTGAACAACAATTTTATTCTGCTTGCCTTTCATTTCTGCAAGGTGTAGGGGTTGACAGAACGATTCCTTTTCTTCATTCTGTCTTTTGCTATGTACTGTCTCTCTTCATGAACCTAGACATGAATTTGCTATGGGAAGCAGAAATTAATGCACTTTATATATTTTCACCTTAATAAATTACTGCCCCTTTTTAATTAAAACTGAATTATTTGTATGGGAAGGGAATGAAATGCAACAAACGTCAGTTATAATTCTACATCAAGAGAAATACTGAAAATTCAAGGGTATCTAAATTTTAATATTAAATTTCTTGTATCCAATATGTCTAGATACAGAACCTAGCCAACTTCATTCAGCTGGTTTTTGTTTCTTGATGTTTTTAAATATCCCACATTGTAATAACAGGTTTGTTATGAAAGGTGATACGCTATATGATCCTGGAAGTAAATTTACCATGGAAGACACAGAAATTAGTGCTCTTTATATACACACACATATATATATATATATATATATATATATATATATATATATATATATATATATATATATATATATTGAATTGGACAGAGTCCGACAATTTATTTAAAGACACTTATATGTTTAACGTTTCTTTTTATAGATACAAGTATTTAAGCAAATGCTCTGTTTTATAATAAACATTATTAAATAACATTTACCGGCCTGAAAATTTCTCTGACACTCAGGCCGGTAAATGTTATTTAATACTGTTTATTATAAAACAGAGCATTTGCTTAAATACTTGTATCTATAAAAAGAACGTTAAATATATCATAAATGTCTTTAAATATATATATATATATATATGCCTTAATAAATTACTTTTTTTCATAGTTACTATATAGTTTCTTGAAATTAATCACTCTTTAAAATGCACCGAGTGCGTCGTTTTGTAAAAGATCCCCTTTAAAAATAATGAAAATATTTAATATCCCAACATCACAATTGAATTGCTAATCAACTAATATCTTAACACATGAATCCCACACAACCCTCCAATTGGTCGTTTTCCAATTTCTTTTCTATGAGGATTATTAGGTGTGGGATGCTATGATTGATTGCTTATGAAATCACAGTACACCAGAATCACTTTTTTTTTTTTTTTTTTAATTAAAACATTTTTGAACATAGAAAATGAGTTAGTGTCAATTTAATACTTGTATATTGGGAAATTACCAATGACACACCAGTGGGTTGTGGGTAATAAATACTACCTATGATATCCTTGCCTCATATATGAAAACAATGTTAAAACAAAGTTGCTTGTACCAAAATTGATATAGTGTTTGGGCCCTGGGACAAGAAGGGAAAGGAGGCTTGGGAGCCAACATACTAATGATTGAGCCAAATATACAAGAATTTGGCTATGCAATACAAAAATTTCAAGCATTATAGTTTTAATTACCTAAGCCAATTTCATTATCTGGCATTGTCCTGCATGTCCTTTGATGGGCCAAATTCTGTCAAAAGTATTTATTACTAGAAATTCTTATTTACACTACTAGGACAGTTCTCCTCAACTTTATTACCATATTCTCAATGTTTCGGCCATTGTACGCTCTGGCCTTCATTTGTTTTATATATTGAAATTTTGAACTGAATCCTTTAGTCCATGGGTGTAGTGTTATTTCACATTCAAAATTCCAATATATATCACTTGAAGGAGGCTGGAGCATACAATGGATGAAATGTTGTGAATATGACAATAAAAATTAGGACAACAGTCCAAACAATGTAAGTGTAAAAATTTTATGGTTTTCCTAATTGAATTTTCTGTTGAATCTAAAAACTTAAGTAAATGATTGAATAAGCTCATGGCGAATTCTACAATAATAAAATGTCATATTAAATATTTGAGCTTGACAGCTTTAACAAAATATTGCAATAATAATCATAAATATGAATGCTGATCATTATTTTAAGAAGTAAGGGGGTACAAATGAAAAGATTTGAAATGAACAACTTTTCTCCATTTCATTAAGAGATGTTAAACATTTCTCTTCCCTTTCTTTCATTTTCTCACTGAAACTAAGTAGCAACTCTGATGTCTCTTATATCTTTCCATGTGATCAAAATGAAATAGTCCATTACTTATGAGGTACTGGTATTTATTAACTTTTTTTGTGTGTGTGTGTGTACATAGTTTGGGCATGTGGCCGAGTGGTTAGAACATTTGCTTTTTGGCCATGAAACCTGGATTTGAATCTCACCATGGTCGATTTGTCAGGAAGGAAACTTCCTGATCCAATCGTAATGGATTGAGATCGATCCCAGCATGTGGCACCTTTTGGAAAGTGCCTGAAAACCATACAAGCTTTGTGAGTGAAACTGGATAGACAGAACTCTTGAGGGCCGTCGATAGCTGTGCTAACACAAAGCCACAAGTCATCATGGCCGAGGGGTTGAGTGTGCTGGCCTTGTTCAAATTGTTGATCATTCATTCTCTCTCTCTCTCTCTCTCTGTCTGTCTGTGTGTGTGTAACTAAGGTCTGCTCAGCATAGTTGCAGTATAAACCACAGGTAAGCTCTGTGTTGAGCAAACACAAATGTGCCTGACCGAGCGTCTGCAGAAGGGATTGGTTAGCCACCCTAGTAGACGGGTATCCTTGAATACAAGTGGCCAGCTATTTTTATTTATTTTTTTATATATTTATATATAGAAGGTGGAATTGGCAAGCCAAGTTCAAATTCTGGACTAGTTTGTTGCATTCACTTTCACACTAAAGCTCTTGAGAAATGCATGAATCTGTTTTTTTTTCTCCTCCTAGCTATGGGTTAAATAAGTCAGTGAGCATACTAGCCTTGGGTGTTCAGGAGAAAGACAACTCTTATTCAAAAACCAGTTGGATACGTGGTTTTCAATTCTACCTCTATAAGGAGCTAGATGCTATAGAAGCCATAGCCACAACTTGAATCAGATGGATGTGGCTCTATTCTCCATGGGAGAGTTTAATCATAATGAGAAAGAGGAGGAATTATTGTGATTTTTATTATCATCTTTAATCTCCTATTTTTAGGATTTATTGCTTCTCTTGAAAGAAACAGATCAATAGAGAAATTTCTTAAAAGAAGGAAATTTATTAAAGAAGAATTGAAAAGAATCTTTTATGTCCATAAAAAAAAAAATGAATAAAAAATATAGTATCAAAAAAAATAATTATCATTAATTTCCTCATTCTAAGCCAATGAGAATTGACTCCACTTTTTCCCTATACACACAAGCATGTGACATTCCCACTATTGGACAAGCAGTTCACATAGACAGGTCATTAACACATGCATCAACAAAAACTTCCTTTCCTTTTCAGGCCATAATAGTAACCTTTCTCTTTTAGCATTGAACAAAGATTTGAGGTAAGAAATTCCCACAACTTCAATTCCATTATCTAGACACTTCTCTCTCTCGTGTGTGTGTATAAATATATATATATATATATATATATATATATATATATATATATGAGAAATACTGTATTCACTTTGCTTATTCTTTCAGATTCTGATGCATATTTGATCTACATTTGACCCCAAACTCACAATTTTACTCCGTATTACTGTCTCTCGTTTCTCCAGCACCACTTAACAACCAGATAATAAATAATACTTGTTCTGTTGTTTATGATTTTTAAGAGTATTTTTGTATATATAAATATTAGGGATTTATAATTATTTACTCGGTTATAACCCTCCTACATATTAAAGACGACTCAAGATAAGCAGTGTTGTACCCTGTTGGAACTTCTGTTCTTTAACTCCAATGGAAGTGCTCACTTTGGCATCCACTGCTCCTATGACAAAAACGGACCATAATTTAATCCATCTTCACTTCTGGAATATTGTCCAAAATCACTAGTCCTAAAACATTTTTTCTGACCAGTCAGAAAATGGTCCATGCGGTTTTCATAGTGCCCATTTTGAAAATACTGACTGACTATAAAGACCATGTTGATTTCATTCACAAAGGTAGATTCGATCTGGATGGCATTAGTTATGGACCCCATGGCAGGCAACTTAACCCAGTCCTGCAGACTACATAACTGTTTAGGCTATCAGTAGCAACACCAAAGCACTTCATTCAGACAGCGATGAAACTTGCAACAGCAAAGATAATTCTCAATTATGCGAAAAATCATGAAATATTTCTCTCAGGAGTTTATCTCGCTCAACTACATATGCATGTTGATTTTCTTCATGTGTCTCTTGTAGAAGATCAGTTATACCCTGAACAAATTCTCAGTCTCACATGACTGATATACAATAATCCAGAATGAGCAAGCGATTGAACCTTGTAGATCACTGGAAATAAAAACCACTCTCATCTCAACTGTCTTATTGGTATTTATTGTGTGTGTGTGTGTGTGGAAAGTGGAATTGGCAAGCAAAGTTCAAATTCTGGACTAGTCTGTTGCATTCACTTTCACACAAAAGCACTTGAGAAAGGCATGAATCTCTTCTCCCAGATATGGATTAAATAGCAAGGCAGATTGAGCATGCTAGCCTTGGGTGGCAACCAGTTCAGGAGAAAGACAGCTGTGAATTCAAAAATCAGTTGGACATGGGGTTTTCAATTCTAATCTGTTTTAGCCCTTTCACTTTTTTCTTAACAGTAAGACTGTCATTACAGCAGTAAAGAAAAGTAAATTAAGAAAACAGATAAAAAAAAAATAAGATTATATTAGTCTTCAGTTTGAGATTAAATATTTTTACAATTATACAGAGCTCAATAGAAATATTCCAGGTAAGACAAGCTGCTGATTAAGAAGTTCAAATTCATTCTCAATCTACTGCTTTTAACTGATTTCACACTGCATATATTATTAGGTTTATGGCTACATAATGTTGAAACACCAGTTCTCATACGATCAGCAATGTCGAACATGGTCAGTACTTAGATTGGTAACCACTTGGGAATACCAGATGCTGTTAGCTTGCATGTGCAGGTGGTGTAATGGATAACAGTTCAGAATGGTTAATTGGAGTGCTGAGTTCCAATTCCTGTTGGGTTTAAATTAACTTGTGTGCAAATAACCTTAGCAAAGGTATGAATCCACCTCTTCTCCCACCTCTATAGGTTAATTAGTAAGACTTGTATCACTAAACCATTTTTATCTCCAATTAAAAAACATTCTTACAATCTATAACATATTTTTAGCTTTAAATAAACTGCAATAGGTAAAAGCTGTAAAAAAAAAAAAAAAAAAAAAAAAAAAAAAAAATTAATCCATCAACCGATAAGTAAAGAATATATTGACTTGATAAAAAGCAAAAAGTTGAAGAAAAATGACTGTCATATTTTAAGCCATAAAAATATTTCTATTTTCAAAAACTTGTAAAAAGTGTTTTTCTCAGGTATCATTAAAAGAAATTTCTGTTTTCATTGCTTTTTTTTTTTTTTTTGTTTTTTCCAGATCAAGTAATTTTATTAAAATTTCATGCTAGATATTTGAATAAAATAAATTTGCTTTTTGCTAAAGACAGCCAATTTAAACCAATTTTCGAACATGCTTGGAAGTAAATTTTTTTTTTTTATTTTTTATTTTCTATAGAGAAGAATAGAAACAAAGATGGAAGCCATTCCAGGTTAGTTAGGAAGAATGAAAAATAAAGTCGAAATAATAAAACCAAAAGAAAGAATTAGCC
This sequence comes from Acanthosepion esculentum, assembly GCA_964036315.1. Classification (NCBI taxonomy): domain Eukaryota; kingdom Metazoa; phylum Mollusca; class Cephalopoda; order Sepiida; family Sepiidae; genus Acanthosepion; species Acanthosepion esculentum. The sequence continues at coordinate 69,873,423 of OZ038498.1, read as the reverse complement.
CCTCAGTGACTGCAGTGCAATAAAATAGGTGGATGTGTTGAGAAAAATATTCAGAGATATCAGTGTCCCTTATAATGAGAGGAATACAAGAGGTTGTCACAGGATGATTTTAGGAATAGGATTGAGTACAATTTATTTTAAGTACCAGTTTGTTTTAGGAAAAGGAGTTTGACTTTCTCGGGCAAAAAAAAAAAATATATAATAGGATAAGAATAACTTGTTCTTTATTTATTCTAATATGCTATGAGGGAGTGCTGAAAAAATTCTCGGGTTAACCCACTTCCCTGATTAAAATGACAAAAAATCTGAATTCTTTTGGGAAGGGCTTCTTACTCAGGCTAAAAACTTTACAGTGCCCACTTATACCTCTGACTTGTAATAGGTGTTACATTTCATACACTAAGTGAAACAACTGAGTCATTCAACATAATGTAATGGTTAGCAAGCTTATCTCCCTAGATCAATTATGAGTAGTGAGTTTGATCTTCACTGAGTGCTCCATACTTTTTTGGCATTGTGCCACATCTAAGCTATAATTAGTAAATTACTATATGAAACAACTATTGTGGGTCAGAGGTTGTATATATTTCCTGATGTTTGATATTAGAAATTTAACTTTCTTCACTTTCATCTTGCTAAAGACAAAGATAATTTTTAAATTTAAAAATAGTGTAAATTAATGTTATATAATACATTTTTTTTAACCAAGCATTCCTTCCTCACCCCTACAATATCTGAGTTAAAAAGAACATTTCTCTGACAGTTTTTTTTTTTTTTTTTTTTTTTTTACTGCAAAGATTTTCTATTTAAAGTTAAAATTTGTGTTGTATGATACAATCCTTTACCAAGTGTTTTTACGCAAGACCAGAACTAAAAAGACAATTTATCTGCCAATTTTTTTTTTTTTTTTCTTTTCAGTTTTTCGACTATTAATGGCATGGAGTAATGGGTAACAGCTCAAAATTGAGGAATCGGAGAGCTGACTTCGAATTCCAGTCAAATCCATTACATTCACTTACATGCTAATACCCTTGGGAAAGGTATGACTCCTTTTCTCCCCCCCAGCCATGGGTAAATAGCAGGACAGACCAGATTCAATAGCCTTGGATGGCAACTGGTCTACCGCAGAAAGAAATGGCAACCTACTGCGGGAAAAATTCTACCTCGTCGGTCCTGTATTGAAAGATGCATGATCACCTAAGCATGTATCACACAATGAACACAGCTGACTGACTATTAATGTTATTTATCAACAGATTGTGACATTCATCAGTGGTGAAATTAAAATTTTTGTTATTGTATTATTCCAAAATTTTAATACATCAGCAAGTAGCTATTAATGTCAACAACTGAGCACAAATAGTTAAGTTTTTTTTAAATTAGTAATTAATGTATAATTTTAAATTTATTAACAAATAGAAAATAAAAGTAATTCATATTACTAAATTTCTCTTATTTTTCCACATTATTCTTTTTTTCTGCTGTTATAATGCTTAACTAAACAATACTGAGTTTTTTTTTTAACCATTAACGTATAATTAATCAGTTATGTGCCATTATATATTTTCTAAGCATAGCTCAGATGTGGCACAAGGCCGAAAGTATGAGGCACCCAGTGAGGAACGAATGAACTCACTATTCAGTCATAACTGTTTTAGCGAGACAAGCTTGCTAACCATTACACCACTCCACGTCATAGTAAATACATTAGAACACAACTTCAGTGTTCTGTGCATGGAAGATAACCTACAGTAATGTTATGCACAATGTGCCAAACTATTTCTCCTGCATTGTCTAACTTATTGTGAGTATGTGTTCATGAATTTATATTCTGCAATATTATTAGCAATTATAATATATGATAATAATTGTATGTTACATACATTTTATATATATATATATATATATATATAATTTCTATCATATGTATATCATAGCTTGATCCGGCTTCTAATGCTTCAGTTTGAGCGGCTTGGTGATAGTAGTCGTGGCTCCAGGGGGCACAGTCCTATGGTTAGAGAGAATCTCAGTTGAGTTCCACCACGGTATATGTGAGCAAGCGACGCTATATTGAGTCTAATTTGCTATCTCTTCGTCACCGAGGCCCATTGGAACAGTTGGTATGTTGTTTGCTTGACAACCTAACTGTCAGGGTTTCAATTCTCTGTAGTGGATGCACACTGCTGATGAGTCCCAAATATAGGACGAAACGGCCGTCCAGTGCTTTCTGCATTCTATTGAGGTTTCTTTCAGACTCAATGAATTACTTATATATATATATAATTTTATTTGATAAAGTGCTCAATATCAGAGATTATGTATGTATGTATGTATGTATATATAAAAGTGGATATAGAGGTCAAAAACCAAATGTTAACCTCAATTTCCAACCGACAGAAGAAAAAAATTGAAATATCATGAAGGATGATACTATGTTTCCTCTGTAGAAAGGACTTCAAACTAGTCTAATGAAGTCCTTTCTATGGATGTAACATACAAATTCTTCCCGTTTGATCCTTCAGTTACCCACATTGTATATTTTGGCATGTAGTAATATATTAATGCATAATAGTATGGGAACTTTCCAATTCTATTATCTCGTGTAAATGTGCACACATACACATATATATATATATATATATATATATATATATATATTAAGATGTCGTATTTACCAGTTAAAATGCTCAGTATCAGGGATAGCATATGTAAATATATTGAGGTCAACACCCAGTGGCTATATAAGAAAACTCATCTCAAGTCATTCATATATATATATATATATATATATATATATATGAGATTAGGTTTCTTAAGACAAGAGAAAGGACACTGGTACCCTAGATTTCCAGCCAAGAAAATAAAATTTTAGTGAGCCTGCAAAATAAATTTCCACCAAATAGTATTTTGTGCAAACCTTTTACTTCATCTTCATCTCCAATTTACTGTGGAAAATCTCCAAACTGTTGAGCACAGTCAAAGAACTCAATAACTTCATCCTCGTCAGAGTTGACAAAATCAGACTTGGTTACATCTTTGGCCTTTACAACTGGACAACAGCATAGATATGTTAGAAGAAAAGTCATTTAATTTTTTGTGGTTTTTTTTTTTTTTTTTTTTTTTTTTTTTAGCAAACTCCATTTAGAAGACAGAGAGATGAGTACAAAAATGATTACATAATGTTTAACATATTGCAGTGTGAGAAAGCAATATAATTAATGAAATTCATAGCAAATGTTTTCTGTAAAATAACCACTCATAAAAAGACAATATCTGAAAAGCAGTATAATAGTTTAACATAAAATGGCTGCTTATGGTGTGGGAAATTGTTTAATAAAAACTACTATATTTTCATTACAAACCTTTAGAGAAAAATTTGATAAGGTTATTGGATCAAGTGCAGTATTGTTGGTTTGAATCAAAATGGGAATAAGTGCAAACTCATCCACCTTTCCAAATTTATGTGACGGTGATGGCTAAAACCTGAGACCCATAAGGAAAGGTTTGAAGAATTTAACATTCTCACAGAGAATGTCAAAAGCAAGAGAAACAGAAGAAATATAAAGGTGAAATTGTTGCCAAGAACAAAAAAATCAGGAGGTTGTGGAGAGTCATGATTGAAAGGCCACTGTGCATAGAAAGAAAATCAGTCTATTATTTCTTGTAAAATAATATATTTTGTCATTTTAAATGTAACAGTTGCAAGATTGTTAACTATATAAAACCTGTTAATTTTTAACTTTATTTAACATATGTGCACATGGCTAAGTTATTAGACTATTAATGTTCTGACAATGAAACCCAGGTGTTATAAATGTGCATATGGTAGCATGAGAGAACAAAAAGAAACAAATACCATTGGTGAGGCTAAAAGACAAGAATTGTTAAGATAAAATTCTTTGTATTGCTGATACAAAGAATGAGTGAGTTGGCAGGATCTACAGTTGAAGTGTTTGGTTGGTTGATCAGTCACTGGTGGTGACATTGACAACTTGTCATTTTCTGCAACTGCTTAGTGTTGGGAGAGATGTTCTTAAAACAAGATGTGGTGGATCATGACTCATTATTTTTTATGTTTTTGCTTTAGCAGCAATATTCATGATTATCTCCTTTTTATATTGTATTTTATTTATTTTTGAGGGGATTTGTGGATTTGGATGTGATGCTCAGAGCCCCTGTGCAGATAGCAACTTTTTTAATTTTTATTTTCTTAGCATCCACATCCGGCCAACATGTAAAGTGAATCAGAAAGAGACCTGTTTGAAGCAGGGTATAACACAGATTTGAATCTAACCATGGTTGATTTCTGAAGCAATATTATGATAATAGCAATTTAGGTAGACAATTCCAGCATGTGGCACTATAAGGAAACACTGGGGAAAAAAAAAACAAAATGCCACAGCTTGACCCATACATTTGACTAAAATTAGGGATATGAAACTGTTAGTTTTTTCTAGCAGGAATTTAAGTCCTCATCAGGGCTGAGGGTTTGAGCCTTCTGGCCTTGTTCAACTACTGATCTTGCCAGACTGTGCATTCTCTCTCCCAGAAACTGTAACTAAGGTCCCTTCAGCATAGTTGCAGTATGAACCAGAGGTTAACTCTGTAGGTATTGATGAAATACAAACGTGTCTGAGCAAGTATCTGCAACAGGGATTACCTAGACATCAAATGGGTATCCTTGGAAGAGAGCAGCTAGCCGTTATATATTCAGCCTAAACTTGACTGAAACAAAATGCAGTAAGGAAAGAAGATTGTATTGTCTCAGTTTTTTTACCTGTCAAGTGTTTGCCTTGAAAATCTGCATTCAAAATCCAATCAGGCAGTCTTAATTTACTAATTTAATTTAGGTTGGGATAAGGCAACAACATGGGACCTTTCAATGAGGACGAAACTACAATACAGTTAGTCAGTGGGATGAGGCAGGTTGGCTTCTGATTGTTATGACATTTTATATGGCTTATATAACTTGTCTTCAACAACGTGCACACACACACACACACAAACACAAACACAAACACACACACACACACACCACACCACATTTCTGAGACTGCACAAATCAAAGCGAGCACTTCTTCAGAGATCATGCGTAATCTGAGCATACCTGCAATATTCATCCTCAAAGGTGTTGCATAGAAGAACAAATTGTTCCGTGGTATTCTCAACATCCTTTTTGTAGAAATACATTTCTGCTGCTGCTTCAAGTCTTTTATATCTGTAATGAGACTTCCCAGCATTCCCTGCCATACAGAAGGATTGATGGCACTCTTTTATGTATTTCTAACAAAAATTTCCTGTTAATACTTTGCTTAGCTTTTGGAAAGCATCTTTCATTATCCCAATGCACCTTCAGATTTTAGTATCGCACTTTCCGTCCTCTGTTAAAATGCTTCCTAGATATTTAAATTATTGTACTTGCTTGATTTTGGTATCTCCAATTTGTAATTTGCATGTTGGGCTGTTTCTTTTGGTGACAACAATGCATTCCATCTTCTTGCAGTTGATATTTTGTCCTTGCTTTCCTTTATTACCTTCTGTAGCAATACTTGTTTCTTTTCTGTATCTTTGTCATATCTTATGTTAAGATTATGCCCACTAAATAATAAAGGCTATTTTTTTTTTTTTTGTTAACTTAAGCTAGAATCTGTTGAGCAGTTTGAAGATTTAGCAAAAAAAAAAAAAAATGCTTTTATCCATACATGGAAATTCACTAAAGGGCAAAACTCTAGATAAAAATAATGGATGAATATAATTTTGCAACATTAATAATTATATATTTTTTTTTTTTTTTAACCTCAACGACAACTGACATCAATTGGGGTAAATATTAAATACTGGGGCATATCTGCAAGTCAGTGTGATTGAGGAGACCCTAAAGACTCCATACGCACTCATCTTTTTTACACACATTTTTTTATACACACACACACACACACACACACACACATAGGAGGCATGATGGATAGCAGCTCGGATTGAGGAATCAGAGAGCCAAGTTTGAATTCCAGTCAAATCCATTGCATTCACTTATGTGCAAATAACCTTCTCCATCCAGCTATAGGTAAATAGCAGGACAGACAAGGTTCTATGGCCTTGGATGACAACTGATCTAGGACAACTCTTAATTCAAAACCTGTGGAGGGTCATTTGGGGACCTTGGTGTTCATAGTGCACCAGGTCTGTATTCGGCCCTTCAAAAAGTGTGGTTCGGCACAAAGCCTTCACCATTATAATCAAATCATGTACTGGTGTCTGTTCCTAGGAACTGAGCTATTTGATCCTCATAAATCGAATGGGACAGGCGAGTCCACCATATATATATATATATATATTAAACTTCTGTGAAAACAGTGATCTTTTAAGCAAACATCACCTCTCTATTAACACTTCATTAAGAAAATTGTGCATTGCATTTCTCATACTTATATAGTATATGTTAATTCACTGTTTCCCCTGTTTTTTCCCCCACATCACCAGTCATTTGACAATGTCTCGTCTCTAACATTTAATGAAATATTAACATAAAGAATGTGGTAGAAAGTATTAAAACGGTTTTTTGAAATTAGTGCCCAATCAAAACGGCATTTGTTGATTGTTAAATCCAAGATGATTAGGCGTTCATATTCAAATGTCTTTTTCAATCATCAGTGTGCAAAGTTGACAGGATTTTTTTGTAAGTAGTTTAGCATAAGGCCAGATTAAACAAAATGGAGGCAGGAAATTTGTATAGCATAAACCTTCAAAGTGGGTAATATCTGCTATTTTGGAAATTAAATTTCTGGTATTTATGAGGAAGTAGCCATCTATCTCAGCCATTAGGCAGGCCTCATTAACTAAATGATACATTATTTGCAATATTGATATTCAGACTAATGTCCTCATCTTTGTTGTTATTATCACAATGTTTTGGCTGTTATGCCTTCTGGCATTCTTTGGGCGCTTGTTAATAATTTTGAATTGATCCCTTTATTTAATATACGGGGTAGATTGTTCTCATTACCCTCTCCATGTCTTGAGTTATTTCATCTTGTTCTTTTTGTTTTGTTTTTTTTGTTTTGTTTTTCTTGTTTTAAGTACTGCTCACTTATTGTGCACCCTGTTTCCAAGCTCCAGGATTGAACCCCCAATTACTGTGTCATCAGTGCTTCAATGCATTTTAAATAATAAAACTCCTTATTCTAGAAATTCAAACAGAAATTGATATTTACTCAGATTAAACCAAAATGATAGGAGATTGCCACAACATAATCTTCCTACCTTTTATTTCCTAAGTGGAATGAGCCAGCCTGCCTTGAAAATCAGCATTCAAAATTATACCCTTTGTTAAAGTGGGAGGGGGTAAAACTCCTACTGCTAGTATTAGCTGAGAAAAATACAACTATATAGATCATAAAGACTCCATTGACAAAAACAAAAAATAATAATAATAATGAATGTTTAAAGTGAAAAACAAAAAGAAAATGGCTTCTGTAAAATCTTTTGTGTTATGTTCTTTCATTTTTTACAAAAACAAAAAAAAAAAACAAATTGAATTTGCATTTAAGAATAATTTTTAGAAAAATAAAATCTAGAAAATATTTAATCACCTTCTGGTTTCATATGAGAGGCTTCCTCTTGTATGTTCATTGGATCTGGTGATTCTGTAATATTTAAAAGAATTATTTTTTTTTTCCCTTCATTAAACAATGATGTTACTTTGTAGGCCAACAAAACAATGTTACAAAACATTCAAAATACAACACATTAAATATATACATCTATATATAAGACTAACAGTAGTTAAGCAAATGACAAGATAGAAAACCTAAGTGATGCATTTTATTTCAAGAAGGGACTTCTCCAGAGTAATAATTATTTTATTGATGTACTCATTATATACATGAAATGAGAATGAATCAAATATAAATTCCAAGGTTCATAACAGTAAAGGAAGCTCAATGCAATAATAGAGCAATATTCTTTATTTTAAGATATTACATCAAAAACCACATCAAATCATGATTGCATTTATATAGCATCATTCACATGTTTTTGATGTAATATCCTAAAATAAAGTGTGTGTGTGTGTGTATATATATATATATATATATATATATATATATATATATGGAGGAGGGGTGAATGCAGTGAATACCATTTAAATTTTAACATTTGTAACTAGCGTTTGTTGTATTCAGTCTTACCTCACATAACTCTAATGAAACCATTATTAGTCTGAGAACGTTAGTTTTGAAAACAAAATGCATTACTTAGTTTTTCCATTTCATCATTTGCCTACTTATATAATCATATATAATTAGAAGTATTAAGCATAAATTAGTGAACAACTTGGCGTCAGTAAAAATGTTATCAAAATTAGGAACACTATTTACATTATTCTGACTATTGTCATCAAATTTATTATGTTTCAGCTGTTGTACGCTCCGGCCTTCTTCAGGTGGTTGGAATGTTGAAATGAACCCTTTATTTCGCTCACTGGGGTAGACTGTTCTAGTTCCACATGCCATGTTTAATGGATGTCAGTTATCTCCTGTTAATTCCCCTCTCCAAGTTCTCCACTGCCTTAACCGGGTATTGAACTCACACTCTTTGGGTCCTGTCACTGGATCTAACCAACGCCTTTATCCACTGTGCCATGTGTCCTTGAGGAGAACTTGGAGAGGGTAATTAACAGGAGATAACTGATAACTGACATCTAGTTCCATGTGCCATGTTTAATGGAACAGTCTACCCCAGTGAGCGAAATAAAGAGTTCAGTTCGACATTCCAACCATCTGAAGAAGGCTTGTGCGTACAACGGCCGAAACATAATAAATATGGCGACAAAGATGAGGACAATAGTGCAAATAATGTAAATAGTGTACATAATACCTCATCTCAGAAATATAGACAAATTAGGAACAATCATAGTAAATGTATGAGATATGACATGAACTGACACATGAAGATGCAATACTTTTAAAAAATGACATATGTTGGGTAATAAAACAAAAACACTGATAATTCTGGTACTTAGACAAACAGGAAACTGTGCAATGTTAAAATGAGCAATTGGCTTGTTTAAATAACTTAATAGAACAGTAAAGCTCTTTCTCTAAACAAGAAATTTGATTTTGTGTTTTTGCTGCAAATGCAACAGAGCAGACAATAATAGAACTGGTACAGGAAGTTCTTCCACATGAAGGTGTATTCTCCAGACCTGACACCTTCACCAACCTCATTCCTACTCGGCATAAATGATCTGCCTAAGAGTATCATCTGTGAATATGCTGATGATACAACAGTACATGCACTGAGAAAAGCCTTGATGACCAGAGTTTAGCAGCTGATCTCTCCTCTGACCTAGTTTTAACAGCTCAGTAGGGGGGGGGAAACACTAGCTGGTTACATTCAATGCCTCAGAGACAAAAATAGTGATGTTCCACCATTGCTGATGTGACCCAGAGCTTTCGGCAATCATGACGAATGGATGTTCTCTCGGGGAGCCCCACGTGCCTTGACTGCCTATTGGGACTTAGACTCAACCCAGACCTCAAGTTGAACTCTCGTACATATGACCCATCACTAAAGATGCTGGGAAAATAGTCAGTTCCTGGTCCTGCTCCAGCAGCTACCTGACTCTTGCTGTTATCCTTTATCTTTACAAGAGCCCCATCAGGCTGAAAATGAAGTACTGCAGCCATATATGGGAAGGAGCTATCCAGTCCTCACTTTTCAGTCAGTCCAAAAGTACATCCATGTCTTTGTAGATGACAAATCATTTTCTACTCTGCAACCTCTTTCTCACAGACAAGATGTCATAAGCCTCTCGCTGCTCTATCACGATTTATATGGAGTGTGTTCAGATTTCACTAGTCCTAACTTTCACAGCTAAGCTCCACCAAGTCACGCAAATTGTACCAAACCTCTCTCTCTCCTTCCTTTTGCATTCTCCTGATGAGATGTAAGTTCCACTCAAGCAGCTTCTTCCGACAAACCACTGCCTCATGGAACCGACTCCCAAAAGGTTGCTCCTCCTTATATGTTAGTGGCTTTACTGCCTTGTTTGGGGTGATACCGATTTAAAAAAAATCTTAACCTGATCAAGTCTAGGGTTAACCATTATCTTCTACACATGGCTTTCATAAGCTGTGTCTTTTACTCTGTAACCCTCAACCTCGAGTGGCTCTCGGGTCTTGTATAGAGTGAACACCACTGTTAAAACAAAACAAAAAAAACATGCAGCAATCCTTGTCGGGTAAACAGTTTGAACAGATTTTTTAAAAATCCTTAAAGAATTCCTCAAATCAAAAGTGAATGCAGACTTTTATGAAAGAACAGACAATTTATCTGAAAGGTCAAAAAAAAAAATCAGTGAAAATTCTTTGATTGAATAATGTCATCAATCTATATAAAGATTTTGTCAAAGGAGTGTAGGAAATAGGGGTCATAAGATTGTGTTGCTCCAATCTTCCTAGTAACACAGGCCTTTCTATCTTGAAAAACGATCTTCAGATTTTAAGGCTTGAACATTGGCCATTAATACCAGTGGGGACAACTGGTATTAACACAACTAACTCAACCACCAAACAGGCCTGCAAATATTTTATTAGTCTGGCATAAGGCTACAATTATGAGGTACCTACTAAGTATTGACCCCTCTCCACTATAGATTGACTTGTTAGCCATTACTCAATGACAATGCACCCACGATAAATTTACTTTATGTCCTTGTTCTCTAAGAGCATTCATTTGTTTTAACATGTTTGACTGACATGTGCTCAATTGAGTAGTTATGGGATGCTGTGGAGAAGTGTAATCTGGACCCTACAAATATCAATGAGTTGTGGATAGCTCTCAAGATATCATAGCTCAAAATCCTTAGATGTCGCATCCATTTGGTACACTTGTAACCCCACGTTGATCCTGGTCGTGGCACCAATAATGTAACCCCATCCCCTGCATGGGTCTTCAGGTTCCTTCAGACAACTGTGGTTACCATCTAGCTGACTCATCACTTGTTAACACATTGCGAGTTTGTTGCTCGTGTCATGTTGTTGAGCATGGTTCCACTTGATCTAACTGGCGTTTGTCTCCTTCATGATCCTTCACTCCATCATGTTATGTTTTTGATCTCAGAGGGTGAGAAAATCACTGAAGTAAACAAAAACAGAATTCTTTGGAATAAACAATTAACTTTGGTTAAAAATATAACAACGATTTGGTTTATATATGATTTGTTGTATACAGCAGTTTCAACCCTTCTCACTTACTGTTATAATAAACTAAAACTGGGATCCCCTTTTTGGTATTTGCTGTGTTAGTAGTAATTTAAATTTCTACGTTCTGGTCTTCAGGGCCAGCTCAAGGTCTTGGTCAAGAGGTCTAGGTGAATGATGCGGATTCCAGTAGTGGTAATGTGGGAACTTGCTAAGTTGCCCAAGACTCCAGCTTATATGGAGTCCTGCGTCTGGCAGGTATGTGGTTGATGAGGGTATGGCTTTCAGTTGCCTTCCATACTTAGCATCAACCTTTTCTAAAATTTTGTGAGTGGTCAGAGAAATCAAACCAAGACATAACTCCAACTCCTTCATGTCTCATCTTGCACCATCTCTCCATATTGTGCAGTGCTAATCTTTCTCTTCCTTCGCCCACTTTCTCAGCATCCAACTTCAGCCCACCCCAAGGGCTGGTACAACTGTCTTTGTGACAAATCTAAACTTTTAGTATGTGTAACTGAAAAAGGGATTTCTAGTCATTAATCTTCCTTTATCAGCTTGTCACACACTTGTTGTTTTAGATATCTGAATCAACCATGCCACACAGCTGGTTGCCTATCGTCAGTCCAGGGCTAGTAATTAATTTTTCTTGTATCACTTGTATCCAGAGGAATAAAAATAACGTCTGTCATAAAAGTTTTGACTGTCACAGAAGTTAAAATGAATGAACCCATCCCCCATCTTAGGTGCTAATCTCTATTTTTGTAGGGATATTTTTTCTCGGTGGCTGATTCAAACCAATGTTTTTCCTGGATCTTTGTCCAGGACAATTTTAGATGTTATTTCAGTGACCGCCTGTGGTTTGTATGTTTTTCTATTTTCCAGGACCAACACCTTCGAGGATACATTGGAAGTGGGGAAGAATGGATAGTCTTGGTTTTGCTCAATCTTACTGAATTCTGTCTAATTAAATTTTGGCTTTCATTCTCCTTGGAACTGTTCAGGATTTCATTTTATTATTTTGAAACAAGTTTTATTTTAACTTTTTAATCCATTTTCCTGCGAATTTCAACAATTACCATCACGTTAGTAGTCTTTCCTCCTACTTTTTTCTTTGTTTCCTTTTTCGTTTCGTTTTATGATTAACACCCTGAGGTCCCAATGTCACACACTTAGGCATGGCTAGAGTGAGCCATACATGATACTAGGCACCTCAGATGACTTTGGCATACCTGTGTGTGTGTGTATATATATATATATATATATATATATATATAGTGTAACCCGGATATGAGATTTTCTCTGGTCCCAAATTAGAGCCTGTGTTAATGTATATATAATATACCAAACCCGGATATAAGAGACTTCTCCGGTCCTGACAACTCTCTTATATTCAGGTTACACTACATATATATATATATATATATATATATATATATATATATATAAAAAGGTTAATAACATATGCTATATTTATTGAAGAGAAGTGCTCATTATCAAGGATAGGGTGTATGTAAATATAAGCAATGTGAATGTAGGTGCCAATATTGGACAGGAGACAGTTTCAGGCTTAAACACAATTATCATGCCATCTGATTGATTTCATTTAAGCATTAAACACATATATCAACATTAGTTGGGAACAATGTCCACACTTTTTCATATATATATATATTTATTACTTCAAATGTTATTATAGTGGATACATGCCCCATTTTTATTTTAAAGTTTGTGTTACATCAATCAGCCTGTGCATTTGCAAAAACAGAATAAAAATAATATGCTCTCCAGCATGGATTGAACCTGTGTCCTCATGTCTTCAAAATGAATGTTAATTCTTTTTATATATATATATATACATACATACATACATACACAGGGTGCGACTGGTATTTGAAGACATATATATTTAAGATTAATACTGCTTCCCACTAACTTCTAATGCTTTTTTCATAAATCAATGATGGCAAACCCTCTGATAACAAATGAAATGAAAAGGCCATCTGTGATTTTGGCATTAAAGACTGATCATAGCGCTTTGGATATTGCATGTTTCCTTAGAGTTGCAAGAATGGATGGTTGACCATTTGTAAGACCACATCACACCCAGCATTTTGCCTCCTAACGCTCCAGATCTTGGCCCACTACACTATTATGTGAGGAGCGTTGTTGAGAAGGGGGTTAATAAACAGTCTCATAACACCAAAGATTCCCTTAAAGCTGCAATAGTTCTATTAATGTCTGACATAAATAAGGACCAATTAATCAAGTCTTGCAGACAATTTTGACCTCGTATAGAGGTAATTATTGATGATAGTAGTGGTTTTATTGAATTAGATTAAACCATAGTTAGCTAAATTCCATGTTTACTTGTTTGTAATCAAATATAATTATATTCATTTGTTCGAGTTTTTTTTTTTTACTAATCCATAAAATCTGTCCTCAAATACCAGCCGCACACTGTGTGTGTGTGTATATATATATATATATATATATATATACATACATATATATATACATACATACAGTGTAACCGGATATAAGAGATTTTCTCTGGTCCCAAATTAGAGCCTGTGTTAATGTATATATAATAGACCAAACCCGGATATAAGAGAAACTCGGATATAAGAGACTTCTTCTCCAGTCCCAACAACTCTCTTATATCCGGGTTACACTGTATATATAAATTACTATAAACATTATTTTTAGCAGGTGCATGTGTTTGAGTTGCTACCTGTGTTATTTTCTTAAGCATAGTCCTTCACTATATTGTTCTTGCGTTTTCATTTTTTTTCCTTTAGTGTCCCAGGTCAGCGCTATGTTTCAGTTACAGTTTGGGTCCCGCCTTAAAATTTTACCAATGAACCTCCATCTTTGTCATTCTTCGATACTAAATGGTTCTACAGAGACATACTGGGGCTGTTTAGCTATCTTCACGTTTTGTCATCAAATCTTGAAGATCCAAATTGCAAGATGATTTTTCTCGATCACTATAATCCTGATCAACTCTAGAGTTAACCATTATGCCCCCCAGTTTATATACAGACTGTGTCCCTTACTCTGTAACTCTCTACATAGTGACTCCTGACACTTGTGCAGGATGAACCTCACTATGGAAAAAAATTCTTACGGTCAAGGCCTCTAATTGTTCCCCTTATGCATTTGAAAAATAATTGACATAAATTCTATATATGGTTTTGGGTTTGTTTTAAAACAAAACTTTGTGTTAGTTTTTTTTTTTTTTTTTTTTTTTTCCTACAACCTTGCTTCTAACATTTTACAGGTGGCAAAAGTCAGAAAGTAATATTTTCCTAAATCTGAAGGTGCATTGGGATAAGGAAAGATGCCTTCCAAAAGCTAAGCAAAGTATTAAGAAATAGGAAAATTTCATTAGAAACAAAGAAAGAGTAATGTAATATCGGTCCTTCTACATGGTAGTGAATACTGAAAAATATCATCACAGATGAAGAAGCTTGTGGTGACGAATCACAGATTTATGGAAAGATGCTGAATATAACGAACTTGAGTGACACGAACTGAACCTGTGAGCAACAAAAAGTTTTAGTGGAAATAGAAATGAAAAGGAAACTTTATCAGGAAGAGACAGTTGAAATTTCTAAGGCAAATAATGAATAAAGATGTCTTGGAAAGGTGACACTTTGAAGGCAGAACAGGGTCTAGGAGAAGAAAAGGTCAAAATTTAGTAAGCGCTACAAAGGACAAGGAATTTTGGAGAGCCATGATCGACGACGCCCTGAAGGGACATAGAACATAGGAAAAGTAGAAGAAAAACAAGCTTGTGTAAATGGTTGGCAGAACAAGAAGATTAGGAGATAGCAAAAAGACAATTTATTAAAAGCTACAAAAGACAGGAAATTGTGGAGAGCCATGATCGCCAATGTCCAGAAGTTGAAAATGAGATTGTGCAAATGGTTGGCAAAACAAGGATTAAGAGACATAGGCAAAAGACTCTTTTTATCAAGAGATACAAAGGGCTGGAAATTGTGGAGAGCCATGATTGTCCATGTCCAGAAGGAACATGGCATATAGAAGTAAAAGAAAAACAAGCTTGTGCAAATGGTTGGTACAACAGGCAGGTTAGGCGAGATAGCAAAAAAGAAAAAAAATATTAACTTACCAAGGAAATCTGGAGGGACATGGCATATAGAAAAATAATATTTTTAATAAAATCATTACTCTTTTAATTCATTTAATATATCTAAGTAACATTCTAATTTATTTAACCCATATCCTGCTGCCACAAGTTTTCTTTCTTTCTTCCATCCATCCATCCTTTTTCAATTTCAGGTGGAAACTGAAATTTCCCATTTATATTTCAGTTAACTTTTCACTATTGAATCTTTTTTTTTTTTTTTTTTTTTTTAAAGCATTTCACCCCAAGCAAGGCAGGAGTGCCACTAGCATGCAAGAGGTTACAGAGAGTGAGAGAAAAGGTAAAGAGGGGTGTTTAATGAAAGGATATAGAGAAGGACAGGGATTAGGATCAAGGCATCAGATGTCGATTGACATACATTACATTTGAAGATTATAGCTATCAGGGAAGCAAGTAGGAGAGAAGAAGCTGTTGGAGTAGAAGAGGCAGTTACATTTAACTGTTTCCATAGTGAATGAGTGGGACTGAGATGCCAAGCTAGTAACATGCTTAAATTCATGCAGATAGGGTACCAGTGAAAGTAACTCTTCAGAACAGTTGCCATGAAAATATCTGTAGAAAAGACAGAAAGAAGCCATATCATGATTGTGAGAAAGTGACTGTAGACGAGATGCCAGATTAAGACCTATCACATTGCATATCCATCACTGGATTTCGTCTAGGACCTCGAGATGAAGAGCAGGGGCACCAGACCATATATGGCAACAGTATTCAATGCAAGGACGAGTGGTAGATTTGAAGGATGGACTCTGGCGAGAAAAACCTTCTGGCATGACATGAGAACCACCTTTCCTTGCGGTAGACGCTCTTGATTCAATGTAGGTGTTCCACCTCAGGTCAGTGGAAAACATGTGACCAAGAAGGCACAGACACACTCTTGTGGAGTTGGGCATCAGCCATGCTGATAGGAGGCAGGGAGAGTTCTCTATGGTGGGTAAATGGGAGCAGTTTCATTTTGGAGGCATTAAAGTTTACAAGCCATTTCCTACCCCAGTCAACCACAGATTGGACTGGTGACCAGGTTAGCTTTTTCAGTGATGCCAGATTTACTATTGAGATAGGAGTAAATAGTAGCGTCGTCTGCATAGATGCCTACTTGGGAACTGATGACATCAGGAAGATCACTGATGAAGATCAGAAACAGTGTAGGACCCAGAATAGAGCCTTGGGGAACACCACTGTTCATATGAAAGGACCTGGAGAAGAACCCATTTATGATGACCTTCATTTCAAGGTTTGACAGGAATGATTTTATTAAATCAAATAATCGTCCTGTAATACCATATCCCTGAAGCTTATGAAGAAGGCTGGCATGCCAAACCCTATCAAATGCCTTAGCGATATCTAGAGCCACTGCTCGAGCTTTGCCATTATTATCAAGAGCTTGGGATACAAATTCAGTTATGGCCATGAGCATGTCAGTGGTAGACTGGGCAAAGTGGAAACCATATTGTTTGTCGGAGAGATCATGGGATACAAGGTGCTTAGCCACTTTGGCATTGATTAAAGCCTTGAAGACTTTGCCGAAGAGAGGTAGGAGACTGATAGGATGGTAGGTAGATGGGTCTCCAGAGTTCTTAAAAACAGGGACAACAGATGAAGACTTCCAACAGGCTGGAAAGCAAGAGTCAGCAAGGCAATAGTTATAGTTTAGAGAGAACTAGATCAAGCTCAGGAGCACATTTTTAGGACTATGGCTGGTAGCCCTTCACCACCACTTGCCTTATAAGAGTCTAATTTAGATGTCCTTAACCATTGACGGGGTTGTGCTAATCTCGCTCAATAGAGCCTCAATTCTAAGGGTGAAATCAGGGGTGGGTACTCCAGATAGCAGTGTTGAATTAGATGAGAATTTCCAAGGAAAGCATTCAGCCTTATCAGCTAAGTTAGGACCTCAAACTGATTGAATAGAGGAGGTATTGTGGATTTGCTGTTGTTCAGCATGCTCTTGCAGAGCCGCCAATAGTCTTTAGAATCGAACTTGCAAAATGTCTATCAGCAAGTAGTAACTTTGTTTCATTGAGGACACACTTGCACTGATTACTAGCAGACAAAGAGGTGTCTGTTGCAATCAAACATGTCACTTGGTACAGACAGAAGTGATTTCTATGGGCTATAGCAGCTGAAAACTAAGATGAGTGCGATTTAACTTTATATTTTCTTGCTGGGATGAAAGCCTTGATTCCAGCTTTTGCCCAGAAGGAGACCGCAGACACCCATTTTTGAATGGGGTGATTAAAAACCACATTCCAGGGTATGTCACAAAAAAAATCACAGAACAAGTTCCAGTCTGCTCGTTGATAAAGATATTCTGTTAGTAGGAGGTTCTTGGCTGGGGTGGGAGGAGTAGATGTTAACAGACACTACGGCATGATCAGTGTTGCCAAGAGGGCAGAGCTGCATAGGGATGGAGGTGAAACAGATCAAGAAGGGAAGCATTACCATCAGGGTTAATGTGTAGGAAAGTCAAGCTAGTATATCAGGAGACTTATCAAAGAACAATTCCACACTGCAGACATTGTAACAGGAGATGTTAAAGGAATTAGGTTTATTTTTTGATTGTTTAAGGTCATGTTTAGTTACATTGGTAAGGAAAAGGCCTAGAATAATAGTAGCAGACAGTCATCGTATACATGGACAGAAAGGAACTGGCGCAGACTGCAACATAATGTGAGCTCAGGGTTTCCCACCAAAGGTGCATGCAGGGACACCCTTCCATGCACGACATGGCACTGCAAGAACTCCAATATTACACAACTGTTGATCAGAGCAGTCTCTCAAGACCCTATGCAGGAGTTTCGGGCTCCAAACTACCAGTTGGGAACAGCAACCAGAAAACTCAACCCGATACCCTCAGTATGAAGAGACATTGCCACAAACTGCACACATCACATGAAATTCATGACAGCACTGCTGCAAAGGCCAGAGAAAAGGAAAGTATCCAGGAACCCTTCCCTAAACAGGAAACGAGAGATGTGCCTCCTGTTCAAGAGAAGGGAGAGGAGTATTGACCGGGTGATAGGAAAGCCTATCTACTTATATTACACACACACTCATATATACACACACATACTCACACACATACATACATACATACTCACACATACATACACACACACACACATACTCACACATACATACATACATACACACACACACACACACACACACACACACACACACACACACACACACACACACAAAAAAAGACAAACAAGCAACATACAAGAAGTCCATGAGGAAGGTGTGTGGCACTTAGATATGAAACTGAAATATAAAGTTTCAACTTCATTTATGTGCCAACATGCACTTCCTGTTGAAAACAAACACTCCATGTCTGGACAAGGAATTAAAATAACGTCCAATACTAACATGAGCCAGAAAAAATTCAGATAACTAATATTCAAACAAAGTTTTAAAAAAGGGGGGTAGACTAAATTTGCTTTAATTAAAAAATTTTGAAAAAAAAAAAGAACCAGCAAAAGAAAATAAAAATAAATATGTGCATAAAACGATTAAGAATGAAATTCAAAGAGATACATACAAATATAACGAGCGACGATTATAATTCACGTGGCTTCATAGATGAAAATTAAGCAGGAAGTGACATTTTTTTTTTTTTCTTTTGTTGGGATATAAATTCGGATGTAGTATATGGCCAAAATTGAGGGAGGGGGACAGTGCTAATATGACCATTTTTACTTCATAAAGAAGTCGAAACACTCCACGACTTCGAAGCAGGAATTGAAATAGCATCCAATACTCGCATGAAATTCAATGGAAATAAATCAAGACAAAAAAAACCTGGCGTGGACCTTTTGAAGACGGTTGTCTGTCAACACTGACAACTTTTTGGCAAATCCAGCATCCAATCTGTCTCCAAATGTAATGCCCTGCAATTCTTTTGATCTTGTCAGTATAACTGAGAGAGGTTGGCATGTCATCTGGGAAGCACACGGCCTTTATATACCATCATCCAGGCCTTTTGCCCTGGAGAGGTCATCCAAGTTTCAACACCAAAGGACTGAATTTTGATGGTGTTACCTTTTTTTCTTGCAAGATAAATGGATGCCTACAAATATATATATATATATATATATATATAACAGCTGAAAATATTTTCTTCAAAACCATGACCAATTAACAGCATTCTCCCTCACACCAGAAATTTTGAAATACTCGGGGGTGGGGTACAAATAAAAGAATTGAGTTCCTCCTCAATGTACTTATAGTAATATTTTTCATATTTGTGAAGAAATATATATAGTTAATGAAGTTATTTTGTAATTAGTATGGATAATTCCAAAGAGGATGTAATCCAGAGAGCTCTATGTAAAAACAGAGCAAATATTAATTATATTAAGGGTGCATGGGATTATAATTTATTTCCTTAGGACTGGGATTTTGGTCCTAATTCATCAGATCTCCATTTTCATATCTGTCTAGATAGAGAGGGAGAAAGAGAGAAAAAAAGTTACCTGTCTGATGATTTTTATATGCATTACAAATCGGTGTTCAAGACTGGTTAGTGGTCAAATGAATACTGATATTTAAAAAGCTGTTTTTTTTTGGGGGGGGGGGCATAAAAATGGAGATCTGATGTATTAGGACCAAAATCACAGTCCTAAGGAAATAAATTATAATCACATGAACCTTTTAAAGTCGTCTGTTTCTTAATATAATTGTGCTTTGGGAACTTGTTTTTTTTTTTTTTAAGCTTTTCAACCCAGGCAAGGCTGGAAGCCACTAGCACGCAAGGGGTTACAGAGGATTTGGAGTGAGAGCAGATAGGAGTTTTAGAGGAAAGGATGTGGAGAAGGATAGAGGATAGATCAAGGCAACTGGAGATGTCGATTGACGTTACACTTGAATAGTTGGAGATCATAGTCATCAGGGAAACAGGAATGAGGAAGGGAGTACCATAGGCGTGAGGTGCAAGATATGAAGCTATTGGAGTAGAAGAGACGTCTACATTTAACAGTTTCAACAGTGAAAGGGTGGGAACGGGATGCCAGCCTCGCAGGACACTTGAATTCATGGAGCCTGGGAACCAGCGATAGCAGCTCATCGGAGCAATTACCATGGAAGTATTTATAAAAGAGACAGAGAGGCGATGGTGCGTCTGTGAGAGAGAGAGACTGCAAACAAGAAGCCAGATCAGCAGCAAACCTAATTTTGGTTGTAAATATGTAACATTTATAAGGATAATATACAGACGTCTATCCTTAGATGTTTATAAACTGTACACTGTTCAATTATTAACATTAACAAACTATTTTAAATTACAAAATTGTACTTGGATTAAATGAAAATTACTTACAATATAATATATATTACTTATAATACATTCCTTCTTGCCGTCAATTTTGATGTTAGTGTTAAATAGTTAATCATAACAAATCATGTTGTTTTGATATGACAATACTTATAAATTTTCTTAAATTATGGTAATTTATTTTTATTCAATAAAATTTCTTAAAAGTTAATAAGAAAAAGGCAATACTTTTGCCACACCCTGTCTATCAAGTTTTCATTTTATCTTCCACTGTCTAATCTGTTAACTCATAGACAGGATATGAAGTTTTTATTTTTTAATCATTTCACTCCAAGCAAGGTAATAAAGCCACTAAGAACCAAGGAGTTACTGAGTGAAAGAATGAGGAAAAAAAAAAAGAAACATTGAAACATTAAAATAACAAGAATTAAGACAGAAGATAACTGACATTGCATTTAAATTTTTGAAAATCAAAGTTGACTGGAAAAAGCAAATGTTCGGAAGAGTTCTATAAACAAGTGGAAAAGAGGATACTATTACCATAGAACTTGGTTACATCTAGACATTTCAACTGTAAAATGATGAAGCATTGCAACCAATCTAGTACTGCACTTAAATTCATGAAGTTCAGTTATCAAAAAGGAAAGTTCATCAGTAACAATGAAAGTATTTATAGAAAAGGCACAGGAAAGTTACATTATGCCAGTGAGAATGTGACTGAAGTTGAGATGCCAGGTCAGGACCAAAAACATTGCAGATTTCTTTGTATTTTATCAAGAATCTCTAAATGCATAGCAAAAACTAGATTGATTTGGCAGTAATATTCAATGTAAGGATGAATGGTCAACTAATAAATATCTACATTAATTTATTAAAATTGCTTTCTTCATCTTCCCTGTTCTAGTTACATTTCAATCATTTTATCTTTCAGCATTCTTCAAGTGCCTATCATATTTGATAACCTCCTGAGAATTTAAGAGAATTGTTTTAACATTTAGCAATCTACATAACCTTCAAATAAATCTTCCACTTTTACTGTATAAGGAATCCTCTCAAAATATAGTGTTTTATATATTAGTTCTATATATTTGAAATTGTAGTAGCCTGGCTCTCAATTTTAGTCAAGATTGTTTTAGGTATTGCCACAGGATATGACTACACAGCCAAGAAATTTAAATTCAACTTGCATTGGCAGGACTAACGTTTTGCTTGGCGGAAACAATCACATATAGAGTGCTGAAGGTTAAATGCACATTTGTAGACCTTTTAATTTCGCTGTCTATACCAGGGGAGATAACTTTTTAGTCACTTTTTTTCTAAGCCATTCCCTCTTCTGAGGAGCCGCCGAAGTTGCAAGCTACGAACTGGAAACGTCACACAAGCAAATACAGAAATTTAAATGCTTGGGAAAGTGCAAGTGAAATAGTGAAACATGTTTTTCAAATGCTAAAGAAATCATTAAGAAACAGGGAAATTTCTTTTTTGAACAAGTGTTCTGAACTGTGATGTAATATCAATTCTCCTATACAACAATGAATGCTGACAATTTCCTCACAAACTATAGACAGTATGTAAGCAATGAGGAAGTTTTAAGGAAAACAGAAACGAAAAATATATTCATACTTAGAATAACATTGTCGATTTCCATGAATGATCTTCAAATTGATAGTGGAGCTGTTTCCTGTTACCTTCTCCACAGTGCTTTTATTAAAACACCATCTCTAGTTAGCTGGCAGTAGACTTATCAAGAGTTCTCCTGCCCTTTTATAGGTCTTATTTTTCATCCTACAGGATTGATAATCACCACTTCACTTGCAATAAATTGGAGTAGGGGAGCTGGTTTAATTGCTGACCATCCAACAAAAGATTTCATTGTGCATAATACAAGAAATTTTGAACAAAAATTGAAGGCCAAAAAAGGGGTAATCTCTTAAACATGTCTTCAAAATTTTTTCTCACCTAAAAAACCTTATTTGAAACAGAAGAATTGCAAATACACTCAGCACAATAGATAATAAAAAAACAAAGTAGGCAGGTGTTGATAACAATTTTTTACGAAAGGTATTTGATATGTCGGCCATGTTTCTTTCTTCATTCTTAATGAAAGACAATTTTATTTTCATAGTTATATATAATAAAGTCAAATCAGACAAAAAGGTATAATTAGATTAACACCTGTAAATGTATTACCAGGTGACTAGTTAGCACCTTTCCTTGAAAATAACTTTTAAAACAGAATTTAGAAGAAAAATGGCTAAATATCCAGTTCATTTCTATCCTTTAATATCATGAAAAATTAAATATTGTGGTGAAATGTATGTACAATATTGAGATTTCAATAGATAATATGGTACAAGTTTAAAAAAGAAAATTACATTGAGATGGCTGTACTACAGGGTCGTATTATTCTCAAGAGGTTTTACACACTAAAAATACAATAATCACACCTGGTGTTCTCTCCTTTGTGGATAACTATTAATCTGGTTTTGTTTTGTTTTTGTGTTTTTTTTTATGGTTAATAGTCCTTGCATCTCACATTCCTTTACTACTTTGTCTAACAATTATTTCAGTTTCCTTTCTGACTCTGCCACCCACATAGGGAACAACTTTTCACAAAGAATTTACACAGGGTTGATTATAATATGGTGTCATAGTAGACTCAAGGATATAATTTATTCAGTGTCTTTTTAAATTCAGAAACACTGCATGATATGCACAAGAAAAGATTCTGTTTTTATGTATGTATGTAATGTTATGTATGTATGTAAAAATATATAGAAAAATAGGAAAGAACACGTTAGGTTAATAGTCTGAAGTTCTTTAGTATTTTTGTTTTTATTTTGAAAAAACAGTGCTCAGTACATAAGCAGAGCCTAAATTATTATTTTTTATTTTTTTTAAAAATATGATTACATTGCCATATCACATTTTTTTTTTTTTAAATAATTTTATATAGATAGATCCAACTTTAACCAAGTTTTGAACAATTATTTTTTTAATTCAAAGTAAAATGAAGGTTTTATAAAATGGGAGCTCAAAATGAAATTTGTAAAATGTGATCTTTCTGTGACTGTATACAATTATACAGGAAATATATTGGAACTTGACAGTTATACAGGAACTATTTTGTCATCATTTCAGTTAGGAGAGAAATAAGACAATTTTTTTTTTTTTTTTTTTTTTTTGTGTGCTAGTCAATCATCATTTATACTCAAGGGAGTGCCAGTCAGTTAAGCACAGGTGCTACATATTCATCATATTTTTGTAGATTTATGACTGAACGAGTAAATTTTCCTACAATAGGTTGCCGTTTTTTTTGGGTTTTTTTTTTTGTTTTGTTTTTCCAGCGGTAGACTGTCATTAAGTGCTATTAAGAATTAAAAAAATTGTAAGAAAAATCACTAAGCACTTTTGTGATAAGCTTTTATTAATTTTGACTTTTTTGGATTGCTGATAAATTGTTTTAAACTTAAAAGTTGTTGATCTCTGTTGGCATTATTTTCCATCTTATTTCCAAGAAGTTTATCCATGCGGTGAAAAATAAATGATTTTGTAAAACCTGCTTCGTTTTCACATGCAATTCTTTAAAGATGTTAAGTAGAGTTATCTCCCTTAAACTGGCAACATTTAAACTGTTACACATTATGAAATGGACAAAGTCCGACAATTATTTTAAGATATTTTTTACATTACAAATATTTAAGTAAATGCTCTGTTTATAATGAATAGTATTAATAACATTTACCGGCCTAAATGTCCGAGAAATTTTCATAGAAAACATTCGTCCTCCGACAGGAATGGAACATTCATATAGCCTGACGTGCCGTAACCGATTAATCAACATAGCAAACATTAAAATAAATTATTCCTATTCCGTACAATATACCAAGATAATTGATGTTTTTATTTTATTTTAGTTTCTTTATTTATTTTTTTCAAACTTAGTGATTTCATAAAACATTTTCTGGCAGATATTTTCTGATAATGCTTTACTTATGATTTTTATTTTCTAGTCATATTTCTAACCCAGAGACACCATGCCATTTCAAGCCAAGATATGAAAATTGATAAAAATATACTAAATAATAATATTGATAATAATAATACCATTGCAACATTAAAATTCTTCCTTCCCTGCTTTGTGGTTGAAGTAGTTACATATTTCTGATATTTTTCTTTCAGTCCTCCAGCAAGGTCTTGATATTTATCCATATTTTTTTTTTTTTTTTTTTTTTTAATTTCATTTCCTGATAGATTTTTTTTCTATTTTTGTTTAGGACAATGAGATTGTCCCAAACTTTTTGCCTGTAGTGTAACTATCTTCTAAAATCAAAGTAATTTTTTTCTTTTTTTTATACAGCGAGGTTCACTCTGTATAAGGTCCAGGTGCCACTTGAGGTAGACGATTGATTGGTGGGGGGGGGCATTTGTGTGTATAGGAGAGAAAGATACTGGTTAACCCTGGCCTTGAACAGGTTAAGATTGTAGTGATCAGGGAAACATCTTGTTGGGAGTCAGTTCCACAGTAGTTTGCGGGAGGAAGCTGCTTGAGTGGAACTTACATTTTGGCTGAAGGAATACAGAGGGAATGTGGGTGGTTTGCTATTGTGTAAGTGGTATGGTTTGTTCTTACCATGAAGGTTTGCCTTGGCGGAACCAGGGAATGTAGTTTGTCTGGACACTTTCTGTGGAAGTAGTGGTAGAGCAGTGAAAGGCTTGCCACATCCCACCTGTAGGAGAGGGGTTGAAGAGTGGAGAATAATTCATTGCCCACAAGGGCTTGGAGACGCTTTCAAACTCTATCAAGTGTGAGGTCTGGGCTGCACATGCCCAAATATGATAATACACCGAATGCCTGTTCCTACCAGTCACATTGGATAAGTTATATTTATTTTTTGGCTTCTAATTTCATGTGTCGCATCCCTTTAAGATGTTGGCAGTCATGGCTCTCCACAATTTCCTGTCTTTTGTAATGTTTAATAAATTCTTTTTATTATCACTCTGAAAACCTGTTTACTCAAGCTCACTAGGTACCTTATTGTTTTCCTCTGTTTCTCTTGTCTTCAATATGTCCTGTGAGTATCAAATTTTCCAATTACTCTTTCCTCATTATGTACCTTAAAAATTTCAACTTTCTCTTTCTGATGTTAAGTACAATTGTTCTTTTTGTTTCCATTTTCTCTAAAACTTCATTGCTCACATGTTTTTGTCCATGGTATTCTCAACTTTCTGTAGAACCACATTTCTGTTGCCTCAAGTTTCTTCATTTGCAAGATTGTCCAGAATTCACTGCAATATAGGACTGGTATTATGTAATAATTCAGTATACTTTTCTTTGTTTCGAATGAAATTTTTCCGTTTCTTAATATTTTGCTTAGCTTTTGGAAAGCATCTTTTGCTATCCCAAAACTTTCCAGATATTTAAATTGTTGTACTTGTTTGATTTTTGTATTTCCAATTTGTAATTTGCATATTGGGCTGTTCCTTTTGCCAACAATCATGCATTCTGTCTTCTTACAATTGATATTTAGTCCTTTCTTTTTACTTTCCTTAACTACCTTTTGTAGGAGTTTCCTTCTATAGAATTTAAGGTTGTGTAGTGGTCTCTTGTAGGTGCATGTTCACATATAAACAATTACTGTATTTTTTTTTATATAATAAACTGTAGAGAATCAAAATTCTCAGTGTCTCTTGGATATGTCTGTTTTTGTTTTTTCTGGTCCAGTAGTATGTTAGGGTAATGAGCTTGACCATTGTAACCATGCTTAAGTCAGCCTTGCACTGAGTTGGAATGACCAAAGAAAAGTCTGAGTTACTTCGTAGGTGGAGGTTTTGGAAGACCCGTATGAAAGCTATGTATTTGGAAGTGGAAAGTGAGTTCAGTCACCAGTCGACCAGGGAAAAGACATTCTTCATCCACCTTCTGCTACATCGTGGAGCAAGGAGGAGGAAAAAAGGAAGGAAATGTTTATAGACTTAAACAGCACCACCTATGGATGTTTGAAGCCAAGTGGAGTAGTAAAATTTCCAGTTCCTTTATTACAAGCATCATGGGAAAAAAAATTTTTTTTTTTTTATTCATTATTATTTTGTTTGTTTTTTTTTTGTTTTTTTTTTTAATTTAATTTTCCCACACTTCACTACCTTCTGTAAAGGTTCCTGTAATTCTAATTAGATATCTGGTTTCAGGCTATTTTTTCTTTTTTCTGGAATCTGATGCCAGCTCCATTAAGATTTTGGACTTATTTGTCTGGCAGAATCACCAAATTTTTATTTTCCATTATTCTTGTCAGGACCAAAGTAGAGAAAAAGAAAAAAATAAATAAATTTGATGCAAGAATATTATTTTCATGTCAATGAACTGGATATGAAAAGAATATTCTTGCATTGGAATTATATATTTTTAAGCATTTATTTGTTTTTTTTTTTTTTATGTAATCTCCTTTGTCAATGCACTTAATTCAGCAATGATTCTTAATCCCAAAGATCAGTTACAATTTCAAATCACAATTCAGCTAACAAGAATGTCATGTTACAAACATTGATTAGCCTCATGTTTGGCTCCCTCATAACATCATAATAGACAGAATGAATCCATTTAACTATAGTTAAGGAAAATGGATTTATGAAGACTTAAGAGAATTTTATAAATTTCAACTGACATGAACATTTCGATCAAAGGATGTGCTTGGTTATAATTATTTTAAATTTATCCTTTGTAGTTAGGGTGTCTTTTTTGTTTTTTGCACACATCCCAATATATGGGACCTAACCCAAGATGGCATTAAATGTTTGTCAAATACATTTTAAATTATTGCTACTACACTCATAAAAAAAAAAATTTTGTCCAATGTTGGTTGCTTGCTTTTGATAGAGAGGGCCTGGAGAATTTGAAGTTTTTGTTTATTATTTTCATGGTGCAGTATATTTGGTGTTCCTGCATTATGAAGGTTGACAGGAATGTCTTTTAAATGTTGTGTGATAGAACTTGTATCCAACAAATGGTGTGTGTAATATATATATATATATATATATATATATATATAGGTGTGTGTGTATTGGAAACAGATGACCCTGTGCATTTAAATAGCATTAGCAGGGATAAAAAAAAAAAAAAATTTTTCTTTTGGGCATTTTTAGATATATATATATATATATAATACCCACCAATTCCTTAATTCCCAGACACTCCTATACAGATTGATGGGAAGAACTTGAAGTATGTGAAGTCATTTACATATTTAGGAAGCAAGATGAATACAAATGCAATCCTTGATGACAAAATAACAAATTAGATGGCCAAAGCTACAAGTACATTTGGGAAGCTTTATCACTGCCTATGGAATGAGAAAAGTATCAAATTGGACACCAAAAGATGGGTTTATAGAGCAGCTGTTTTGACTATAATGTTGTACAGCTCAGAATCACAGACCCCATATAAGTCCCATATCAATCAGCCAGATGTCTTCCACAAAAAGTTCTCTGCGTGATCTGTGGCCCTACTTTTGAGGATAGTGTCCAATGCTGATCTTAGAGTAAAATGCAGCATTGGTGAAATTGAGACTTTCTTAATGCAGTCACAACTTTGCTGTGCTAGTCACGTTGCAAGGATGAGTGACTACAGAATACCTAAGGTCCTCATGTATAGCTTGTCAGTGGACAAAGGACTGTTGGAAGGCTGTGGCTCAAGTATAAAGACAAGCTAAAGAGTAACCTCTCAGCTGTCAATGTGTCTCATGCTAACTTCAAGTGAGTTGCTCTGGAGATGTGTGTCGGCGTGGTATCAAAAATTTCAAAATCGGTCATATTGACTAGTGAAGAGTCGAAAGACAAGAGCTAAAAACATCAGAAAATATTCCTGTGGATATATCCTGAGATCCTTGCTGTTGAACAATGTGAGCTTGTATGCAGGTCACTAGTGAAACTGAAGTGTCACATACGCGATAAACAAAACTGAGTGTGGTTGTCGGATCCTCATACATCAAAATCAATGGGAGAGTCCATCATATATATATATATATATATATATATATATATATATATATATTGAGGAAATTATATGACAAAGTGGAAAAAGTATGCCTGTGATGTGTTTTGTCTTTCAGGACTTCATTGGACTAAAGTGCAGGAATGAGGGGTGCTGGGGATTATCCACTAGTCATACAATTTCCCATGTATAGTCTTTGTTCAATATGCGGTTATACACTGCAGGACAAAATCTCTAGCCCTGATCTTTTCATCAAATGTGGCATCGGTGGTATTAGATCTTTTCTGATGCCTTCACAGCTCAAATAGGCTGGTCATTGAGTAATAATCGGATGCCGAAGATCCTCATGTATAGCCAACTTTTTCATGGTAAGCCTAATGTAGGCCGTTCTTGGTTACAATTCAAGGACAAACTTAAATACAATTTAAATGCTGCAAACATCCTATAAAGGAGTTTGGAGTCACTGTTGAAAACCGAGCAAACTGGAGAAACACCTGCCACCTTTAAAAAGAATCGTCTCAACCATCTGAGAGAATTAAAAACCAACATTAAATCTTGGGCCAATATATCAGCCCATATGATGGTTAACTCTTCAGCAGGTTCCTCATGTGGACTTGTTTGCAAATACCGTGCAGGATAGATGTCTCATTCGAAACATAAAAACTGAACTGAAAGACACTCGTACGTCAAAAATGATGGGAGAGCCCATCATATATAAGTTTGGTTTACACTTTCCTGTGAGAGAAGTATACTTTTTTTTTCTCTAGAAATATTTGAAATAAAGCAATTCTAGGTTTCATTTTTATTATTTCCCATGCACAGCTGAAAGCGATCAAATTAAAGATACCAAAAATTGGGGGTAAATAAGCAAACATTTCAAAATTTGACAAAATCCTTCCAAAAATAAGGGTCAACTAAAATACACAGTATTGAAATGAGAAGCTAAACAATCAGCACAACACTTACCATAATTCCTGCCCAAGTATATCGAACAGTGATAGCTTTGTAGACATTACATATATCTACTTATTCCTCAATATATTTAAAATATCAAGGACAATTTGACGAGAAAATAATTTCACATTGAATTGTATCATATATTAACCTCAAAGATTAGTGATAATCTTGGAAAGATTTTTAGGTTTACTTTTTACATATATGAAATTTATTACTACAGATTTTTTTCTCTGTGCTATGTTGGTGATCATGCCTCTCCACAACTTCCTGTCCTTTATAAAGTTTGTCTTTTTGCTATATCTCCTAATCCCTGTTCTGTCAACCATTTACACAAGCCTGTTAGGTAGGCTTTGCTCTGTCCTTCTTGCCTTCAATATGTGAGTATCAAATTTTCCAAACCCTCTTTCCCCATTATATACCCTAGAAATTTTAATTGTCTCATTCTGATTGTAATTTGTAATTGTTGCTTTTTTTTTTTTTGGTTTCCATTTTCTTTAAATCTTTGGGTGCTTATTTTAGAAAGAATATTTGTACCATTTGTGAATATAAGATGGACATATATATAGTTTATATGGCTTCTTTTATAAAATCCCTTATCATATATTTTTGCTTGCTTGTTGGTTTTTCATCAGTGGTCATACTATACAAGTGGTTACTACAAACACAGAAACAAAATGGGATCTACTGTGTGTGTTCACAGCTGTTGGTAAGATCACTACTACTGCTGATATCTCGGTTTCAATTTCTTATTGTTTTTAAAGTTTATCAGCAACAAAATATATGAAGAGTTGCTTATATATATATATATATATATATATATATATATTTTCAATGAGTGTTTTTTGTTTGTAATAAATACATTGGCTTTTATATTTGATGGGTACTATGTTAAGTGCTATCTGAATGGCCTTAAAATAAGTGGCATGGCTCCACTGTACTGTGTACTCTAAGTCACATTTCACTTTATTTCCATAGTGAATAACAACTCATGGATTTAGCCATGTTCTAAGTATTTTTGCCTTTTTTTTTTTCCTTAGTCAGTGGTCAAAAAAGTTTACTTATGCCACAATTTACGGTATATAGAAAGTGTGTGTGTGTGTGTGTGTAAAAATAAAAACAAATACAAATTGATATTTATTTCTGGAAGTTTTTTTAATTTTTATTATTCTTCTTTGACAAGAAAAATTCACATCTCCACAAACAATACAAACCTAACTATTAAATGTGAGAAAATACGAAGCTTTCAATCCCAGAGTGCATTGCAAGTTACCAGTCACAGAGAAGTAGATGACATCTGAAGATCCTAGAAGCACAGGTAAAAAGCCAAGCACAAACATTTTAGGGATATGGGAGGTGTGAATCTCTTCAGAGAAAGAGTTCACTTTCTTTGTAATTTTAATTTTTTTTTTTTTCTTTTTTTTTCTTTTTTTTTTTTAAATAGATTCAAGTTCTTGTAATATAAAAAAAAAAAATTCATCTTGGATAGCAAGCTATAAAGTTGCTAATTATAATAACACTGTAGGCAGAGTGCATTGTATTGCTTAAAGTTTAGCAAAAAGATATGAGGCAAAGAGAATAGTTTTTTTTTTTTTATATTGAAATTCTTAGATATATATATTTTTTTTTGATTCACAAAAAAAGCAACTGATTGAAAAGTATTATGAATATGAAAGAATGCTTTTCAATTATGACATTAATTCATAAGATAATAGGGCAGTTATATCTAAACGGTCAATGCCATAGTTGTGTTTGTGAAAGAATAGTCTTTTGTTTTTTTTCAATCAATATTAAGATTTCTTATGGAATTTTTTTTTTGCATTCCTGTCAGTTCATTTGTTGGCCACACAGAAAGCTACATATTAAAGCCAAGTCAAAATATCACTGTAATTAGCACAGATAAGGGGGCATCACTGTGCATCCAGAGAATTATTACACTTGGCTGTTCTTTTCAAATTTGGGGATTCACAATATAAATCAAACACTTCTGGACTTTTGAAATCAGTGGACATTGATCTTTTACTTTTAAAAGGAATTTTAGTTTTCTTTTTGTTCTATGGATCAAAACATGATTTTGAAAAAAGATTCGGTTTTAAGCTATTACGATTGAGATTACTGTGTAATAGCAGTAAATGTCATGTCTGGTGTTGTTTTATGTTCAAACAAGAATCGATTCAGGTTATCAGGTCTGAGTGAAAATGGTCAAAACTTTCAAAATAGGCTGCTAGTATTTCGTTTTAGAAAATAAATTTCTTTTTATAGAAAATTTACATCATTTACAACTTCATCCCACCAGGGTAAACAAAATTAACTATTGTAGTTGCTAGAAAAATAAAAAATAAAAAACATTTTGGGTTTTTTTTTCATTTCAAATTTTGCCAAAACGGACTGACAAGAAGTAAAATAAATGCAGAAATTAAATCCAACCTAAAGTAAGATTGAAATTTGTACGATGTTTGAAACATTACGGTCACTGTGTGCTCTTCATGCGTACAAGTTAACCACTCGATAATATCAGTGTACATAATAATGATAATAATTACAAGTGGAATAATTTGAATTTATATATTTTTTTTTTATAAGATTTTTTTCTTTTGATAAAAATATTATGATAAAAATACTAGGGCACATTCAATTTCCATTCCATTTTTAAAGAAAAAAAAAATCTGCTAGAATTTGTTTAAAAAAGATTTTTTATGGAAGGAAATTCATTCAGTTGAGTAAAAAATTAATTTCAAAATAACTGTCATTAAAAAAGAAAAAAAGTTCTTTCTCTAGATTAGTAATTTTATGTAAAAAAATTTTTAAAATATTAAAAAATTTATTAAATATTTTTTGTTTTAATTCCTCAACAAAAGTCGAGGGGATATTTTTTTTTTTTTTTCATGTTGTTGAAAAAGACTACCTTTCCCATGAGTAGTTAAGAAAGAGAGAAAGAATCGAAAAGTCTTTGAAAAAAAAAAATGCTGTGTGATAATGTTTATAAATATAATTGTATAAATTAAGCTGGCAGAAGCAAGATGCTACTCTGACAGTTTATGGTAAATAAATTGAAGAGTACATATTAATCGAAGTGTTCCAGGCTAAGTAAATGAGTCTAAACTGAGTGGGATGGATTATTATTATTAATAATGTTATGATGCTAAAATAGTATTAAATTCTTAAACCCTACACATCATCTTCAAGACATTGACGCTGATCAAAATCACTAGGGGTTTGCATAAATTGGTCAATAATCTGTTGCATACTCTCACGAAGTTCTTCAGGCGTCTCATTCTGTTGTTCAACACGAGATTCTTCTTGGATGAATGTTTCATCTCGCCCATCACGTATATATGTCTTTTTGTGAATTTCTTTTTTCATCATCAGGCTGAAAGGAAAAAAAAATTGAACATTTATTAATTTAGACATTATTTTTTTTGCTGCTTGCTTTAGAATGTAGAAATAAAAGAAGAAAAAATAACTTAAGCCAAAGAAGAAACAGAACATATTATATATTGATTGCAAAAGACACCATGAGAGAAATCATGCCATTTACATCGGTGGAAAGATCTCACAAGGTGCATCATAGGATAGTGTGTGTGTGCGCGCAAAATGTGCATCATGGGAAAAATGATCTTGAGTTTCACAGAATAGTTTTAAAAAGAATTGGTTCCAGTCTAGATCAGGAATGGCTACCCCCCCCCAAAGTTTATAGACAGAAGTACACAAATGCATGCTGAGATTATTCCTAGCAATTAAATAGGTCAGTTCTTAGTTTCATATGACTCTGTCCCAGTCTGTCTTGTCTTGAAGTTAGAAAACTGTTTGCTTATCCAAACTTGCTCTTGTCTTTCAACTCCAATTCTTACTTTATGAACTTTTTGTCTTATTACTGTTGGTTTGCCTTGCATATATTGTTTGCTTACTTTATATTATTTTTTTTTGTTGCCCGGTTCTTTTTTTTCTTATTACTGTTTATTGCAAACTTTGTCAGTTCTGTTTGTTGGTCAGTTTTGCCATTTATTTACATTTAACAATGGCCACTCTACAAGAATAATGGAATATTTTGATGCATAACTGCCTAGGTTTCAGTTTAAACTGATGCTTTCTTCTTCCTCACCCCACCATATATTGTAAACATTTTGCTTAAGATTTGTAATAAAGTAGTAAAAAGATGAAACAAAATCCTAAGTTTATGTTTATATGGTGGTGGGAGGAGCATCTGTTTAAACCATATCCTTCAGGAATCTGCTTAAAGCTGGATTTGAACAGATTTTATAACGGGCTTAATGTTTCATATGCAAGAAAAACAGGGTGCAGGAAGTGGGGGCAAAAAAGTTAAATTGTCTTGATTAATAGGACAGACAGTAGAAGAAAAGAATTTTATTTTCAACATAAACAAATGATTCTTTCTAGACAAAATCAGGTACTTCTAGGAGTGCTTCTGGTACTATGTAACCTAGTACAACTTTCCACATCATACACAGATCTGAGCATGTCCCTTCAGGACATGGGTAATCATGGCTCTCCACAATTTCCTGTCTTTTGTAGCTCTTAGTAAATTTTGTCCTTTTTTTTTTTTCTATCTCTCCTAAGCCCTATTCCACCAACCATTTACACAAACTTGTTAGGCAAGTTGTTTTCCTCTGTCCCTCTTGTCTTCAATGTCATGTGAGTGTCAAATTTTGGCAATTAGGTCTCATCCTTTTACTTTTGAAATAGCTAGATTTAACTAAGTTCTATTCTAATAGATTCTTTTCTGTCAACTTTTTGCTTTCTTACCACATTCACTATGTCCAGGATGTAGGTGATCATCACTCTTCATAATTTCCTGTCCTTTATAGCACTTAATAAAATTTGTCTTTTTGTTATTTCTTCTAAACCTTGTCCATTTTCTCAAGCTCACCAAGTAAGTTATGAGTTGTTTTCCTCTGTCCTGTGAGTAACAGATTTTCCAAGCCCTCTTTCCTCAATTTCTGAGATGAGGTATTGTAACTATTAACATTGCTCTTGTCTTCATCTTTGTCATGTTCACAACATTTCAACCATCATATGCTCTGGCCTTCTTCAGGTGATTGGAATTTCAAACTGAAGGATAGATTTTCTTGTGCCATGTCTGTATTCTCCCTGCCATAGCCAGGTATTGAACTCACAACTCTTTGGTTCAAGTCACTGGATTCAACCAATGCTTTTATCCACTGGGCTTTGTGTATCGCTTGTGTCCTTGAGGACATTATTGTATGAATTTTTGGAACTTGTAAACTTAATGTTTCAGTTATCATTTTTTACCAGAGTTCATATTGCAATTTTTTTTTTTTTTTTTTTTTTTTTGTGTAAAAAAAAAAAAATTGCAATATGAACTCTTGTTTTTCTCTAGCACTCCATATTACTGGTTCCCATATTGTATTCATTTCTATGCTTGGCCAGCTTAGGAAATTTTTGTGGTCTAGCAAATTTTTGTATTTTTCAGTTTTCAATGATCTGTCTATTATTATTTCAACTTCCTCCCACAGAGGGCAGTGATCTCCCATTTCCCTCCAAATGTGGTTACCTACACCTGATTTTTATTATTTTTGAAACCATGTGAACATGACAATGTAAATAGTCTTTTTCTGATGTTAAGTAACAGTATCCTTTTTATTTCCATTTTCTCTAAAACGTCATCTTTGCTCACATGTTCAGTCCATGGTATTCTCAGCGTCCTTCTGTAAAAACACATTTCTGTTGCTTCAAGTCTCTCCTTCATCTGTGAGTAGATTGTCCAGAATTCATATAAGACTGATATTATATAAAAGTGCAGTACTCTTTTCCAAAATGTTTTAATACTTTGCTTAGTTTTTGGAAGGCATCATTTGTGATCACAATGAGTCTTCAGACTAAAGCCATTCCCCAACCAGTCTTTTCTGGTGAAGTGGGTGGCTAGCTACTCAGCAGGATTAAAAACCATTCCTCTCAAGACGGTGGAACATTCCTGTAGAGACATTAGCCATTTAGCACAATGGAGAAGTCTGATCCATAGCTATGTATGTATCCATTGTGGGAAGGGCATGGAGTTTCCGAGATTGAAGTTTACACCCAGGTGGAGTGAACTCAGCTGAGAAGTTGTCACTAGTTTTTCATATTAACCAGATATTAAACCATTAGTATTATCATTTATCGTGATCTTTACAGAAATTCACTTTTATTGAAAACTGCAAAAGGAACTTAGAGGACAGTACAGCTTGGCTGGGAAGTTTTCACTCAACTACCATATTCACCAGACATTACTCTGATCTTTACATAATTCTTGTAAGATATGCAAAATAGGGTAAGTCTATTTTGCATAACAACTACAAATAAGTCGGTTGGCATGAGGATACTTCTACATCGCAGACTGGAGGACTACACAATATACTGTCGGCAATAGGGTTTCTAACACTGTTGGCCAAACTGGATTTTGTAGAAATAGGGATTCTTTGTTTTACCACCCTCGCTAGGGCAAAGAAGTTAAGATAAAGTGACAAGAGGGGAAAAACTAGATTACAGATCACTTTTTGGCTTCGGCAGAAAGTGAGTCCATTAGAAAGATTTCTATTATGGCATATCCCAAAGAATTAGATTTAATATTTTCAGAAATTTTAAATATTAAAAAAAAAAAAGTCTAGTTACTGCAGAGAGGACAAAGTTTCTCACAAGCAAACAAGGGCTGAACAAAACAATACAGTACATACACAAGTTATGAGAGGCCTCCAGATTCTATGAGTTTGAAAACCTGGGCACATGAGACACATTGATACAGTTGAGATCAATAGAGGGTATGTGTGATGCTTCATATAAATGCAAAATTTTAGAAGAACTACAACTGATTAAAATGTCCTGAGATGCATGCTTCTGCAATAATTAGAATGAATTGATAAATTCAATACATCTAAGAGCAATGCTGAAGCATACAGCATATTGAACCATCTTAAGTTGCAAATACTTTAATAAAGCCCATGAATGGGACAAAAAAAATGTCCAGCTTTAGGACAAATATGCTGCAATTTGTGTAAAAAAAAATAATTCAATGTTTGCAAATATAAAGGTGGAAAATTTAAAAATACAGAAGTGTGTGATACAAAAGACCTAAAGAGAAAAGTGCCAGAGGAAAAAAAATGAAATTAAATGGTATAACTTTTTCTATGCAAGTAGATACTAGGAGTGATGCTATACTAATGCCAATAAAAGGGAACAAACTCGAATTAAAAAAAAAAAAAAGTTATCACAAACTAAGACAGTTTAATGGCGTTTTCATCAAATCGTTAGGTTGTTTTAAAGGAACAACTGCTTTGAAATTATTCCCATTATAGTAGGGAAATGTGTGGGGGGGGAAAATCACAGGAATAAATGTCTTAAAAGGTGATGGAAAATTAATCAACAGTGTGAAGTCAGAATGGACTAAAAACAAGGCTGGAGCAAGGAATTTTAGAGCATGTTCTCCCTGGAGATTGTAATTACACCTCACCTATTGTTGCTTTTATGAAAATCAAATGGAGATTACAGATTAGGAGTAAACCACAAAACTTAGATGGAAGTGTATGGTGTAAAAACAGCAAGTGTTTTTTTTTTTTTTTCAGAGAGTAACTGAAAAGGTACTAACTGGTAATATTAAGAATATGATCGTTTGTCAAGATATATGCATCGGTGCTTCTAATAAAGGAGAGATAAAACAGATTGTTTTAAACAAATTTTTTAAAAATACTGCGATGACTATAAACAAGGATAAATGTGTATTAAATTGTGACATATCTGAGATACCAGATTTCTAAAGCCAATTTTTATAGCAGATATTTGACAAAATATAGGGAATTAATACAACCTTTTGCAGAGATATGTAAAAAGAATAGCAAATTTAAATGGACTCAATGGCAGAATATAACATTTGAAAATTTAAAGAAAGCACTTTTTTTTTTTTAAGGGTCACAAAAAAAAAAAAAAGACTTTGACTATGGATGCAAGTGAAGATGCCATATCAACAATTGTCTCAAGAAATTCACCCTATTCTATAATTCTAAAAGGTTAATATCAGGAAAAGCTAACTATTCAAACATTGAAAAACAAGTGTTAGTTATTGTATGGAGCACAGATAGTCACCAATATTTTTTTTATTAGGCCGGAGATTTCTGTTGAAATGTGACTATAAACCTTTATAGTTCAATTAACTCCTTTCCAGGAATTAGTCACGTCCAGAATTTTAAGATGGGCCATAAATCTCATGGCCTTTGACTTCAACAAAGAAAGATCAGACAATTCAGAAGATAAAATGTTGCACCGGATTGAAACTGATATATTACCTCTAAATCATCTTGCATTTGAAACCTTACAGGATCCAGTATTAAGCAAAATTGCATAGAATAAAAAAAAAAAAGAAAACAACAAATGGAGTGATTATAGGAGGTATCTTCCCCCCCCCCCAGAACAAAGTGATAAAGAACACATTCACTATAGAGAAGTGTCTTATATGTAATGGAGATGTTTTAATACCACCAGAGAGATTTAAAAAAAGATGTAATAAAGTGTACACGATGTTCATTGCAGAATAGCAACAACACAGAATTAATTGGTGGCCTGAGTATTCGCATGATGTAAGAAAATGTTCAATATAGAAATAAACAATACATTTTTGAATTGGTCATAGTAATTTATTATTTAATACTGTTTATTATAAACAGAGCATTTGCTTAAATACTTGTATCTATAAAAAGAACGTTAAACGTATCAAAAATGTCTTTAATAAGTAAACAATACTTTTGGCAAACCAAGATACATTCATGGCCTAAAGAAAAAGAGCCATGTGCTCGCATTCATATAGATTATGTGCATGATAAAGGCATAAGACTTTTTAATTTTGGTCAACTCCTTCTCTAGGCAGCCTGAAGTGGTTACGGTTCAGGATAGGAACATTAGTCTCTGGCAATGAACCAAAATTTTGTGATGAAATAATGAGGGTTGATATAAGAGAGGCCATCCAAAACAATCAAATGAAATTACAGTGAAAATGGGGTTGAAGGCATTTTCCCCATCCGGAGACACCATAGATAGCTACCTACTGAGATTATTAGTGGATTATAGAACCATTCCATATGCAGGTAGAGTGCAAAGTCTCTGTGCATTGATGGGAAGATAAATTAAATCTCCTATAACAATGTCCCATTCAACAAATGAAAAAATGTGGCATAAAAAAACAGAATTAAGTTCAGAAAATCTGCATAATATTGTGCAAAAGGAACATAATACATCTATAATAATAAATGGACAGAATTTACTGGCTCACTCCGATCAAATACGAATTAGAATTGACGATGAAGAAGTCAAGATGGAAAAAGAAAAAATGTGGAGGAACCTGAAAGGAAGTAAAGGATAAGTTTCTGATGGCAAAAGTGCAATTAGGAAAGACGATATAGTGGATAGTATGCTTGAGTCATCAGAATGAAGATGAGTTCAGACCTAGATCCCCAATAAAAAGAAGTCCACACCTCAAGAGCGAGAGAAAGGATCTCGTACTATAGTTAAAAGTATAAGATCAACGAAGGGCATAAAACAACTTCGTTTCCAGGAGGTGTAGTGAGATATGCAAAATGGACTTACCCTATTTTGCATAAAGTTAAACAACAACAAATAAGTCTGTCTGTTGGCATGAGGAGGATACTTCTACGTCACAGATTTGAGGACTACACAACAATTCACTTAATGGAAAGAAAAACAGCAATAAGAGTTTGAGGAAGATGTGATGATAAACTTGGGTAAAGGATGAAATAAAATGGCAAACATTATTTAATAAAGTTAATGCTGTAGATAAAAATTTTTAAAAATTTCTTTGTTGGTTTATTAATTAAAAAGAAAAAACATTTTAACCAGTTCGGTAGGTTTGTTTTACAGCATATCAACTTCAATGGGTTATTTAATGCTGACAAGATCCCCCACCCCACCAACAAATGTATTGTTGGTAATATTTTCAAAAATGTACTGCTGGTAATAATTTCTCCAAAAAAAGTATTAAAACCTATTTTTATACTTTCATAGTGTTTTGAACCCCCACTTCTTTTTTTTTTTTGGCGAGGGGTAACTATTTGCCCATAGCTGGAACCCTAACAGGTACCTCCGCCAATGGGTCAGGGTGGACCTGGGAACACCAGCAATTAAGAGGTAGTTCCAAGCTACTCAAAACCTCCTGATCAGAGGCCTTGCTGTCAGACGTAGTATCCAGGAAACAGATGTAGTTTATCGTCATACCCAGGATGCCAGTTTGGTAGATTCATCCTTATTGTACAAAGTCTGTCTGGAAAGCAGATGGTCATTTTATCTCAAGGACTGGTTGCCTGGGTTTACTCAGTGAGATATCACTGCATGAATTTACATACTGTGTGACTGTTGCATTTTAAAATAACGAAGAAAGATTTTTCAGGTCTTATGCAAGGGGTAAAACATTACATTGCCCAAGCCAATTTCCCTCCACAGTCAATGTGTCTCCCAGCTATTCCCAAAATTAAAATCACCATTGAAACACTGGATAAGATTAATGGAGAATGCAACAAGTCAGATTTTAATCCTGAAAGATGGCTAATTTTGAGAATTAGAATGGAAGCTGGGATAAGCATAAGACTCATAGGAACCTACTTTGAAGAGGACTAAGGCACGATTGCTCTAAGTCGGTCAATGGCTAGAACCTTATACAATTATGTAGTACAAATGTCAGGTGGAACTTAATGGGTAAGAAACAATATTGATGCACTAGTGACTTACCTGGTA
Source organism: Acanthosepion esculentum (assembly GCA_964036315.1). Classification (NCBI taxonomy): domain Eukaryota; kingdom Metazoa; phylum Mollusca; class Cephalopoda; order Sepiida; family Sepiidae; genus Acanthosepion; species Acanthosepion esculentum. Next base: position 69,833,083 of record OZ038498.1, on the reverse strand, counting down.
GCCTGAGAGCCGTCATCAGTTTCTGAATCTGCAGCAACATCAATGCCTTCACGTTCTAACAAAAAGGCAAAAGAAAAAAATCTCATTGAATTATTCAAAAACTTTTAACACTTATTCTGAGATTAATTGTTTATGTAAGAATACATGATATCATGGGTAAGATTTAATAAGCAAATATTTCAAAACTTCTATTCAATCACTATATATATATATATATATATATAGTGGAACAGCATATATGAAAAGCACAAAACCAAACAAGCAAGCAGATGCTAAAATTCCCACAGTCCATTTAGCATGTTAACAGTTATAGCGAATATTAATTAAAAGAGTTAATCATTTGATACTTCTCTATCTACTGCTTGAAAACTAGTGCAAAATGATTATCTTTAAAAGCATACCTAAAAATGTAGAAGAGGTGCACTTTGACCCCCACTGTCCTAGAAGAATTTGTAATAACCCACACTTTATGAATTTGTAAAAGCTTACTGATAGCAAGTGTTGATCGTGGTACAAAATGGTGTATAAAAATAACCATCATAATTTTCATGCTGTAAAGCAGAATTTGATAACATTTGGCAATTTTTCTTTTATCTAAAATCTATTTGAACATGTTACAGTCCTGAATCTATAAGGATTTTAAAAAAATCAAGAAAGGGATTGTCAGTGGTTAGAAATTAATTTGAGCATTAATGACAGAATTTAAGAAAAAAAAAAAAAAATACCATGTCTATACAGAACATAGGCAATTATGACTCTTGTGGTGGGGGATGAAATTAAACCAATAAATAATAAAGAATGAACAAAAAACAAATACATTTTCGCATAATGCCAGTAATAAAGGAATTAGAAAGGGTTTTGGATCACCTGTGTAATTTTATGACCCCACTTCCGGAAATTACAGAGGCTTTCCCTTTCCAATGACATCGTTTGGACATACTTCACCAGTAGGGCAGCAAGGTAAGTAATTTGGTCATTCCAACTCGGTGCTAAGCTAAGTTGGTTTTAACCATTTTAAAACATTGTTTCAAAGTTATGGTAAGTAAGGATAACAAACAGAAAAAAAAAAAAAAAAAAAAAAGAAAGCAGACATACTCAAGAGAATTGGAACTTCGTTTCACTATAATAAACAAATTCCAAAGCCTAATCATACCATTTACTTGAAATTGATTTATTACACTGTCTGGGAAGTATTTTAACAGACGATGGAAAGTACAACAAAATATGAGGGTGCATTGTGATAGTGAAAGATGGCTTCCAAAAGCTAAGCAAGATATTAAGAAACGGAAAAATTCTGTTAGAAATAAAGAAAAGACTATTTAATTTTTATGTAATATCAGCCCTCTTATAAGGCAATGGATTTTGAACAATCTCCTCGCAGATGAAGAAGAGACTGGAAGCAACAGAAATGTGGCTCTACAGAAGCTGAGAACACCATAGACAGAATGTGAACAATGAGAAATTTTTAGAGAAAATGGAAATAAAAAGGATATTTTTTACTAAACATCAGGAAGAGATAGTTGAAATTTCTAGGGCCCATAATGAGGAAAGAGGGCTTGGAAAATTTAATACTTGCAGGACAGATTGAAGGTAAGAGAAACAGAGGAAAACACACAACCTACTTCACAAGTTTGGGTAAATTGATGGCAGAGCAAGGTTTAGCGGGGATAACAAAAAGACAAAATTTTTTAAGAGCTACAAAGGACAGAAAATTGTGGAGAGCCATAATTGCCCACATCCTGAAAAGACAAGAAACATAGATGAATACTGTAATTCTTTTTTGTCCCCCCCCCCACCCCAACCGACTATATTACACATTTGTCTACCATTTATATGTGCATCAAATACTGTTGCCACATCTGGTCTGGGTCTTCTACTGCATATCTAAAGATTCTTGATAAAATCCAAAGAAGAATATGCAAGATTATTGGCCCTGACAATGATGTAACATAGCTTCTCTGCGACTTTTGTCTAAATATTTTCACTGTAATTGTTCTGAAGAGCTTTCCTCTTTGGTATCTCAACTTTATGAATTTAAGCACAGTACTAGATTGGCAGCTAGGTCTCATTATTTTATTGTTGAAATTGCCGGTTGTAACTAAGTTCTATGCTAATTTCTTCTCCCACTTACTTGTGGAACACTCTTCTAGCTTCCTGGTAGTTGATCATTCCTATCAACTACGATCTTCAAAAGATTAAATGCAATGTCAATCATCATCATCCATCTGCTTAAATCATCCTCTGTTATTACATTGTATGTTTCTTTACCTCTCGGTAATCCCTTGTATCCTAGTGGTTTTTATTACTTTGCTTGGGGTGAAATGATTGGAATATATACCGGGTGTAACAATTATCCATCCCACATGTTTAAGATGTAAAAAAAAAAAAAACACTAAACTAATTGAGTTTCTTTTTTTTTTTTTTTTTTTTCCTCCAGATTTTCAAATATGACACTTAGACACCAAAAAATTGCAATACGAGCTCTGGTAAAAACATGATATGATAACCGCAAAAAATTGCAATATGAGCACTCGTAAAAAACGTTTGCTGAGACATTAGGTTTATAATACCCAGAAATTCATACACAGATGTCCTCATGGCACAGTGGATAAAGGTGTTGGTTAGATCCAGTGACAGGACCCAAAGAGTGCGAGTTCAATACCCGGTTAAGGCAGTGGAGAACTTTTAGAGGGAAATTAACAGGAGATAATTGACATCCATTAAACATGGCACGTGGAACTAGAACAGTCTACCCCAGTGAGCGAAATAACTGAATAAAGGGTTCAGTTCGACATTCTAACCACCTGAAGAAGACTGGAGCATACACTGGCCCAAACATAATAAATATGGCGACAATAGTTTGAATAATGTAAATAATGACACTTAGCCATCTTGAATGACTGAAAAGAGAGCAGATTAAAATTGTTTTGTCAGTGCCTTTCCAAGTGAGTGAAAGGAAAAAGATCATTCAGGCCTTTAGCAATTTCACTTTGGTTTCCATCTTCAAAGTCCATTCAAGAACCATCAAGAGAATGGTGAATAAGTTTAAAAAAGAGGGAACAGTAGAGAAGAAAATTAGATCATGAGGTCACAACAGGAAGAGGGATCATCACTTCAACTTAAAGCTAAGGAGATCGGTTAGGAAAGATCCAACTCAGTTCATAAGATGTTTGGCACATGAGAGAGGGGTTTCAGTGATGACAGTTCAAAGAGCAGTGAAAAAAAAGACTTTAAAATGAAACCATATGTGAAACCTGTGAGGCATATAAGGATATAAAGTTAGAGGGTTAGAGAGAGCAAAGATCATCTTGAATAAGTTGAAAAATGATCCTGGAATAATATATATATATATATATATATAAACTTTATTTCAATACTTCAAGAGCTTCTGATCCTTAGTTTTGATTAATTAATGATGAACATGTCATTTTCGTTTATGATCAATTTCATCATGATACTTCGGTTAAGCTTAGAGAGTAATTATACATTCTTATTGCTCAAAGTAGAGCACAATAGTGTTATAAAAACCTGAGAATTCCAGTAAGATATCTTTCATCTTTTCTAAGATACAACGGTTTAGAGCTTAATCTAACAATTGGACAATTTTGTTGTTACATCTGGTAAAATTTTATATATATATATATATATATATATATATATATATATGAAATGTGTGTTTTAAGGTATGCTATATTTATGTGTAAATGTGCTTAATATCTAGTATAAAGGATATGCAATGAGTGGGCACTAAGGTCAGCACTGAATGCTGAGTGTGTTTCATGCTTAAATGCAATCTTCATGCCATGAAGATTGCATTTAAGCATGAAACACTATGTTGACCTCAGTGTCAACACATATATATATATATATATATATATATATATATATGTGATAAAAATATAGCTTTAAGGTATGCTCCATACTTAACATCAGGGATAGAGCATAAGTAAATATAAACGTGGGCATTGAAGGCAACACGAGGCAGCGACAATCTGTTTCATGTTGTCAACTGCATTCAGGCATGAAACAGACTATCGCTGCTAGGTGTTGACTTCAGTGTTCACTAATATATATATATATATAGGTAACTATACTCGTGTCAAAAAACCTTTGAATTCTTGATTTAACAATAGCCAAATCAATCACAAAGGGAAAAAAAAGGTTTTAAAAAAGAAAGAGCCAGGAACATGAAAGTCTGTCGAAAATAATCGCACAGATACAGGTTCAAGGCCCAAAGAAAAAAACCAATACGAGTAAACAACTAACTAAAGAGCTCAATACAATATATATATATATATATATATAATTAGCCCAACACTGTAAATTGCTACAAAACCAAAACATTAACCTGAAAACTTGAGTCATGTTCTTAAATTGCCTAATTTGATTGAGACTTCCATATACATGGTGCTAGACCTATTCAGAAATATCTAAACTGTTAGATATATACAACTGCTTTCTTAGAGATTCAAAATGGCTTTGAACGAGTGAAGCCTCTGGGTCTTGATGAAGAGCATCCTTCTTTGAACATTGAGGACTGGTGCTACACAATCACAAACAAAGATCTGTACCAGATAACAGAAAATACATCACTTGAGGACTTTCACCAGCAACAGCAGTTAAAATGCATATAACATGTCACTCGAAGAGAAAACAATGACATAAGATGTTGACATTCCACACTATTTCAAATAAGCAGTTAATGAAAGCCCTCCTCAATACTGGAAAGAATGATAACAGTGGATTTGAGAAACCTATTTTCCTGAAAAATTGTTTTAAGAGAAAAAAATTTATAAATTTCAACTGACATTGGCACTGGCTGCTCGGTCAGTGAATACTAAACGTTTCTTTATAAGGAAACGGCTAATATCATTACCTTCATGTTATATTCTCATCATCATCATCTGAAGATGAAAATACATTCAAAATATTAAAACATTTTTCCATTACTATTTGCAAATAGATAACATGAGTCTTTGGTTTCAGATCAGTTAATTAATAATTTAGATATTTAGTTGTATTGATCAGCACATCTCTGAAAATTAAATCTATGAGTGGGAAGAGAGTTTTTGAAAGAAGAAATAAGATGAAGGCAATATAGAAAAAAGGAAAATACCAAAAGTAGAAAAAAAAAAAAAATGTAAGTGAATCATAAAATTGAAGCCATGAAAAGTCTTCTGTTATCGAAGAATTTACTTACCTGAGAAAAGAAAAACTTTCCACAAATTATTACTAATAGAAATTTATTTTCTGTTTTCATTGCTTTTGGTCTTTTTTCAAGATCACTTTAATAAAAGTAATTTTTTTATATTGGAATTGCATGCTAGATATTTGAATAAAATAAATTTGCTTTTTGCTAAAGAAAGCCAATGTGAACCAATTTTCGAACATGCTTGGAAGGAAGTCTAACTACTTTTTTTATTTTTTATTTTCTATAGAGAAGAATAGAAACAAAGATGGAAGCCATTCCAGGTTAGTTAGGAAGAATGAAAAATAAAGTCGAAATAATAAAACCAAAAGAAAGAATTAGCCCCTCAGTGACTGCAGTGCAATAAAATAGGTGGATGTGTTGAGAAAAATATTCAGAGATATCAGTGTCCCTTATAATGAGAGGAATACAAGAGGTTGTCACAGGATGATTTTAGGAATAGGATTGAGTACAATTTATTTTAAGTACCAGTTTGTTTTAGGAAAAGGAGTTTGACTTTCTCGGGCAAAAAAAAAAAAAAAATATAATAGGATAAGAATAACTTGTTCTTTATTTATACTAATATGCTATGAGGGAGTGCTGAAAAGTTCTCAGCCTGAGTAAGAAACCCTTTCCAAAAGAATTTTGATTTAATTAAATTCAAAGAAGTGTGATAGGCTAAGAACTTTACAGTGTCCATTCATACTACCTCTGACTTATAATAGTTGTTTTATTTAGTGTGAAATGTAATGACTATTATTTCTGCCACTAAATAAATAGACTGGTCCAGTTGTAAAAAAAATAAATAGGGAAAACTTTTCCAAGGAATAATTGTTATAGATTGGCATTCTTTAAGCTTTCCTCAAGCTGTGACATTTGTCCGAATCAAAAATATTATTTTTTATATCAAGAAGCGGGATATCCTGTTTATAATATTGAAACTGTAAAATAAATCCCTTATTTTTACAGAGTTATCTGCACTTAGATTTTTTCTTTACAGATGTCATGTCTGCGTCTTTTTAATATACTTTGGTAATTTATGTAAATTTTTGTTCTTTAATTACAAAATGTGGCACTATTTTAAAAATGTAAACATTTGTTTGTTCTTTGATGACAAACAACTTTTGTAAAAAAAAAAACAAAAGTGGAAAATATTTTGGCAAAACAAAATTTTCTTAAAAGCATAAAAATGTAAATATCTGTTTAAAAAATATTTTTTAAAATAAAAAAGGTCTGATTTGGTATATAGATATCAATGACATAAGCATATTCTGACATTTGTAAACAAGCTGCTATTTTCAAATAATTCTGTAAAGGTCAGAGATCGATTTTACACTGTATAAATATTGTAAACAGGACACCTTTCCTAAAAGGAAAGAAAAAAAAAATAAAAATACAATAATACACGGTGCGATGGATAAATTGTCGCCATTTTATATTTTTAATTTCACGCATGTGTATTGTTTGTTTTCGATTTTGTCGACTGCACAGTATAGTAGGGTCAGTTGGGCACCGTCTGTGAGAAAAAGAGTACCATAACGCAATTCACTCTGCCAGAAATTTGGAAACATGCTGTACTGGTTGGCTTTGCATTGCAAGCTCCATTATGAACATTTCAAAGTATCTGAGGACAGCGCAGAGGATTCGGAAAAAGCTGAATGAGTTTAATGGTGATTAGGAAGCTTGGAAAACTCACTTTGAACATTCTGATAAGAAAAGAACTTCCAGATTTTTTAGTGAGGGCCTTATACTCAACATGGAGACCTACATCAAGTGCTTTGAGGAGATAGTACTGCCTAGGGTCAAGAGCATGGGTGCTAGAAAACCCTACGTCTGACAACAAGACATTGCACCATGCCACGCAAACAGGAGAACCCGGTCATGGCTGTCAGGCAATTTCTGTGAACACATCAGCCCTTACATCTGGGTACCTAACTCCCCTGACTGCAACCCCCTTGATTATTATGTATGGGATGCAGTTGAGCAAGAGGCTAACAAAACTCCTTGTAACACTAAAGATGAACTGAAGGCAAGGATTATGGCAGCATTCACAAACTTAAACAAGGAGACCATCCAGAAGGGTTGCAGGAAATTTTGAAGTTGTCTGGAGGCTATGGTTGAAACCAATGGCGATTTTATTGAATAAATTTACTCTTTAGTATTTCAAGATATTTTTTTTTTTCGCAATTTTGGTAAATATATCTGTTAAAATGAGATGTCAGTGTTATTTTCATTGCATAATTTAGATGACAATTTATCCATCGCACCCTGTATTTCAATTCTGGTAAATGTTGCATCTTCAAGAAAGTTTAAAGAATACTAATCTACAAAAATTATTTACAAAAACTTGTTTTTTCCTATTCCTGTGAGCGGACCATTCTATTTATGCAGTGCCAAATTTCTTCATGTTTAATATGAGGAATGTAATTTTCTTCATTTTCATATTGCTGAAATAGACAGAATAAAGATTTTCTTTGTAAATTTAAATTATGTCTAAATTTATATTAGAAATGGGTAAGAACTATTTTCTAAATGTATCTGCAATGTTATTAGTCCTGACCTGGCACCTCGACTTCATTCACTTTCACATTGCCCTAACATAGCTTCACTGAGCATTTTCTATAAACACTTTCATGGCAATTGTTGCTGATGAACTTTCCTCTTCACTGCCTAGACTTTATGAATTTAAGCACAGTAGTAGATTGGAGGCAAGATCTTGTCCTTTTACAGTTGAAATGGCTAGATGCAACCATAAGTTCTATGCTAACAGTATCTTCTCTTACACTTCTCACTTGTGGAACTCTCTTCCAGCTTCTTGCTTTCCAGTCAACTTTGATCTTCAGAAACTTAAATGAAATATCAATCATCTTCTGTCTTAATTCTCATTCTTTTATTGTTCTTTCTTCTTAGTGTTTCTTTTTCATATTCTCTAACACTCAGTAACCTGAATTATAAATGCATTTAACAGTAAAGGGAGATAACTCATATAAACTAAAAAGGGGGCATTATTAATGACATTTTTAGACAGTTATTGTATATTTCAGTGTTTTGCAGGAAATTTAATTTATTCTGAAGTCCTTTTTACATATGAAACACAGGAATTCTTTCTATTTGGTCCTTCAGTTGCCAACATTATATATTTTGGTATGAAGTAATATATTAATTCATAATAGTATGGGAACTTTCCAATACTACCTTGTGTGCGTGTATGTATATAAATGCATACACACCAGGAACGTGCCATCTCGGTGGGCAAGGTAGGCAGTGCCTACCCTAAATAAAATAGATCAGCAGCTACATTTTCCTTCTGCAGCACAATATGCACCTAATTCAACAAAATCATGAAGGTTACTCTGATTATTATTCATAAAATACAAAATATATTTTTTTTTTGAGATTTACTATATAAAGGTCACAAGCTGCCGACCCTGATTAATTACTGATGGCACGTGCCTGACACACACACACACACTATATATATATATATATATATATATGTGTATATGTATATATATGTATATATAGACTTGAGGTGAGGTTTTTTTTTGTTTTTTTTTAAGACAAGAGAAAGGACACTGGTACCTTAGATCTCCAACTAAGAAACTAAAATTTTGGTGGGCCAGCAAAATAAATCTCCACCAAATAAGACAGGATTTTGTGCAAACCTTTTACTTTGTCTTCATCTCCATCAATTGATTGTGGAAAATCTCCAAACTGTTGAGCGCAGTCAAAGAACTCAATAACTTCATCTTCATCAGAGTCGACAAAATCAGACTCTACTACAACTTTGGCTTTTACAACTGGACAACAGCATAGATGTGTTAGAAGAAAAGTCAGTTAATTTTTTTGTATTTTTTTTTGTTTTTTTTTTAGCAAACTCCATATAGAAGATGGATTAGGAAGAGAGAGAGAGAGATGAGTACAAAAAATGAGTACATAATGAATATAGGAATTTGAGATCTGTGTTGGACTACAGATGGCGCCAAAGAAACATGTGAACTCATCTCAGCAAATGGTAAAATTTTTTCCTTTAAAAATGAGAAAGTTTGTATTTCATCCCCTTGAAATAATTAAAAACAATTTAATTCCTATTTCTTGAGTGATTATTGTTTAAATGATCAATTTTAAGATATACTGTACAATTCTTAAATACTTGTTATATAGAACTTTATTTTTCAGTGTAGCTAAAGACACATAAATTGAACACAAGTGAAACTTTTCTTTAAATCTAGACTTCTATAGCAAATCTCATATACAGCACCAAGAAAATTCATGGTGAATCCATTTTTTCACATAAAATTACTTTACTTTAGCAGAGTTAGTTAACCTGATGTTAACCTATATCAATTAGATTCATAACAAAAGGTGATTTATATGACTTTAAAAATCAGTGCAATGTAAAGGGTTAAACAAGAGGTAGTTAAATTTAAGTGACAAGTTCACATATTTCTGTAACATAATCTACATTCCAATACAGACCTCAAATTCTTATTACCAATGATTATCATCTTAGATTTTTTTTTTCACATAAAACATTTGCTTTTGAAGAGGAAAATAAAATACTAAATCTGTATATGAAGTTGTTCCACATAAAATTGCTACTTACAGTCAGTAAAATAAAATATTGGAAAGTGATAAGATCAAATGAATAAGGAAACATTGTCAAGAATTTAGGACTGGAAAATTCAACTGTAAACTTGAAAGAAATTGAATCCCAAATTAAAGAAAATTCAGGTTTTATAGTTATTATTAATACTTTTGTTTTTTTGCAAAAGGAACAATATTAAAAAAAAGTATTTTATGTGAAATTATTCAAATATTGTAATTTGTCATTTAAAAAAAAAATTAATTAATTCTATTTTATCTAAGTTGAAAGTAATAAAAATATTTCCAAGCTAACTGTTGGTTTCTTTTTCTAACTTTGTAAAATACCTAGAATTGTTAAAAAATGATGAAAATTTAGACAAGTCTAATATAAATCCTCATTTAAGTGTGTGTAAAAGTTCTCAGTGCACATTTGAAACTAGAGACTGTATAGGTTTTTTAATAAAAAAAAAAAAAAAAAATTAAAAAAATTCTGAAAATTCTTGCACATAAATAATATAAAAATAGCATCTTAAAAATCTTTGGAATTATCCTGACTTGTCTAAAATACATTTCTTCTTTTTTTCTACACATTGTTTTATGTTCTAAATATAATTGCAGTCTAAATTTAATGATTCTTTTTATCTAACAATATACTTTATCTATCAGGTTGGAATGAAAGTTATGTTCAACTTTTTTGAGGTGAAAAATACTGAACAAAATTTATTAAAGTATTGCCTCTTTATGCTGTTTAGTAATGGAACTATGAGTAATTTATATATTTTTCTTTCAGGTTATAAGAATATTATTCATAATATAGTTCGGAACTTTCTCAACTAAAGAGGACGTTAGAAATGTTTTTACGCTATAAGATTCATAAATGTGCCAATGCAAGCCTCAAAATCCATCCAGCACTCTTAAGAGATCAACAGATTCAGTGAAAGAAGCTGCAGGAAGGAGGTGGTTTCCCTGTTTCAAAACCGAGAATTTTAGTCTAGAGGAAGAGCCAAGGGAGGATTGTCTAAAAGGACAGAAAATTAGGAAACCGATGTTACAGAAAATCTTGCCACTATGGCTAGGGAACACAGTGAGAAATTTATTATTAGTAGTAGTGGTATCAGGTAGAAACAAAAGTTCTGTCCGATTTTTGAGGTGAAAATAGTGAACAAAATTTATTAAAGTATTGCCACTTTGTTGTTTAGCAATGCTACTAAGAGTAATTTATATATTTTTCTTTTAAATTATAAGAATATTATTCAAAATATAGTTTGGAACTAGCTCCTATGTTTGCCCCCATTTAATATACACATTAGAAATGCTGTACCCTAACAGTTTCATAAAGGTGTCAATTCAAATTCAGCAGCAAAATCCATCCAGCACCCTAATGGGGTCGATGCATTGAGTAAAAGAAGTTGCAGGAAGTGGTTTTTCCAGTTTCAAAACTGGGGAATTTTAGTCTAGAGAAAGATCCAAGACAGGGTCAGCCAAAAGAACTTGATTCAGAAGATTTGGAAGCTTCAGATCCTGCCACTACATCTAAAGAACTCATTAAGGAATTTAATGTTGTTCCTATGATTGTTCCTATGTGAATTGAAAAAGTTTCAATGATTAGAAAATGGGTCCTGCACGACATGTCTCCAGAGAATCACCAACATGATGTTCATTGTTGCCAATAAATTGTTTACACAATAATTTCAAAAGACCTTTCTGCACAGGCTTGTTACTGGTGATGAGTCGCTCTCTCACAGACGCGACGTTGCCTCGATCTGTCTTTTTTACAAATACTTTCACGGTAATTACTCCGATGAGCTGCTTTCGCTGGTTCCTAGGCCTCATGAATTTAAACGTCCTACGAGGCTGGCATCCCGTTCCCACCCCTTCACCGTTTAAACTGTTAGATGTAGACGTCTCTTCTACTCCAATAGCTTCATGTCTCGCACATCTCGCCTGTGGAACTCCCTTCCTTATTACTGTTTCCCTGACAAATACAATCTCCAACTATTTAAGTGTAACATCAATCGACATCTCCAGTTGCCTTGATCTATCCACTTCCCTTCTCCACATCCTTTCACCTTTCATTCCTATCTGCTCTCGCTCCAAATCTTCTGTAACCCCCTTGCCTTGATCGATCCACTATCTTTCTCCACATCCTCTCCTTTACCACTCCTATCTGCTCTTCCTCCAAACCTTCTGTAACCCCTTGCGTGCTAGTGGCTTCCAGCCTTGCTTGGTGTGATAAGCTTAAAAAAAAAAAAAAAAAAAAAAAGAAATGGATCCTTTACCATAATGTTAAGCATCTTAATCAGTGAATTTGTCATGGAAACAGAACTGCTCAGCAACAAAAAAGAAAACTTCATCCAAATAAGATCATGTAGAGTCTGTGGTTGAATATTCAAGGAATCATCCATTATGAACTGTTAGATAATAATCAAACAATCAATGCTGGTCTCTGATTCCAACAACATTGAAAGTGGCTTTGAACAGAAAACGTCCATCCATAGTCAGCAGAAAGGGAGTATTCCTCTAACGTTCGTCTTGACACTGCAAGATGGACTAAAGATCTACCTTAAGTGGCTCATGGGCCTTGTATACAAAAATATACATATTAGAAGAATGCTTAATCCTCCTGAACTTACTGCTTCTGATTATCACTTGTTTAGTGATTTGGATGTCTTATGGTTGACACCAAGAAAAAAGGTTGAACATGAGTTGGTCTTGTATTTTATATCAAAACCTAAAGAATTTTACAAACATGGCATCTATAAACTTGACAGATGGAATAAGTTTATAAGAAGCAATGGTTGATGATTAAATATTTCTAGATGCATTAGTATCTTCATTTGTAATATAAACAATAAAATTGGACAGAACTTTCATTCCAGTTTGATAAAAAAAGTAGAATAAAACAAATTTAAATAGCAAATAAATAAAAGAGATTCATCTATTTTTAGAATATATCCAAAATATACTATTTCGAGCTAAAATCCAGCTAGAAATGACAGATTTATAGTTTGCTAATTTCTGTGTCTGTTAGTGCTTTTTGTTTTTAGCTGACATTAAATGGTATAAATTATTAAAGAAATTAAATTAACCACTACCTCTGTCCTATAATAGCTGTTACATTTAGTGAATGAAATGTGTATAAAAATGTAACAAATATTATGGGACAGAAGCATTGTTAGTAATTTAGCATGTAACTCCTATCAGAACATACTAATTAATAGAAAACTTAATATTTAAGATTCTCTTTAGTCAATAATAATACAGTAATCAACAGCCGTCTATCTTGAGTGGCTCTTGGGCCTTGTATTAGTAAAAAGTGCACTTGAGAAGTTTGTTTTTTTTTAAACACAATTTTAAGAAAAATATTTTACAAACTTTTTTCACCCAAAAAATATCAAAGAGCCACTCAAGGTAGAGGGTTACTGTGTGGTATTGTATTAGTGTAAGAAAGGGCAAGAAGTGAAGTTTCTGGGGACTATGTAGAAAAGGCAACTGCCAACTCTAGACTTGAAGAGGTGAAGATTTAATTAGTGAATAACATTTCAGAGTTCAGTCAGAGACATTAGAAGTATAGTGCGGAAGTAGAATTTAGAAGGAACTGGAAAATCAATCCTAAACAGGAAACAGGGGATAAACCTCTACTCCACTTTAACTGACAGTAGTGATGACTGTTCATTCAATGAATGTTGAATGTTTCCTGTATGGAAACAGCTAATTTCATTATTACAGTTATCATTAGTTATCAGTAATATAAAGGGTGTTCCAATAACTTGGACCGATTTTAATGTGAATTAAGTTCAAGCTTCTAATGATTTTTTTTTTCTTTTAGATTTGGCGGACATTTGGGTGATATTATTTTTCACACACAGTTGCCATGACTTAAATAACATGATCCAATAGAGAAATAAATAAATTTTCACCAATAACACTGATTTATTAACTGCTGACTTTGATCCATCTTAATGAAACACCCTTTATATGGGACAAACACACAGAAGGAAGGCAAGATGAAATTTATGCATGTCCATCAGTATAATACGGTCTATTTTTGACAGCCATTTTGTTGTTTACAGGAGACAAAAACTCAGCACAAATGAAACTGACAAACATATGAAAGTTTGTTTTTTTTACAGCAAAATTTAATTACATTAACATTAGTAAAATTACCACTAAATTTTATTTTGAATTTATAATCTCAGAAATAACTTTGTAAATCAATTCAACAATTTTTTTTGCTTTTTATTCAATAAAAAAAATAAAAATTAACGAGTTAAGGGAATCAATATATTAATAAAGTTTTCAAATGGAAAATATATAAAGAGACGGAAAATAATTGAGGAATATTAGTTTTGAAAGAGAGAAAGAAAGAAATGTCTTCGACTATTCATAAAGGAAGGAGTTTCAGAAGAAAACAAAAAAAAAACTACTTTTTAAGTAGAAAATACAGTGTGCTGAGCAATATACGTAATGCTTATCAATAAGTTATTTGGTTAATTTTCAAAGAAATTCTTCAGCTACTAATAAGTTATTAGTAGATGCTAAACGGCTTGTGTGTTTACTAATTAATTATTGAGTTTATCAATTTTCTTAGCAATAATCAAGATGCAAAAACAGGTTTTAGTTTTAAGATTAAATACACATTTACTAATTGGATTCAGTCTGCATTTCTAGATATCTGATCTCAAAGACTCAATGAAATGCTAAGAATTAACAAAAGAGAAAACTGAAAAATCAATAAATTGGAAGAAAAAGGTAAAAACAAAATAAAAACTCCCATTGAATATGTTACACATAAAAGTTTAAATTATCATGAATTATTAATGGTTATTCTCTTCTCTTTCTGCTCATCATTAATGTTTCTGTTCCTAATTCTTCCACGATTTCTGTAACTTCTTGTGTTTTAGTTGTATTACTGCCTTGCTTTATTCTGATTTTTTTTAAAAAGTGTGTACTGTTAATGTTGTTCTTTTACTCAATTTGTAATAGTATGCAGTTATAAATGATGTAAACACAGACTCAAACTTAATATTTGTAAATAAAAATGTATGGACAAATGTTGATTAAAAAAAAAAAATGGATGTTTTTCAATTCTGACAAATATTATGTCTTGAGAAAGGTCTAATGAATGCTAATCTACAAAAATTGTGACAAAAATTCTTTCTTATTTTTAACAAGACCTGTTAATTTAAATAGTGCTAATAAATAAATAAATAAATAAATAAATAAATAAATAAAAGGATGTTTTCCCTATTTTACAACCATTAAATTTACAACTGTAGTGAATCCTGATAAGCAAAAAACAAACAAACAAATGAAATAAAATATGAAAATAAAATATATAAACAAAAATAAAAAGAATTAAAATTAAAATAAGGCATTCCCATTTTCCTTTAAAACCCTTATCTCTTTCTCTTCTTTTTCTATACTTCTCTTAACTAACAAGAAGGTAAATAACAAGAGAAGGAAGAAAAGACTGAACCTGACTGAAAAATGCCAGAAGCTTGCAGGATCAGAGCCTATTCATTTGTGACTGAAAAATACCGAAATTCATGGAAGTGCAATGCATAATTTTGTTGGAATAAAGTGTCGCTGCCAATACTAAACACAGATCACCAGTGAGCAAACACAGGCAATCCCATTATTGAATTAAGTGGATCACATGATCATAGAGGAAACGTATAAGTGGGAAGTCATGTGACAACTTAACGATCATTATTTCTATTCTATCCTCTATTACTATACGGACCGATATTCTCTACTCTATTCACTATACTATTTCTCTTTTCAGATCACTATATGGATTACTGTTCGAGCGAGTAGTATCAAGCAAGTACTATTAGTGCGAGTGCTGTTCAAAGGCGTCTGACACCAGTATTGTTCAAGAGCATTACTATAGCTGTAATCTGTGACTACAAAGTCTCTACTACAATGAGCATTATGAAAGTGACAATGAGTATTTGTTGGCATCACAAAAGTGGCAACAAGTGTTTGTCAACATCACAAATTTCCATTATAAAAATAAAAAAAAATGAAAAAGAAAGGAATATTATAAATTAAAATAATTTTGGCCAATCAAAAAAATTAACAGAGACTTTTGATGTTACCCAAAACCAATGTGCATGTCAGAGTTTTGAAGCATGGTCAAAACTGATATAAATTGATACCTCTGAGCTAGAAGGCCAGAGATGGTGAGAGTGACAAATGGAGACACTACTGCTAGAAACCAGTCATGCATGAGGTATGAAGTAGTTAAGAGGTTATCTGCTAATGATATTTGTCCTGCTAAGGACCAAGAAAAACACAGTAGATTGAGACTGACTTATTTCTAATTTTACTACTATACCTATCTTACTTCAAAACTACACTACTGAGCCTTCTCCAGACTGCTACCAATATTCACCTTATTAACAAACTTTTTGCTACACTGAATATCAAAGGAATCTCTCAGAAAATAAATAAAAAAATATATTATTAATTTTATACACTTCAGTGAGTTTGTTTTATTTCAATGTTTCCAGTAAAGAAAATCCTACCAACTCTATATCTACACAACCATTAAAATGCTAGCATTATAACTGCTAGAGTAATTCAGAGCAATTGTAACGCTAGCATGTTAATGGTTCTAAATCATTTTATTTCTAACATATGCAACAATTGAGTATATGGTAGGATATTCAAATTATGCAAAAGCAATATTCTTATTTTTCAGATATCTTAGACTGGTTATCAACCTAGCTTAGTTGAACACTCTATAAGTTCAAAGATAAGTTAAAACCAATGTTATAATGGAAGAGAGTCCGCCTGCTTCCCTTGAAAATTAGCAACCAAAATTCTGGGCTTTGACTTTTTCTTGAAATAGTAACCTCTTATACCTGGTGGAAAATATGCAACCTCCCTAACTTGGAGGCAGGCTAAGCCCCTAAAATCTTATCACAAATAAATAAAAAAAAATGTTTTATGCCTCACCATTTCATGGGTTATTAAAAACAAGCACTATATATATATATATATATATATATATATATGTGTGTGTGTGTGTGTGTAGTCATGGTAATTACTGCCCAGACAAAGCACTCAATAGAAGCTGCTTTTATATTTAAATGCTATTTTTGGAATTATTAATATTAACTCAGCTTAACTTTGTATGGCACAAGGTCAAAAAGATGATATATCCGGTAAGAACTATTGTGCAAATTTTGAAATTGAAGAAGGCTTGCCCACCTTCAAAATCAGCATTACGAATCTCAGATTCAAATACCTATAGCATTATAAGGAAATGCACAACTACCTCAGTCATTGACTAAATTATTGATATTTACTTAGCTGTTTATAATTTTCAAAAAAAATTGAGTGCTTGAAACTTCTGCACATAAAATAAGTTATTCATATTACATAAAATTTGTTTAGTATAAGGCCAAATTAGGGAACATTCAAGTAGGGTGATTGTATTGCTTCAAGTCTTCATCAATCTATGTCTCTGAAAATCAGCATTCAAAATTATTATATTTATGTAGATTTGAACATCAATTTCGGGTATTTATGGGGAAGTAGCCAACTATATCAGCCATTAGGCAGGCCTCATTAACTAAATGATTCATTATTTGCAATATTGATATTCAGACTAATGTCCTCATCTTTGTTGTTATTATCACAATGTTTTGGCTGTTATGCCTTCTGGCATTCTTTGGGCGCTTGTTAATAATTTTGAATTGATCCCTTTATTTAATATACGGGGTAGATTGTTCTCATTACCCTCTCCATGTCTTGAGTTATTTCATCTTGGTCTATTTTTTACTTTTTTTTTAAGCACTGCTCACTTATTGCCCACCCTGTTTCCACCAAGTTTGAGCCTGTACTACCCAGCCCAAGGATTGAACCCACAATTATGTCACCAAAATCATTTACCAATGCTTTAATGCACTTTAAATAATAAAACTCCTTATCCTAGAAATTCAAACAGAAATTATTGATATTTACTCTGGTTAAACCAAACAATAGGAAATAAAGGTAGGAAGATTATGATGTGGCAATCTCCTAAGTGGAAACAGCCAGCCTGCCTTGAAAATCAGCATTCAAAATTATACCCTTTATTTGAGGGGGGAGTAAAACTCCTACTCCTAGTATTAGCTGAGAAAAACACAACTATATAGATCATAAAGACTCCATTGACAAAAACAAAAAATAATAATAATAATAATGAATGTTTAAAGTGAAAAACAAAAAGAAAATGGCTTCTGTAAAATCTTTTGTGTTATGTTCTTTCATTTTTTACAAAAACAAAAAAAAAAACAAATTGAATTTGCATTTAAGAATAATTTTTAGAAAAATAAAATCTAGAAAATATTTAATCACCTTCTGGTTTCATATGAGAGGCTTCCTCTTGTATGTTCATTGGATCTGGTGATTCTGTAATATTTAAAAGAATTATTTTTTTTTTCCCTTCATTAAACAATGATGTTACTTTGTAGGCCAGCAAAACAAGAAAGTTACAAAACATACAAAATAGTGCAAAATGAACTTTAGAAATTTTTCTTGCAGATGTAGATATTTGCAATACATATAATATACTTACATTGATAACTTAAGTTCATAGTTAATGCTTACTTAACCTACAAATAATATACTGAAATTGTGAAATACGATTGAGGTTTGAAGATTTCTACTAATTCAATAAATAATGTAAACTTAAAACTCACTTAACTGAGATATTAAAAACTCTTCCAGAAATGGTTTTTCTTGTAGCAGTCTTTTTATTATTAAAATTGAATATTAATAGCAAATGGAAAAAAAAAAAAACATTGCAATGCCCCAAACAAAAATTTTGAAAATAAAATAAAAAAATAAATGATTGAACAGAAGGGAATATTTACATATTTTGTTGCCATGGCTTTTAAATAAAAGAATTAAAAAAAGGAATTTATTTTTACATAACTCACCGAAGCATCTGCAATAAATTATTACTTAATCTAAAAACAAATAAAATTTAACTCAGAAAGAAAGAAAGAAAAAAAGAAAGAAAAAACAATAATAACACAAAAGCAAAATCAAATTTCAATATCAATGAATATTAAAATAAGATTAACAACAACAAATTTGTAGAAAATGAATATAAGACTATAATGTAATCTAAGAAAATATATTTAAGAGCATTATATAAAATAATATATAAAATCATTATATAAAAAAATAATATATAAAATCATTATATAAAAAAAAAATATATAAAATCATTATATAAAAAAAAAAAAATATATAAAATCATTATATAAAAAAAATAATATATAAAATCATTATGTAAAATACAGTGGTTAAAACCTGAGAAAAAGATGATTAATTTTCTTTTTAAAATCATTGTATAATAATGACTTAGATAAATTGTGATATAAGACTATAATATAAAACAATTCTTTATTTGTCAATAATAACAAATTTAGCAGCCATTTTTTATAGCCACTGCTTGAGCAGGTTATATAATAACATAAGTGGGTTACCAATGTACCACATTGCTCTGTGATTACTTTGTCTGCAGTTAGAGCATGCCAGTGATAAAACTATAATCAAGATGACTGGCGATAGGATAAAGTGTTGATAAACATTTGATTTATGCTTTCCATACAAGAGTTAGTGTAAAAAAGATAGAAGCAGGTCTCAAAAGGAATTTGAACTTAACCAATTCCAATTTCTGAGTTCATAACTATTATGCCACCACAGATATTTAAAGACCATACAAGTCTTTTGTGTCTGTCAGACATACATGATTATAATGTAATGAAATAAAACTACAATAAAACATTATAATGCAATGAAATAAGACTATGATATAATAAGATAAGAATATCATGTAATAATAGATGTCTAAATCATATCAGACTATGTGATAAAAAGAAATAAAAACTATAAGACATGTAAGACTATTCTATAAAATAATAGTGCATATATTATTCAAATACAAGGAGGGAATACAACATGCAGAAGATGGAAGAAGTGCAGTAGATTACTGATCGAAAAATCTAGAAAAGAAAAATTCCTGGAGAGAAAAGATATATAATGATAAAATAAAAAATAAACACAAAAAAAAAACTTGGGGAGTTTTAAAAAAAAAAAAAAAAAAAATAGAAAAAGACAGGTAAGTGTCGAGCGTGTATCGGTGTAGTTGCATGTAAAAAGAAAAAAAAATTAGTGAAGGCTTAAAATGCAGCAAAAAAAATGTAAAATTATCCAGAAAAATATAAAAAAAAAAAAAAAAATAAATAAATACACACGCATACACACAAAAATAAAGGTTCATGATATAGCACCATACAATATAGAAACTAAAGCACTGGCTATATATATATATATATATATATATATATATATATATATATATATATATATATATAGCATAAATAAGAATGATAGATTGACCCTGCAACAAAAATACAGCAACTGAATTAGTTGACAATGACAACAAACAGAGGTACAACAGAGGTGACAGGCTGACATGCATTGGTAGCCTACAGTTCATGCACTGTGACAGTACACTGATTGTACGTCTAACAGTTAGATATACCTCTACTGGCTTTATGGGCAGTAGTATCCAACATACTGTGATGGTGGAGCGGATCAGAGCTGGCAGCAGTTTGACTGGTGGAGCTGGAGACGGGGCAGGTCGCAGCAGCAGGAAGAGAGGAAGAGGAAGAGGAAGAAGCAGAGCGAGGGTGGTGAGAGGCTGAAGAGGTTTCAGAGGGGGAAGTTATATGCTCAGAAGAAAGGTTAGAAGAGATCTCTTTGTTAGAATGGGAAGAATGGTTATCAGGAAGCATACTCGTTTGTTCTTCATTGTTCTCCTCAGATTCTGTGTCGGCCGGTCTCTTTTTAGCTTTACGCATGGCTTCCCACTCAGTCATTGTGTAAATCTTCTTTTTTTCTTGATACGGTCCCCAGTTCAAATAACTTTTGGATTTAGACGTGCTCTCATCGAATTCTGTACTCCAACGATAATTCCCTTCTTTGTCGAATTTGGAATAATCAAATTTGGTTCCGTAACCTGAAAATCCAAGATCTGTCCTAACGTTACCTTCGTTATCTAAGAAAGGATTGTTGGGATGAGAAATTTCGGTGAGCATACGAATTTCTGGATCAATAGTGGAATGTGCAAGCGATTTTGTGGAAATTGATTTGTAGTCGATCTCATTGTCAGAATCATCATAGGGCCGGTCTTTGTCAAAATCAAACGATTCTGCTGATACTTGCATCATATCACGAGAATGACCTGAATCGCTATGAGATTCTGCGGATCTTAATGTTTCTTGAGAGGAATGCGAGAAATACGAGCTGCTTAAACTCCAGCGTGCAGATTCTAATGATGCTTCCATTATGTTCTGTTGTGTCAGTGCTGGAAACATGTCAAGCGAATCAGTCGATGTCTGCATGACATCCTCTGGGTCAGCCAGGGAGTCAGTCTCAAATTTTTCAGGGTCTTTAACAGTTTCTTTTAGCTCAAGCGAATCTGTTGAATCCACCATTTCCTTACTCATCTTCTCTTTCAGTTCAAGTGAATCAGCAGAGCTTTGCATATCTTTGGAAAGTTTCTCTTTTAATTCCAAAGAATCAGCTGAGCTCTGCATGCTATGTGTATCGAATGATGTATCTTGGTCAAGTTGCAGGGATTCAACAGAGAACTGCATCGCTGTATCATCCCCAATTAGAGAATCACGGTCGAACTCTGTTTGACCAGCTTCGCCCGAATCCTGCACATCTGACTTTGAAACGTATATGACACTGGAAGTTAGCTCATCTTTGCTGTCACCATCCAAGGAGTCAACATCATCATCTAATTTGTCAAGTAGATTTGCGTCTGACTGTTTAGGGTCTTCTGAACTCAGAGAATCTTTATCAATGTCTTCGCCGTCAATTGAATCTTGCTCAATGTCAAAACTTCCAATGATCTGCGGTAAATCTCTCATGTGACCATTTGATTGGTAGGAACTTCCTAAACTGTCACTTTCTGGATATTCAGGCAGCGCTCCCGATTCCAAGATTGATGCAATTTTTTTAGCTTCAGCAGCAAGTTCTTCAGAGATAACAATTTCTTGCTCGAGACGTTCAAATTCCACAAGAGAAGAACTTTCGCTACGTTTACTATGACCGCTCGATGAACTGCGGCGATCGTCACCTGAGCTAGAATAACCACCAGCAATGCAGTCTTGTTCAAGTTTCTCAAACTCTGCTAATGATGACATGGAACCATTTGTCTCGCTACCATGTCCTGATGCCATAAACCGATCCATGGAGCCAACCGAGCCAATCGAGCCGCCAAGGGCAATCTGCCGTTCAAGGCGTTCAAATTCTCCCAAAGACGAAGCAACTGATACATCATCCCTATCACCTGCTCGCCAATGGAATTTTCGACTATCAAAAGAGCTGGGAAGGCTGTGGGCTTCATTTGATCCTAATGACCCACACTGTCCTATTTCTCCTTCTAATCTTTCAAATTCCAGCAACGATGAAGAGACAGAAGAGGCAGCTGAACCATCTTCTTTCTCTCGCATGCGGCCAGCATACCGAATGTTTGGGTAACCATGGTGAGAGTGAGGGAGGTTACCAGGGGAGGCTGAAATCATATCAGGAGATGTTTTATCTGAATGAAGATCAGAAAGTCCATCTAATTCATCTTTCTCGATCATTTCAAACCTATCTTCATCTGATTTTTCAGATATAACTGACAAAGCAGTCTTCTCTATCATCTCAAAACGGTCACTACATGGAGATGATTCACCAGACTTATCTTCCTCTGTCATCAATGGCCAGTCATAAGGCTCTTCTTCTTCATCATCTGGCTCATTGTGCATTGAATAAATGTCTGAGTGGATTGATGAAGTCATCGAAGCTACATCAGCTAGTCTGTCTTCATCATCTTCTTCTTCTTGGTCTGCTGCAACAACTGTTGTAAAACTGTCCACGCTTGATGCATCTGCAACATCTTCTGGACTCATGATGTCTGTGACATACATTGCTGGATCAAATCCAAGAAATCCATTTTTGGAATGGTCATTAGGATCAGTGCTGCTCTCAATGTGTCTTGAGTGGCTGGTTGATATGGATCCCAAGTCGGATTTTATAATAAAGGATTCGTGCTGTGGAGAAGTCTTTGGTGAGAGGTCGGTAGAAGACTCCGAGTATTTTTGAACATTCCATACAGTTTCTTGTTGACTAGTGAATATTTCAGCTGAACTAGAAGCTGCTTGATCATCAGTATAAGCTGATACAGATGAAAAACTGGCACCAGTTATGGGATCTTGATGACTGGCACCATTTCTTGAAGTTTCAGAAAAGCCATACATGCCTGATGCATCCTGATGAGTGGTGTCACCATTCTGCTTAGCATCCTCTTGATCAAACTCCATTTCGTCCTGAATCATTTCAAAGTATGACATTCCAACACCCTTTGGACTGTCATCTTCCGATTCCTTGTCATCATCTTTCTCCACTTCAACTGATGCCTTATGATGAGATACAGCGTAATGCGTGGGATAATCATCCTCATGGATGTCTTTATGTAGGTGCTCAGTGACAGTAATCTCAGGCAAATCTTCTGACCCTTGCTTTGCCACAGGAGGAGGATGAGATGGAGGGGGAGGAGCAGAGAAGAAAGCTGGTTGAGAGTGCGAGGATGTAGAGGGTTCAGGAAGAGAAGATTGAAAGGCGTCCCTATCTTTAGACTTCTGACCTAATTCCAGAGAGCCGGGTTTGTCATGGACTTTAGTCACTATATCCTCGAGTACTGAATCAACAAAAACAGTTGCCGTCTTTTCTAGGTCTTCGTCTTGCGTTCCAACAACTTTTTCAAAGTCCTTTCCAAAGAAACCTTGATTTAAATCCTGAGGTGTAGGAGATATTGGCCTTTCAAGGTCAGCTGGATCAATTTGCAAATCAAAAGGTTTCTCTTTTGTCTCAATGCTTTCTTCTTTATGACTATCAAAGAATTTTCCTGAAATACGCTCATCTTCAGTTAAAGCTTGCAATTCTGCTTCTGGCTTTTCTGCAAAATCTGGACTATCTTCAATAATATCAATTCGGTTAAAAGAAGTACCATATTCTTGTTGAGAAACATATTTGGAGGAATCTATATCGGCTGTATGGTATTGATCAGCAAACTGCACAGGTTCTTCATCGCTATCATCTATGTCAGAAGCAGTGGACTCAAGTTTTGAAGAAAAATGAAGAGGAACCATTACAGTTACTTTAGAATCTAGCTCTTCCTGTTTAGCCTTCTCTTCCTCTACAAGATTCTCATAGTTAGCTATGTTGAATTCAAGTGCTCTTTTTCCAGGGTAGATTTCATTTTTCTTCAGTTCGTAAGGCTGATCTTCAATGTCATCTAAGGAGCTTTCAATCTCCAGATGCTCAGGTGATGACAGGGACATGTCATCATAGATCTGTTTATCAATAGCCTTGGCTGAATCCCGAACTCTGCCATCAAGTTCCTCCTCCTCATGTTTCATTTCCTTCGAAATTGTTGGTTTTTGTTCAAAATAGGTTTCCGTTTCACCAGGCGCACACTCTTGTTCGACTGGGGATACCTCTTCGTCCATCGGCATTTCAAGTTCATACAATGTCTGGTCAGAAGTAACCAAGATTTCCTGCTGTTCTGCTGAGAGGTGGACATCTTCAATCAAGCTATCAGTCATCACATCCCTTGAAGCAGCATCAGAGCCAACTGAAATTCTGTCATCTTCAATTTCGGCCTCTTCACCTTCTTGGCTCTGATCTCTTGTGTACAAAGGTGTCGTCTGAACTAAATCTGGTGGTGCAACATGAACTACAGTATTCGCAAGAGAGGAAACAGAATCAATGTCTGGTTGGTAATCCACTTCGGTTGGACCGTTGGGTAACTGTGATATCCTCTCTGAGTAGCTTTCTTGTTCTTCCGTTTCTCCATATTCATGGCGTGTTGGTAAACCATGATGAATGCTGTCAACAGGTAGCAGGTCAGGAGGACATGCTCCTGGAGAAGTAAGACTAGAGGCCAGGATGTCAACTGGCACTCCGCCCTTTTCTGAAGTTTCACTACTACTGAAAAGAGACTGGTCTGACGAAGAATCAACATCAGGTTTGGATGATTGTCTACCAGTAGGCTGGTACACATCTTCCATGGGTGGAGCTGAGGGTTCAATGAAGGCTGCTGTGGTGACTGATTCTTCTAAACTGGATTTCATACTCGAAGGCTCACTTGGCCTTAAATCTGCAAAGCTACTTCCAGATGTAGAAATAGATTCCATTGAAGCAGCCATACTTCCTGCTTCAATGGACCCAGCCATACCGCTTTGTAAATATTCAGCAGCAAACTGATCAAAGCCAATGATTTCAGTTGGTGAAACCATTTCAAATGACTGGCCAAGATCATCATCATCAATTGAATCCTCATCTTTAGTTAACTCTTTCTCAAAACTTAAAGGTCGTTTTTCAGAGGTCTCACTGCTCACAGACCCTAACTGTCGGTCATAATAGCCTTCAGTCTGCAATTTGTTAGCAGCATCTTGTAAATTGCATACTGTGTCTTTGACTGCAGTTGGGTCCTTTGGAGTTGGAGCAGGAGTTGGCGGCAATGATTCTGTTGATTCTGATCCAGTTTTGCTTTCAGCCGCGCACGCATGTTCAATTATGATAACCTCAGACTGAGGCCCAGAATGTGATTCTGCAGCAGCACCAGTGACTCTTACAGAAGGTTCTACTTCAAACACATCATCTTCAGGGCTTGAAAGAATGGCTTTAGGTGCAGGTGGATGTGGTGCTTGGCTTTCCACAGTATCAGGGGACATGTCGTAAGCCGTGACAACATGGGAAACATGTCCAGAATCCAAATCATAGGAAGCAGCCAGCAGAGTTGGCTCATTGGAGACTTCAGAAGAAGAAGTTGAGATTTTTACCAGGTCTTCATTAGAAAGAGACTGTCTGAGTTTCTCTTTACTTTCCTCGGACAAAAATGTAACTCTCCTGTCATGGGCAGTAATTTTGCTTTCTTCCTGTTCCGTAGACTCGAGGTCAGTTCCCTTAGCAAGGGCTTCGACTGATGGAGATTGTTTCTTTTCGGAAGGTTTTCTTTCTGAAGGTTCACTTTCAGTTTCAGATTTCCGACTTGCTGAAGATGGCAGCTGGTCAACAGATGGCGTTTCAGACCAAGCATCTTCTTGAACTTCCGCTTGACACTCGTACATTGTCGACATCTCATCACTCTCCACAGATGGTGATAGAGAACGGTCCGTCTCATCAGCACTCTCCTGCAGCAATTCTTTCTGAGCCCTGCGAGATTCAACACTTACTACACCAATTATTCCAGATTTGGCGGATTCTTTGAGTTCTTCCTTGATATCCAATTCCTCAGATGGAGTGCTACGTTCTTCAGCCTCTTTGATGGACTGTTTCTGAGATGAATCTGTTGAAGAATCACCAACTAAATGCAAAGATGAATCCTTACTGGCACCACGTTCGACCAATTCCGATGACTTGCTGGTAGATAAAAACTCAGAAGCGCCAAACTCTGGTGACATTTCTTCATGTAACTTAGATAAATCCTCCTCAGCACGATTCCTGCTGTCTGCACTGCTTGGTAGAACCGTAGCTCTCTGTTCCTCAAACACCTTGTCATGTGGTTTTCCGATGTCCTCTGTGGAATCATCCACAACTTCATCTTTTATTTGGCTCGGTAAGGCAGCAGATTCATCAGAATCATTTTCATCAAGTGTAAAAAGCACTTGTCCCGCTTGTTCCTCAATGATCTCATCTTCAGCAATTCCTTTTTCCATGAACTTAACATCAGCATATTCTCTACTGCTTCTACGATAGAATATGCCCATATCCACAGATTGCACAGTTACTAACCCTTGCTTTTCTTGCTGTTCCAAATAGTTGTCTGAAAACTGACGTTTAAAATGATTAACCGTTTCCCAGGGGAGCTTTTTCCCAGTTTCTGGGTCATAAAATCCTTCACTGTCAGAACTACTATATTCTGGAGACATCAGTTCTACAGTTTTTTGGTCAAAAGGATGAGAAATAATTGGTTCACTCACAACGGTCGAGAGAGGTCTCTTTTTCTCTTCATCAGAAAGGGGTACTGTCTGTATCTCAGAACGTTGAAGTTCTGATTCACCACCAGTCTTGTGGTGGTAGACTTTTGTTTCAGAGTACATTTTGCTGTGGCTTTCAGAAAGAGACACTTGCTCTTTTGACGATGTGACAATAGTCTTTTCAGTCCTTACTTCTGAAGTGGACTCGAAATGTCCATCGACAGTTTTGGAAATCTCAACGGATTCCTGGAAAGAACTCTGGCTCTTAAGATCCCCATTTTCTGACTGCGAGGGTTCTTCACTCTCCGAATAGACAGCTGTGCTGCTTTCATCCTCATCATCTTTTTCAAAAGAAACTTTGTGAGTGACTTCTTCAAACTTCATAGAACTTGAGAACATCTTCCTCTCTTCCGACAGCGCTGACTTTCCAAATGCTTGTATTCCAATTTGCCACATTTCTTGCTGAACATCTGGAAAATCAAAATGATGTGGTTTCTCTTCAAGATCCTCAGGGGATATTTCTTTGCTTTTTGAATGTGGACTCTCTTCTGGTATATCACATGACCTCAATTTCAGTTCACTGTCAACGGCTTCCTCACCTGCAAAACCCATATTATCGAAAGCCATATAAGTTAGCTGTTCTGCCATATCTTCAGGAGTTTCTTTGTCATCCTTCAGGGCAGCTGCTGCCTTGTAGCTTTCAGAACTTGTTTTTGCAACTTCATTAATATCAGTCTCCGTTTTCTTAGCTTCCGTTTCAATTTTTGAAGTGTACCGAACATCTTCCTTCTCTTTTTCATACTTCCCCTTTGTAGGTCTGGCGTCATCACTAACTGTTGGCCCAAAAAATTCAGAAACATGCCCAAGTTTGGCTCGTGCAGAAATTTCTGATGGTGAAACGCCAACAGTTATTTGCATATCTTTGACGTCAAGAAGATCTTGCGCTGGAGATATCTCGTTTGCAATTTCAGCAGCAGGGGATTCTACTGGGGACTGAGTAAATGAGAAGTACTGGTCTTCTAACCTAAGATCAAGAGCACCTTTAGAAGCAGGAGAAGTTTTAGGAAGGGGAGAGAACTGCTCCTCCACATCCGTCTCTTCTGTCTTTTCTTCACTGGTGTCACGCATCTCAGCATCTACAGAAATTAGTTTGATATTAGTGTGTTAGTAGACAGCCATCATCAAACTGACGCGGAAGAGAATGAAGAACAAATAGGGGAAAGATACACAAAAGCAGTTTAGTAGTTCCAGGAAGGTGAGTGGGTTTGTTACATCGTATTAGATGAGTGTATCAAAAACACATTAACTTTCCTAAGCGACTTAAATTTAATTGGAGATTTCTTGTTTCAGGACATGCAGATTTTAAAACTGAATTTGAGGTTCGGGCTTGTTAAGTGTTGGGATTTCTTTTTTGATCGTTCAATAAAATCAATACATTTCTTGCCTGAGATGAAATAAAGATTTTAAAGATCATGCAAAGGTAAGTATAGATTAGTAAAATAAATTATAAAAGGATGTTGTAGAAAAGAATTCTTTTGTGAACTATAACAGGTAAAATATAGCAATTAATGTGCATATATATATATATATATATAAATAATTGTGTATTTGGAAAGCAATCCCTCTTTTATACAAGTTTCATTAAAAATGACTGACAAGGTACTGCTGTTAAGATTTTATTTAATTTTTCTTGTGTTATAATTTTCTTCTTTTCTAGATGTCAATTATATAGGAATTATCCAAATGTTTTGTATGTCCGAGTGCTTTTGGCTATACTTTATCAAGGAGGGTTTTATTTTTACTTTTAACCGAATGTATGGATTGTTTTATGTATCTATCTAGAATTATAGGAATGTTCTATTTTACCAAATATGATAATGGCTAAAAGTATAGTCAAAAGCAGTCAGGCATACAAAACATTTGGACAATTTCTATATAATTTACATTCAGAAAAGAACACAAGAAAACTTAAATAAAAATTTAACTGCAGTAACTTGTCAGTCATTTTTAATGAAACATTTGTGTGTGTATGTGTGTGTGTATATATATATATATATATATATACACACACACAAAAAAAAAAAACAATGGAATTTTTTTAATCCAACATCATTTCTTATTACTATAAATGTTATATTTAATGAGTACATATTTGAATAGATATCCCTGTTATTTTTTAAGCAGTGAAATTAATGCCTACTGGCCTAGGTGGCATATTTCCTTTAGTAAGACTTTTTATTTCTATGCTGGTTGACACTAATTTCACTTTAAAAAAAACAAAAAAAAAAACAAGCAGGGATGTTTAATCGAACACAAATCACATATATGACATTTATAGTAAAAAGAAATACATGTACACATATACACACACACACAGAAGAGTGAAAGAAACTGCAAGAAAGATATAATGCGTAAACTTACGAGAAAAGACACGCAATGTTTAGATTTTAGTCCTAAAAGAAATTTATCAGGAAGAATTCCTGTTGTTACTTTAATTTGTGCACATTACTAAAAGTAGTCAAAGTAAAGAAATATCGATAAACGATGAAAAGCATTTATCAAAAAAAAGTGATTTTGTTATCTGAAGGCTATTTTCTAAAAGGTAAGTTCTGGATGGGAGTCAGAATATGTTTCAGGTGCACACTGGGTTGACGGGAAGTGGTATATATATATAAAAAAAAAATGTTCATGAAATGGATTGAAAATGATTTATTAAAATATAAGCAAAAGGCATTCTTGGCAATAAATGTAAAATTCACAGGCACATTCATCAAATAATTCTAAGCCTAGTTATAGGTTTTTAGATTTGTTTAATTTCATTATGACTAGAATACAAATTTTTTTTTTTCACATCCCCAGCCATACCCAATATATAATTATTTCATCAGAGGAAAAAAAGGAAAAAAATTAAGGAATTTTAAAAAAAAAAAAAAAAAAAAAAAAAGGGAAGTTTTTTACTAATAAAATTTGACCATATGAAAACAACTAATTAATATTCCAGCCAGAAAAAGTAAAAATATAAGGCCTTAAACAACATAAGGAATGTTCTGCAATTTCAGAAAATAAATGATAGTTTTCAAATCAAAGCAAATTAAATCCACTGCAGTTACACCGAAGAAAAATAGACTTTTGAGGATTGTTAATTTGTTTTTTATGGCTTATCAGCCCTTTGAGAATTATTTTAAAAACAGTAATATTTTAAAAACACCTCCAGCAACTTTTGAGGATTGTTGATTTGCTTTGTTTATCAACCCTTTGCGAGTTATTTAAAACCAAAACATATTTTGGATTTTAAGAATAATTTTTTTAATAAAACTTTAATTTAATATTAAGGAAGTGTTGAATGTAAAGAAAATAAAAATAAAATGCAGAGAAACATGTTCCCAATATGATATATGAACAATGTCATGGCAATGCTTGAGTAGAGTGATTTGTTTTTTTTATGGCTTATCAACCCTTTGTTTAAAGCCAAAACATATTTTGGATTGCAAGAAAATTCACAGTCCTACTATTTAACCCATAGTTGGGAAAAAAGAGATAGATTCATACCTTTCTCAAGGGTATTTGTGCATAAATGAATGTAACAAACTCATCTGGAATTTGAACTCGGCTCTTCAATTTCTCATTCCAAGCCACTATATATTACATCACCCACACATCCAACATTTGAGGAAAATAATCATATGGAATATATATAATTATATTCTTTAAAATTAGGTATATTTATGGGGGAACTGTGCTCACTATCAGAGAGAGCATTTGCAGATACAGAAAATGAAGACAGACATCAACACTGCATGGGGACTGTTTCATGCCTCAAGTGATCATCAGACCATCTGAACATTTGATGGTTACTTGAGATGTGAAACGGACAGGCACCATGCAATATTTATCTCTATGCTCACACTGTTTATAAACATAATAATACAGATTGTTAATGCCTAACAAAACATGTTGGCCAGTAACTTACTGCACTATATATATATATATATATATATATATATATATATATAAACACATAGGTAATATTCTTTCCAATCAATGTCGTATTTTTCTTCGGGGTTTCCAAATCGTTTTTATTGTCCCCTGATGTTTTCTTTTGCTTTTTTTGAAGCAAATTAATATTTTAAATTAATAAGTTCGATGCTTTGATAACTATACACAGGTTTCAACACAAACCAGTTATACTACTGACTGCCAGAGCCGCTAACAGCTGTTCATTTTCATAGCTTTTTTGTACAAGAACTAGCCAAGTATAAAGTGTTTCTTTAAAAGAAAAAGTTATAGAACAAATTATTTTCAAGAAAAAAAAAAAATCCCATCAACAAAGCACTCAGCTGGAATTTATAATCAAGTCCCATGATTATTCTAGAATGTTCAGCCTGTAAATAAGACAACTGTAGCACAGAAGCACAAAGCCCATTTAGTTATTAACAAAAAAAAAATGCATGCAAAACATTGCCTAAGAGACATCCTGAAAGAGAGAGAGAAAGAGGAAAATAAAAGTAATAATCCTAGTGTAAATTTTTTTTAACACTGATAATGCTGACTTGAAGCAAAAAATAAACAAACAAACACTTAGGCCAGATAACCACTTTTAGCTAACATGGATATAAGAAAGAGAAATATTAAATTAAAAAAAAAGAGCAATATATATATATATACATACATACATACATTATATATATTACTTCATTTCAATCTTCTCCCCAATTAATCTTTTGGAGTATTCAGTCCTGTATTAAAGTCTAATGATTTTTAAAAAAAAAAAAAAAAGGAAAAAAAAAAAAACAGCTTAAAGTGATGTACCTTTTTTACCCAACTGAAAACTTTTCTTGTTTTTATACAAGACTAATTGATTTCTCTGTAGCTTTCCTATGTTATTTATAAATCTGTGCACATGACGAAAAAGGTACTCACAAGACTATGCAAATGTTTGAGGCAAAGAGGGACCCCTTGGATTTGTACAGGAAATAATTCATTAGACTTACGATCAACAAAGAATACCCCAAAAAGTATAAATCAGGTGTGTCTGTTGGATGAAACAAAATCAACTACATATATATATATTTGTATGTATGTATGTAAGGCGCACACGCATATTGATATAAAATGCTTATAAGGCAAAGAATATTGAATGTGTGATATCATGCTTCAGTGGTTCTGCAGCTACCTGGTTGAAAATCTACATCTTCAACTTGAGCTACTTCAGAGCTGGAAGAGCTTAGTTTCTCAGCTTTCTCCTCATCGGCAGCCGTTACTTCTTTGGAGACAATCTGTTCACCAGAAGGGAGATCTGATACAAATAGAAATATCAATATTGACTATCTACACGGAAAAGCCACAAGTTTTATGGAAATCAGTTTGCTCAGTATCCTCCCCCCACCCAACTGCAAATGTTGAACGACACGGAGCAATCTACTCAATTAAACAGAAAAATAATATATATATATAATAAATAATTGAAATACAATGTAAAAAAAAAAAGCCCCCCCCCCAAAAAAAAAACAGGATTTCTCTTTTATATAAGATTTTGAGTTAGTTTTCAAGGCCAGACTTCTACCTGCTAAGGCCCTAATCTATAGGAAATTCCAGGCCGTTCTCTAAAAACTTTAAATTATACCATATTATTTATTAATGATTATAATTTTTGATGATTTAGCATTAAAGAATAAAACTAATAATAAAATAAATATATATTTAAAATAATGAGGCCCTATACTATAACTTATAGGTAATTCCAGCATTTAGTTTTAATATTCAGTGATACAAATTAGTTCCACCTTATCTACAAGGAATGTGCTTCAAGACTCCAAGTGGATGCTTGAAATCCCAGAAAAATGTTGATCTCTATATAAACTAAGTTTTTTTTCCATATACATAAATACATACATATCTAAATGTTTAATAACGAAATAGAAAAAAAATAGAACTGTAATATAATAATTTAAGCATAACTTAGATATGGCACAAGACCAAAAGTATAGGGCACCTAATGAAGAACAAATTCACTATTCAGTTGTAATTTATCTAGCAACCATTTCACCAGGTCAAAGGGCCCAGAACAACTGTAATATTTAATTAAAAAAAGTTATGTAATAAGTCAAAGTTTTTTTTTTCTTACTGTTGACCTAAACAGGCTTCCATTTTGATTTGATTTTTGTCTTTCCTCTTAAGACAACAACTTTCACCATTCCTCTTAAAGATGACAATTTACAAATTATCTTGGACATATTTGAATTAGCAATAACACTCCACTTGTAGTTTGGGTCTATTGTTCAGAAAAACTTATAACTCATTTCTGAGGCTGACTTTTCATAAATGAAACTACAGATAAGTGGGTAGAAACCACTACATACACACACACACACACATATATATATATATATATATATATATATATATATATATATATATATATATTACTTCAAAGGTTATTTTTAGTGGACACCTATTTTTTTTTAAACAGTGTGTAATAGACCTATCAGCAAGTGCAGCCAAGCAAAATTTATGAAAGAAAATGTGCTCTTTGGCAGAGTTTGGACCTGCATCCCCCTTTGTAGGAGAAACCACCACAATGATTTTGCATGCTTTAGACTGCCCAGTCAGAGAGAGTGTCACAGCTCAGGAAGGTTCTATTTGCACTTTTGACTGAGCGATTTAAAGTATACTGGATCAAACAGTGGTTTCTCCTACAAAGGTTCAAAACCTGCTAGAGAACACATTTTCTTTATTAAGTTTTCTCAGGTGCACAAGCCAAGAGACATAATACGCACTGTTCAAAAATTAAAAAAAAACGGGTCATCTATGTCAAATATAGATATCCACCAAAATTAAGGTTTGAAGTAATAGAAATGATGGATTCAAAATAAAATCCATTAATTCTTTATATATATATATATATATATATATATATATATATATATATATATATATATATATATATTAATAAATATACATATATACCTGGTGTGCCACTTAAGTTTTACTGGTTTTCTAGCTTATTGGGCACAAAGTATATCTTGAGTTTTTAAAAAAAATACACAGTGTATTTTTATAAAAACAAGATATTCAATTCAAAAATTAAACTTAAAATACAAAGTTCCATTGCATTATCAGGTGATGCTAAGAATAACTTTTTAGAAGCTGATTTACTTAATTTATAAATCCAGACAAATTTGATAATTTTGAGATGTCGGGGTTAAGGCAAATTCCATCTTTTTTATTTTCGGGGTGTTAAGATTTAACTTATTTAGAAAACTCATGTATCTAATGTATTGTAGCTATCAAGTCAGTCAAGTAAAGGTGGGGTCTTGGGTATCTGTCTATTGATACAAACTTCCTTTTTCCAAGTAGAAATTTGTGGTAGTGTCTGTTCCAACACATTGTCTGAGTTTCAATAGCAATACATTTGGTATTTTTAATTTTTATTTAATTTTTATTTCTATATAAATTTCAATTACGATTTTTTCAAAAGGGGCATTCAAATATTATTTAGTCACATTTTTAATATTTATATTTTTTATTCGGACTAACTTAAGATATTATATTTAATTTATTTACTAATATATATATATATATATATATATATATATATCAGATATATAATAATTTTATATTTGGTGCTTGTCCCATATCATCATTACAGTATTATCTGGCCACATTATCTAATTCACTTATTACTATGCGGCCCTTGAGTTATGCTTTGAAAATTATCATGGAAGCTACTTGGTAGTTTATGCAACCATCCCTATATTATATACACAAGGGGAGCAATTTCCTTTCTAATCATATGTCTATAAGTAAATAAAGAATTCACATTTATTTCTCTAGAAAAATCATTATAATTTCAAGCTGCATTCAGTTGTATTTTAATCAAATTTTATTTTGTATTATTTAAGCTAGTACATTTTAGGGGTAGCTTAGTTCAACACCTCTGGTGACAATGCACTGTCTCGACTAAAAGAAGCAAAGTTAGCATAATTTAAATTACAATTTGATACATTCATTTAAAAAGGAATAGCAGGAAATTAGTTTTAACAAAACAAGAATTTTAGTTTCATAAAAAAATTAAAAAGATTGAAAATTCATGTCAGTGTTTGAAGATAAGCAAAAACATTTTTACTCTGTAAATTGCATTTCACTTTAAATTGAAGTTAAAAAAATTAGCTAAAACAAGAAGACACTTTAAGATCTTTAAGGTTTAAATAAAAGGGCACGGAATTAAAGAACTGGAATAAAGTCAATGTAATGTTAAGTCATCTTACTGAAAAATTAGCAACAAAAATAAAGAAATTGTTTTAGGAAAATTAAACATTTAGAATAGAATTTCATAGAAATATTATAAGATTGTTTTAGTAAGTAAATAGAAAGATAACATTGAACATTATAATACTGACAAAAAAGGGGCAGTCAAAACGATAATCTAAAATTTATAATGGAATGAGAGTTGAATTGATAATCAAAGTGATCCATATGCAACATGAAAGCTACTTTAAGGACTGCAAATGATGATGAAAAGAATGTGACTTGTAACAAAATTTATTTGTATCATTAATTATAAGACTTGAACACAATTTCTCAAAACTTCAAAGATTTTACAGAAATTCTGAAAATTTTTATGAGATTTAAAATTCCATTAAGAATTTGAATCTGTTTAAAAAAAATTATCTATCATTGAAACTAATGTTTTTTTTATTGAATATTTAAAAAAAATTCTTTTCATATTCTCTGTTAAATTTTGTTACATTTTACACTAATCAAGGCAAAGGTTGAATATTGTATGAACTGCCATTCTGTGATTAGCATAAGGATGCAGCTTTATAGATTAGCATATATATGTGTATGTGTTTCTTCAGAGTACTTTTGAAGGGTTTATATGAAAAAATCCAATTATGTGGCAAGTATGAAAGATTGGTAATTTCTGTATTTTATCATGTTAACTAAGTTCAGATGTTTTATAATCAGTGATTAATTCAGCACCTGTAAAAATGCCCATTTTCATTAACTTTGCTGAAGGATGGCAAATTTTAGTCCATACTTGGAAACTTTACAAAAAATAAAAAAAATAACCCTCCTGCCTTCATTCTGTGAAGACATGATACTGAACTTATAATTATATCAAATGATAAACATAGAAAAGTATATTTTAAAATATGTTCTAAAATTTACCAACCCCCAGTAAAGTTAATGAAAATGGACATTTTTACAGGTTTTAAATTAATCCCTGATTATATAACATTGGAACTTAAGAGTTTAAACCCCAATCTTTAATGGTACACAGTGATATTTCTTTATACATATGGTTCATAGATTAGCATAATGAATTACAGATCGATTTTTCCAAACTGGGAATTTGCAAAGTACTTACTTTTCGGGAAATGTAAACACCATTTTATCATAATCACTTTAATCCTTTCCAGATGGAATTTATTTCTAAATTTTATCACTTTTTAACAAACTCAAATTTATATCTAATTTGTGAGCTACCCATACAAATTAACCTGTTTGATGAGGTAAGGTTGATTGATTTTACATATCAACCTTTGTTGGTTTACTTAATATTGAATTTTTATGGGACACCTTGCGTAGATCAAATCAAGAGTTATGGTCAACCAGATTAACATTGCTAACCATTACCTTCATGCCAAATTAACGTCATTATAACTTATTTTATATTAAATATCTGTATATTCCTTTTCTTATATATATATATATATATATATATATATATATATATATATATATATATATATAAAAGAGTGCTCTATTTTAAATACTTTTAACCAAGCTTTTTAATACACATAAAAAATAACATTTTTGATTTATAAGCCCATTTACAACACTATTACTTGCTTAGTGATTTTTAAAAATGGGTGGCTGTTTTGTAATTGCATTTTTGTAATTGATCCTTTCATGTTTTTTAAGGAATACATCAGCATTCAAAATAATTTAATTTCTTTTATCAAAATAATTTGATTCCTTTCATTTATTAGATTATTCACGTTCTTACATTCTGTAATTTGTAGTTTCTCCTCCATGTATAGATTGTAATTTCTTCCTCAGTTTCACTGTCTTTTTCATCATCTTTTTTTATATTATATGTGTGTGTATTATATATAAACACACATACCAAATACTGTTAGAATAATTACTTGATACTGTATTATTTAAGTATTTTTTCCAAGTTCCACACAACTTCAAACAACAGGTTAGGAAGGAAACTCCCTTCAATACTGGAAAGAGCAATAACAGTTACTGAACTTGAGAAAGCTATTTTCCTGAAAAATTGTTTTTAAGAGAAAGATTACAAAAATGTCAACTGTTGGCAGCACTGGCTGCTCAGTCAATGAATGCCAAATGTTTCCTTATAAAGGAAACAACTCATTTTATTAACTTACCAAGAAAGTTATAATATATAACAGTATCTAGTGCCATCAACAGTACATAATTGGTTTACTACCAGTGCTGATAAAATCCTAGTCATCACTAGTCTACAAACTATTCATCAGGATCAAGAACACCCTAAAAGGCCACCTAGCAATTCATAAATCTATGCTTGGCTGTCATGATATCTATTGATGAAAAATCACAAAATAAACGATTTTGAAGCATGTCACCACTACAGAGAAGCCATTACGGTGCTCAAGCTGAGTCAGCCATATTTAACTTTCTCAGACCAATTGGTATTATTAGACTTAGTTGTAAACAAATATATGTGTTTACAATATTCTAACTAGAGAGGGGCATGTGTGGGGAGGGTTCAGGTGACACTTTTATGGGGCAGCACTTTGGTGTCTGCTGTATAAGCCCGTATAAAAAAAAAAGCAATAAAAGTTTGTAGAAAGTTGTAGTTTTTTATTTTAGAAATAAAGTTGGTCCTAATTTTTTATGCCCCCGCCGCCATTATGTTGATTTTGTTTTATGTTTAACTGCTACTCTTTTAAAGTTTATGTTTGGTGTGTAATTTAAATAATGCTAGTATAAAGATACACAAACTAGTTAATATATATATATATATATATATATATATATATATATATATATATATATATATGACAATGTGGAAAAACTTTTCTTGTGACATGTTTCAATCTTTAGAGCTTCTTTAGACTAAATTTGTTATGTTAGTGTAACTACACATATGCATGAACAAAGGGATGCTGGGAATTTTAAATTAAATTTTTTTTTCCAAGTATCCATCATTCGTGCACACATGTAGTTGCATCAACATAACAAATTTAGTCCAATTAAGTCCTAAAGGACGACATGCATCATAAGAAAACTTTTTCCACTTCATCATACATTTTCCCCCAATATTGTTATTGATAGATAGCGATATATACTTTTATATAATATAATATTAATTATATAATATAATAATATAATATATAATATTATGTGTGTGTGTGTGTGTGTGTGTGTGTGTGTGTGTGTGTGTGTGTGTATGTATGTATGTATGTATGTATGTAGGCATGGTGGAATAATGGATAGCAGCTTGGATTAAGGAATTGGAGAGCTGAGTTCGAATTCCAGTTAGTTCATTAGATTCACTTTCATGCTAATACCCTTTGGAAAGGTATGAAATCCATCTCCCCCGCCAGCTATGGGTAAGTAGCAGGTCAGACTGTGTCCTATAGCCTTGGGTGGCAATCAGTCAAGGAGGAGGACAACTTTGAATTCAAAACCTGTGGCGAGTCATTTGGGGACCTTGTGGCATACTGTGCACTAGGTCTCTGTATTTACCTCTTCAAAAAAGTGTGAAGACTTCACCACTATAATCAAATATGTTTGGATAGTCTGGCTGTCGGTTCTAAGAACCAAGATGCTTGACCCTCAGATGTCGAAAATGATGTGAGAGTCTTTTATATATATATATATATATATATATATATATATATATATATATATAAAATTAATAATTGTTTTTTTAAAAATATATAATCATTGCAACTTCAATCATATAAATAAAACTTAAAATACAGAGATCCATTCCATCATCAAGTTATGCTAGAATTTCTAAAAAGTTATCCTTAGCATTGCTTGATAATGGAACTCTGTATTTTAAGTTTAATTTGTATGATTGAATTTAAATTGAAGTTTCAGTTTTGAAACATGGGAATTCCAATGTTGCGATGATAATATATTTTTAAAAAACAATTATAACATTATGTTCTACTGTTGTATCGAGCACTGTTTTTAAAAAAAAAAAAATGCTAAGAACTCATTAAGAATTATAAATCTCATTGTTTTTTCCTATCATATATATATATATATATATATATATATATATATATATATGTGTGTGTGTGTGTGTGTGTGTGTGTGTAAGAAGGGGTCATTGTGAAATATGTTTTATTTTTATGGAGGTTGGGGGTAGAGGCTGCACCCTCAAGGGCTGTCTCAGGTGGTACACACTCTAGCTATGCAACTGTGCATTTAGCCAGTCCATCTGAAAAGGATTAATCTGATTAGCGTATTTTATTTATCATTTTTATGAAAAACAATAGTTTGATCTTATTTGTAAGCTTACAGTTTGCTCATAAGAGTATTGTTCATATTCTATCATGGGGCCTCACAAATGTCTGAACAGGAAATGTAGGTGGATAGACAAGTGATTAATGAGTTACTTTATTTGTATATCAACAATACGATAAAAATTCAGTTGTACTGAATCAAGCAGGCCATGAAATGCTTGGGAGGACAGGTGCAAGCAACAAGGAAAAAGGGATTAAATAGTTTCATAATTGGCTTAGCACAAAGCGATACCTTTCTCTTGATAAATTGGCGACATGACCCAATTAGACGTTTTCCCAGGAGTGGAATATGTCCGAGTGCGGCACCGTGTTTGGTCCCAGTCAGGGTCCCAAGAATAGGTTCGTTCCCAAGTTTCAACATGAGGTGGATCTTGAGTCCTGCCTAACTGGTCATCACAGCCTAAAGTATCAAGCCCAGACTCGACTGTTATGTGTACTGGACTGTGGTCAGATCTGAATCTAACTGACCTTTTATGCTGTTTTTCATTTAACCCTTTTTCACCGGCCGACTGTTCCTTGCTGACCAAGGAAGAGCTAGACAGACATGAGCTGGTTGTCATGGTCTGCTGATTAAACTCACCTTCTTTAGGTTTTACTGGGTAAGTGCTTAGCTCTGCTAGCTTTTCATCCGTAGGCCTCTCACCAGTTTCCTCTTGATAAAGTTGTTCAAAGCTTGAAGAACGTCCTGTTGGTTGAAGATGCATATCAAGCTGTTTTGTATCAAAGTGATCGCCAATGTCTAGTTCACTTGCATTCATTGACAATCTGTTGACATCAGGTGTTAATTGGACACCATCGTAAACGTTTTCATAACTGGACATCATACGTTGGAAATCCTCTTCCGTTAGTGCCTGCTCTTCCGAAAGCACTTCTTGAGTGGTAAGTTGTTGGGATTGGAGTGAAGCAACCTGTTCTCCAAAATCGGAACTGCTGATACTTGAATAAGTGTTGTTATCTCGAGACTGGGATGATGACATCAGAGCTGGCTCAGTGGAAGCAGAGTCTTCCTCCAGCATTAAAGGTTCAGCAACAGGTTTCCTTTCATCACGAGTTGTCTGTTCAAAATGTTCTTCCATAGTCATTTCTGACCTGTCCACACCTACACAAAAATTAGAGTTATTAAATAGCACCTAAAAGAATCAAATTTGCATTTTAAATGTTAGTTTGTTTTTTTTTTTTAATTTTTATAATAAAAGAAAACATAATCTTCAAATTAAACTTTTATAACAATTCCTGTTATTTTGAAGAGAAGTTGATTGTGAGTGATTAAATTTTAATTTATTTCTAAATAATGTCAGGTGTATCAAAAGTATTTTATTCTAATTATTATATGATATACATACCTAAAGACTATTATTACACTATACTTGTGTATTTGGACAGCAACTCTCTTTTATACAGGTTTTGTTAAATATGATTAACTAGGAATTTTTTTTTTAATTATATTTTTCTTGTATTCAAACAAATGTTTTGATTTCTGGATTTAACAAGTGTAGAAATCATCCAAATGTTTGTTCAATTCCAAGCACTTTTGGCTAATCAAAATTCCAAAGATTTTAGTTATACAAAGTGTTGCAGAAATACCCGCCCACCATATACCTCCCAGAAATACCTCCCACATAATGGTAAGACACTAGCTAGATGAAGACACCATTGTCATTAATGTCTGACCATTACCTGTCCAAAAAGATTAGCATTTCACACGTCTTTATGCAGAGAACTCTTCTGGTGACGTAGTAGGAACAGCATTTTATGTTATACTGAATAAAATACAATAGAGGGTGTGGCAGAAATACCCCCCACATATACCTTTCATATAATGCTAAGACTTAGCTAGATGAAGGCACCATTGGCACTAGTGTCATACTGTTATGTGGAAAGCATTTCTGGGAGGTATTTCTGCTATACCTTGTACTACTATAATAAAATGGTGTGTAAGAAGTGTTATTGTAGAAAGTTTAAAAGTTGCTGAAAATAGATGCATTCTTATGGCCAGAACATTGTGGCTGTATTCATAATGATATTATGGGTTGATTTATTGTGTTTTTTTTATAATAAGAGCTTCATTCACTTTTTACAATAGGAGATATGTATTGGAATCAACAAACATTTGGACAATTTCTATATTCATTAAATCCCGAAAGGAAAATACTTGTTAGCATTTACTTGTTAGAAAATTATAATAAAAAAAAAAAACTGAAATAGTTTT
Source organism: Acanthosepion esculentum (assembly GCA_964036315.1). Classification (NCBI taxonomy): domain Eukaryota; kingdom Metazoa; phylum Mollusca; class Cephalopoda; order Sepiida; family Sepiidae; genus Acanthosepion; species Acanthosepion esculentum. Next base: position 69,791,515 of record OZ038498.1, on the reverse strand, counting down.
TCAGTCTTGTTTGACAAAACGCATACACTATATATTATAATTATTTTTTTAAAAATATGATTCCATCGCGACACACAGAAATTACTATGTTTTGAAACTGGTCAGCAGTATTCAGGTTTAATTTCAATATTAAACCCTAACTACCGGATGACAGTCTCATCCTCAGGCGATGTTTGGAATAACTATGCTACAGAATGTTTTAACTAATTTATGCTATATTTATGGGTAAAAGTGCCCAACATCTAGGATAGAATGGTTGTAAATATAAAACATGAAAGTGGACACTGAGATCAACACAGAGCAGCGACAACCTGTTACGTGTTTGAACACAATCTTTAAGCTTGAACACAATCATGCCTGAAGATTGTGTTCAAGCATGAAACAGGCTGTCACCACTCAGTGTAGACCTCACTATCCACTTTACATACGCGTATGCACATATATATTGTTGTGGAGTTATTTCCTCAATGGAAACTGTATTTGGACTAAATTCGTCCTAAATAGGTTCAACGTACAAAAACGTTAGGAACTTGTAATAAAGTGTTATGCAGAGTAATCGAGTTGTGGTCGCTGGCTACTTTTTTCCATTCAACTCCTACTTATACTAGACGGGAGAGTCTATTCTCTATAGACTAGGTGTCTTTCACCATAACATATATATATATATATATATATATATATATATAATAAACTGTATTTCAATTATTTCTATATATTTAATACATTGTAATTCAATTATATGTTATTACTAATGCAAGTTAGTTGAATATTTTTTCAGATGTTATAATGCCACTGAATTTCAATTCTGAAACTCTAGGCAATTTTGAGGGATTATTTTAAACTAGACCTCTAAGCAGCTCACAGAATTTGTGAAATTGAAATAAATGATATATTACATCATACAACCCAGAGTTTAAGAATTTTAAGGGTGAGGAATGGTCCATCGAAATAAAGCTGAAAAGTGTATAACAATTATTTCTCGATTATGATGTTTTGAAATTGATAGTAAAGGACAATCTAACTACCTGCAGAAAAGGCAAGAAAAATCTAGCATCATTGAAAGATATATGTAGAGCATTACATAATCTTAAAAAAAAAACAGTGGAGGCTAAAAAATACTTTTCATACACCCTAATTTAACAACAATAACATTATAAAGAACATTAATACATTTAGCCAGTGTTAGTTTTGTAAATATTTTACCAATCTGAAGTACCTTACCAATTTTACTAATTGTATTTTACCAGAATTTCTGGGATGAAGAGTTATCATTATTTATATTTGGACTATTGTCCTAATCTTTTTTGTTTTTATCACAACCTTCCTCAAGTGGATATCGATCTGTGTAACCTACGGGAAATTCTGAACTCAACACTTTATTTAATCTACGGGGGTAGACTGTTCTCGTTCTACTGCTAATGTCTAGGGAGATCATCTTCTTATTTTATTTAGCACTGTTCAGTTATCGCTTGCCCGTTTCCACTGAGTACAAGTACACACTGCCCAACCCTTGAACAATGGCCTAGTGGCTAAAAGCGTTAGTTTGTGAGTTTTGTGACATAGTGGTTGCAAGTTCAATCCATGGGTCAAGCAGTGTTTACTTTAGGAAGCTGTTCCTCTTGTAACACTGATTTGAGAAAATTTTAAATAGTTTTCATATTAAAAGTTATTTCAGATTGTGGCATATTGTAGAAGCTTTTCGTTAAATCTTTGTTAAAAAATCCACCTCAGAACATTTTTGTCTGTTGACTCAAAAGACTTTAATAGTAAAAAAAATTATTTATGATTTTAATCAAGTCTGAGAAGATCTGTTTTAAATTGCATGTGTGAGGTGAAAAGATTTAGAATTATTTTCCTTGAAAATAGAAAAAAAAAAATTCTGCCATTTGTAATTAAAGAGGCTATTTTATAGTCAGTATTCATTGTACAGTCAAAAGGGCAAATACACACATATGTAAACCACAAGAAATCATTTTGATAAAGAAAGGTTCAATTACCTATTAGGTTGTTACATATATTTGTTTGTTTTTCCTGATATTCTGTGAATGATCTCAAAGAATAATCTTTCATAGCATTTTTTGCTTCTTAGTAACTTTGGTCATCCTATGAAACTATTATCTAGCATTATTGAAATTTTATTTCAGATTAGGCACCTTTGAGATGGAATTCCAAGTAGGCCAAGAATAGCATGTTCGCATTTTCTCCTGTTTGCATTTAATCAAGGTCACAAAACTGTTAAAGCAGCTCAAGACATTTGTACTGTGTACAGAGGTGAAATGCTTCAAAACAACCAAATGGTCAATTCTAAGCTGTATTTTGAACAAATGAAGAGGTTCAAAGAGTCAATTCAGCTGAAAAGATCTGACAGTGAGATTATTCAAAATGACAATGCCACATCATTAACATGACCAAACATGCAGTTAAAGAACTTGGTTGAGAAGTTCTGCCACACTCACCATATTCTCTTAATTTAGCCCTTTCAAACTATCACCATTTTCATTTGCTTTCTAACAATTTGAGGGGTGTTTTATTCAACAACAAAGTAGAGCTTAAAATGTGGCTTGATGAATTTTTCAAGTCAAAACCTAGCGATTTTTTATCATTGAGGCAGTGAACAGTGGGTCATTGGCAGGAAGTTGCAAACAATAAAGGGGAATATATTGTTGAATGATTTATCAGAACTATTAAATAATAAGTATTAAAATAAATAATAAAAAACAAACAAATTTATGTAACAACTTAATACTTAAGAAATGCACATCTCTTGTTGGAACACTTAGAAGTCTTTATCCGCTAACATTATTTTCATATCCAAAACAATGTTTAAACAACTAATGGGTTTTTCTTTTTAAATCAACATCATTTCATATTAATATAAATGTTATATTTCGTAGGTAATCACATTTTGTGTTGACATCCCTCTTATTTTAAGAGTGAAATTAATGTCAACTGGGTGGGAGATTGAGAAATCCGGCTAAAGGAATTGAACTTGTATTTTTTCCATCAAGGAAATCACTTTTTGAGCTAAACTGTGTAATACAAATTAGGCTATGGGGAACCATCTTGATAAAGGAAAATTAAATTACCTATTTAAGAAATGCATATCTCCCATTGAGAACTCCCTAAGTACATATCTGCTAACTATATTTTTGTATTAGTGGTGAAAGCAGCCATAGTTGTCTCCTTCTCAAACTTCTTTATTATAAAAAAGTAATGGCTGAATCTCCCTCTCTTTTTCTTTCTTTTCTTTTTAATCAATTCACCCCAATCAGGGCGACAAGCCACCAAGATGCAAGTGGAAGTGAAAGAGAAGGAAGAGACTTTAGCAGAAATGGGAAACACAATAATAGTATAATTTTCAGAGTTTAGGCAAAGATGTTAGAAGTATAGATTTGAAGTAGAATTCAGAAGAAACAAGGGATAAACCTCTACTTCTGTTCAAAAGATTGGGGAGGAGTGTGACCCGGACAATAGGTGAACCTATCTCCTCCTATTAAATCTATTTATGGGGAGTAGTCAAATTGCATTGAATAAAGCTTCATTACCAGTTCATCTGATTTTCTTTACAGTGCCTGTGTGTGAGTATTATCTGTTACTATTTCAGGACTTCTAAACTACAAAAATATGGTTCAAATTTAATGGCTAGCTAATCCTGGCTGCAGTTGCTTTAATCACACACATCTTTACCTACCTATTATTCATATTCTAATAACCTTATTCTTTTACCAGCTCACCAACCTGTTCATCAAATCACATTGCAATTAACAAATAAAACACTTACCTTTCTTCTATCTTGAAAGAAAACACCTAAACATTACTTTATAGATAGAAATATTAACTACAATCTGATCAAACTTTCATTAAATGAGGACTTTATTCCAGTAATGTAAAAATTAAATAAAGAGAATGATTGACAAGAAAATAAAGACAAGACATAGGAAAATGTTCCTTAATGAATGCAACTGGAGGTACACAATTTCTTATTTGACATTTTGAAAAAATGAAAACCTCTTCAAACATGAAAAACAAGTTTGGTTTTCAGAGGTATTCTTTCTAATAAAAATGTATGTCAATAATTTTATAGTTGACTATGACATTTTATTTACTACTGTACAAATAAACTGTAATATTATTTATAGTTTTAATTTACGTTACTCAGTGTGAACATTTAAAAGGTTCACTGCTGGGACATTGCCAGTCCATAACAATTGACTTGTTATGGTACACAGAGCATTTGATTGGCAGCACATGTCGTAGCAAGCTGTTTTCAAATTCCTTGTCTTAATTTACTTCACTCAAGAATTAATAATTACAAAGTTCACTGTAGAAACATTGCTAGTTCATAACAATTGACTTAATTGTCTAACCTAAATATGGCACCTTTACTTTTAGGGTGTGCGTAATCATGGCTCACCACAACTTCCTGCTTTTGGTTTCCCTAATTAATTTTGGACCATTTACCATTCTTCTATTTACCATTCCATAATAATAATAAAAAAAAACTTGTAAATTCTAAATTTTTTCCAGTCTCAAAAGTATAAGAATGTGTCAAATAGTTATCTTATCCATGGAAAAAAGTCTGCCAGTAAACTGTAATGTTTATTTGCAGTCTTAATCTACTTCATTCTGTATGAATATTTACATGGTTCAGTGCAGAGATATTGCCAGTCCATAACGATTGACTTGCCTGCCCTAAATAGCGCCCCTTTCCTTTCTGGAGCCTAAACATTCTAAATGATGAAAATTGTTTTATACTGATAATATTTAACAGGCCCCTCCATGAGGGATGTATGTAGCACAAGGCCGAGTTTACCGTGGGTTCTCTGAGCCCGTAGGCTCAGCCAAAAATATTCCCTTAGAACCCGCATAAACAGGTTCAGGGTCTGTCTACCTCCCCGGATGAAACTTTGCACTTTGGCAAAGCCTCGTCCGTGTTCCTCTCTGCTCAAGGCAGAGAGTTCGACAGTAATGATCAGGTTGTTTTATATTGATGGTTTCAGATAAGAGAGTGTGTACCTGAAATAAACTATTACTGTTATGAAATATTTCAGTCAAAAATTTATAAAGAATCAGCACAAAATAAATGAAAACCTCCAAAAGACATTTGTATTCTCATATCAAATAAAAAATGCCCTTAAAAATTGAAATTTTGTGCAGATTTATATAAAAATCAATATGATAAACAAAGTAAACAAGAAATATCAACTGATTTTTTTCCTTTTACAACAAATTAACCCATTGTACCTAAGACATGACTCAAGACTCACAATGAAACTGCCATTTATCCCTGAAAGCTAAAGTGTGTTCATGATAGCACCAAAGAAATAAGCTATTCATTTCTGAAACTAATTAAATAATGCCATATATTATTTGCTTACATTTTCCTGTTTTTTTTTAACTTAAAAATATATTTATAACATATTTTTATCATCTAGAAGGGATTCAGAAAAAAATGATGAGCCAATAAGTCTTATGAGATCAGACATTTTGGAGTTGAGCATTTTGTTGGGTTAGAAGTAGTCCGACACTGTAAGATGTTACAAAATCAAAATATTAACCTTAAAATTTGAGAAATGTTCTTAAATTGCCTCTTCAGATTGAGATTCTCAAATGGATGTCATGCACAGTGTCTAACTTGTTCAGAAATGTCAGTATCAGGTATATACAACTGTTTTCACGGATAAATTATTTAAAATGGATTAAATGAATGCATGTTCTAGGTGTTAAAGAAGATGATACCTCATTGAAACTCACAGACTGGAGCAACAGATTCACAAAGTATTCTAACAAATAACAAATACTACATCACTTGGAGAATTCCAACATTGGCAACAACTAAAATGGGTAGCACATGTAGCTAGAAGGGAAAATAATGATATAATTAAGATGCTGACTTTACACACTACCTTAAACAAAAGGTTAGGAAGAAAACTCCCATCAATGCTAGAAAATGCAATAAAAATTAATGGGCTTGAGAAACCTATTTTCCTGAAAAATGTTTTTTTTTTAGAAAGATTTTATAAATTTCAACCAACACAAGTTTGGTTAATGAATGCTGAATGTTTCCTGTAATTAAACAGTTAATCGAACCATTATCATTTTAAAGACAAAAAAGACTTTTGTAGTCTTCAGATATTTTAACACCATACAGTGGTAAAATCCCAATTTTCATGTCATGAGCAAAAATTTCAACTTCCTTGATTAACCCTATTTATAAATTGTAGCGATAGAGAAATAAATAACAAAAAGACCAAAACTTCACCATCTCTAAAAATAAATGTATAATAAGAATCACCAGGACACAAAGCCATATTTCAACCAATGAATCAGAAAGCTTTCCCAACCAAGATGTAGGAAAAGAAATATACAAATAATAACAAGGAGACCATAATTTCACCATCTCTAAAAATAGATAGTTCAACCAATCAATCAGAAAGCTTTCACAACCAGAATATAAGGCCACAAGCCAATGAGAAGTAGAGCACCATTTTGTAAGCAGATTTATAGATATTTATATAACCAAATGGAAAATCAAGTGAAAACAGAATCCATAAATAAATTTCATCCATTCTCAGATGCTGTGGTCATCGTAACATACCCAGAGATAAAATACAACATTTGCATAACTAGCTGATGACTTTAGATGGCTAAAATATTCTGATACATTAAAAAACATACACCCTTTCTTTCTCCACCTTTTTAAGAAGCCCACTGATAGATTTGAAAAGTGACATACCTTCCTTTGCCCACATTGTCAAGCAAGAGCCACTACATTTGGATGGATGGATGGACATATATATATACTAGGAGGCATGGTGGAGTAGTGGATAGCAGCTCGGTTTGAGGAATCGGAGTGTCGAGTTCAAATTCCAGTTGAATACATTACATTCACTTATGTACTAATATCCTTGGGAAAGGTATTAATTCTCTTCTTTGACCTCCAGCTATGGGTAAATAGCAGGACAGACTGGGTTCTATGGCCTTGGATGGCAACTGTCTAGGAGAAGGACAATTCTGAATTCAAAATCTGCGGAGGGTCGTTTGGGGACCTTGTGGCATGTAGTGCACCAGATCTCTGTATTTGGCCCTTCAAAAAGTGTGGTTGATTCTGCACAAAGCCTTCACCACTATAATCAAATTATGTGCGCTAGGAACTGAGCTGCTTGACCCTCATATTTTGAATATGACGGGAGAGTCCACTATATATATATATATATATATATATATATATATATATATATATATATATATATATATATATATACATACACACACACACACACACACACACACACACACACACACACACACACACACACACTTCCTCCTGGACACTATCACCAGGAGTTTTTACACTTGAACTCTACTTCTGTATTAATATATTCTGTTATATAAAGATTTATTTTGTATTTATCAACACTTTATGCATTTTCTTTTAATCATTACACAAGGCTAATATACACCCAAAGCAAATATACTGATATATGGAGGTAACAGATGCTGTCCAAAGATAACCTCCTTAAAATAGCTAATATAAATACTCATTATTTTTGGTTTTATTAAGAATTGTGAATATTAATGTTAGGATATTATTAAAATAATTTATTAAATTATAAATATTATAGTTTATTTGAATACAGATATTTCTGAATATTTGTTAAATTTCAAAAATTTTCACAATATGCAAACAATTCATCCATTGCTCTTTCTAAGTTTGGCAAAAGCAAGATAGGCATGAGAATTTCTCTCTGCCTATTGTTAAAAAATAGTAACAGTACCATTTTTTTTGGAAATTGGCATACTGTTACTTAAAACCTGTTGATGCTAAACTGTCCTCAATGGTTATGAAAATATAAACAACAGCGATAAATATGAGGTAATATTTTTTTTAAATATTCATTAAAGTAACAGCAAATTTAAATTATAATTTTTTTTATTAGTGTCACCGTATATAATATTTCAGAATTATTTTTTTTAATCATTTCCCCTCAAGCATGGCGTTAATGCAAGGGGTTACTTAGAGTGAAAGAGAATTAGAAAACTTCATCAAGGAGAAAGGACAATAAAAGAATAGGATCAGGAAGGCAAAAGATGGTGATTGATGTTGCATTTAAAATTTTTGAAAATCACAGTTGACAAGATAGCAAAAAGCTGGAAGAGAGTTTCCACAGGTGAGAAGTGTGAGTGAAGAAACTATTAGATTACATATAGGAAACTGAGGAATCCTAGCTGCCAATCTTGTAGCCTACTACACTTAAATTCATGAGGCTGGGGTTCAAAGAGGAAAGCTCATTTGAACAATTTTACAGTGATGGGAAAGTGACTGAAGCTGAGATGCCTTGTCAGGACCGATAACATTGCAAATTCTTTGGATTTTGGTTCATAATCTTGAGATATATAGTAGGTGCATTTTTTTTGTGGGGTGGGTGGTTATTTTCATCGGAGTTGTTACTATCATTTTTATTTCTGATTTCATAAATTACTGGGCTTATAGTTCTGAAATTACATTAGATGCTGCAGGAGAGTCTCTTACTCAAGGATGGAAGGTCAATGGCATTCTGAGACTGCAATGGTGACAATGAGTTTAGGAACTAAGCCTGCATCTTAAATATAGACACTGCTTTATTATAGTGACATCATTTGGTAAATATTTTACAGTTTTAGAGGCCCACTTAAAACAATACTGTAAGTTGATCCAGTGGTATGTACATGCAGAATCAGTGAGCAGATGCATCACTTTTGCATTCCACTGAAGGGCCAAGTTTATGCGCTGTTACCGTTGCCGTACCATGGGCCATATGTCTCAAAACTGTTCGAGAAAATGTGAGAGGAGATATGTCAGTACTAGTATCTTCTCCAGCCCAGCACTACCTGTGATCAGGGTCCAGGTTGATGGCAGAACTGTTACAGTGCTGGTCAATACTGGTTGTTCACTGTATATAGCCAGCATAGAGATATGCCAGTTGTGGACGAAAGGGCCTGTATGCAGGACAATGATAGACAGGGAGACCAGAGCCTGTTGTGGGATTGAAGTCATTGCACTCTGGTTACAAGGTGGAAGTCCTGTCAAGATTGACATACTCGTGGCATGAGAAAAGCTACTTGGTTTTGGCCTATGCTGACTATTGTCTAATACCTGCCCAGTATCGTTCATATGCAAATAGGCAGCGCCACCTATTCTAAATAGAAGATCTTCTCTCAACAGCCTACTGTAGAAGAGGACACAACTCATGGTGCTTACAGCACCATATACAACCAACTTGGAGTCTTTTAGCGGACTGACCTGATTTTCTGTTACAAATACACATTACTCAAGGAAAATAACAAAATATATCCAGAAACAGTTTTTTTAATTGAATAAATGTATAATACCAGATTTAAATTTAAGCCCTGATTGGCAAAATATTATTGCATTAAAAAATCATTTATGCAGTTAAATGTGTAGAAGATTGATTTTATAAAATTTGTAGTATACAATGAGTTAATAGTAACCAGGATGTGGGAAAATAATCCCAAATTCAAACAATATATCAAAAGGAATTAGTTTAAAAAGAAAAAAAAATTTTTTTTTTTTCAAACAAAAAAATTAGTGAAATATTGTCATGTAAAAGCAGTTATTATAAGTAAGTCACTCATAAAGATATAAGTAAGTCACTCATAAAGTGTATCCACTGAATAAATTCACTCTGTAAATTGAGGCTTTATTCAGTATTTGGAGGTCAACCGATTCATAAATATAAATAATATTGTTCTACCTTCTCTAAATTTAAACAAGTTTTTAAAAAATACAACATCAAACTGGAACGGTCAAAGCAAGCAAATTTTGAGATATTCAGGAAATTAAACTAAAACTTCAAAATTAGTACTATAAAAACACTAAAACAACAAAAGACGGTGGTTCTAATCCACAAAAGTAATCAAACAACCATGTTTAATCACTATGTCCTGAGTGTTTGATCCCCTGGCTTTTCTTAGGTTTACATTGGCTAAAATTATAGTGATTGAATGATTTGATTAGTTTGTTTAATGTTATATCAATACCTTATGGGTCATTTAATGTTGAAATTTAATTTTTCTTGGGAGCTTTGAAGCAATAAAAATATGATACATGTTATTCTGCTTTCACAATTGAATACATGGTAGATGATACTCAGCTTTTGTGCATATACATATTTATGTGGACATACTAGAGGCAAGTGATATGTTTATTTTATATTGTAGTTTTGTTGAAGATATATTTTGGAATACAGTTTGATTCCTTTAAGAAATTGTAGGATATTATATAGATTAATATAATGAAAGAGTTCTTTCATGTTGATTGGTTGATTTTTTTTTTTTTGGTGGCGTATCAGCTTCTATGGGTTATTTAATCCTGAAATCTAAATATTTTGAACACAATTTTATGGTTGTAACCAAATATATTTTGAATATAATTGTATGCCTTCAACTACAGATGAAATTGTATTGTTGGTCATTTTGCTATAAAATGTATTGTTGGTCATTTTGCTATAAAATGTATTGTTGGTCATTTTGCTATAAAATGTATTGTTGGTCATTCTACTATAAATAGGTATTTTGGTAATTTTTTTATATAAAAATGTATGGCCTGTAATTTTACTATAAAAAATGTATTTTTATACTGTCATAGTGTTTTAATTTTGTTTGCAGGTTCACTATTTGCCCATAGCTGGGGTCCTAACCAGTACTACCATCCTGTGTCCGGGTGGCTCTGGGAACAACTGCAATTAAGAGGTGGTTTCACACTCCTCAAAACCTCCAATCTCCTGACCAGAGGTCTTGCTGCTGGATGTAGTTTATCATCATATGCAGGAATAGTGATTGAAACAACGTAGGTAAGTATAATAGTCTGAATAATTCATCAAATAAATAACAATATTTCACCTAAGAGTACTTTGTAATATAAAATGTGGATGACCAAAAAGGGTCATGGATGATGCAACCAAAGGTCATATATTTAATGACATAAGGTACAGTGATATGACATTACTGAATGAAGACACAGCACTTCACAACTAAGTACATGTAAACTGATTTATAGTAAGCAGGTTCAGATATTTATTTCTTGCTTTTCCTTGTTCAGACAAAGTAAGAAAACATGTTCCTTATTTGATGCAGATAAAAAGAAACCACCATTTTTGTTTGTTCCCTTTCTCTCTAATTTACATCTACATAAAGAAGAACACCCAACTACTGAGATATCTTGTGAAGTGAATAGTTGAAAACCTTTAGAAGAACCAGGATAATCAAATGATTCCATATGAAAAGCATTACATAAATTTCAACAAAGATGTAAATTCTTTTGGTTTAATAAAAACAAAACTTATGTTAAAAACAAAAGTAACCAGGAAGAAAAATAACTAAAGAGGCAAAGTCATGATTTCTTCAAATATGATTAACTAGAAATACCAGTAAAAATTTTATGATTTCTCTATTTGAATTTTCTGATCAATCACAATTCATAAGTTAATGATTGAAGAAGCTTATGTTGAGTTCCACAGTGCGATTGAAAAGTAACGTCCTATTTTAAAATACTTATAATTCATTTATTAACTATAATTTTTTAAAAGAAATGGATATCAGAGGAAAGCATTTAGGATAAGGTTGGTTTTATTTAAAATTTGATATGGGTATCAGATTTCACTACCAACTTCTTAAGTGGCCAAGGAATTGCATCACCTGATTTCACCAGGAACTCTTGTGGTATGGAAGACATAACTTCTTCCAAAGTCTTGGTTTAGTATAGTAAACTTATTCCATTAACCAACCCCAGAGAAAGTCACAATTTGCAGTATTTATTAAGGCAGTGTGAGGGTGCAAAAAAGAACATTTTTTTTTTACAATAATATTCATCTTGTACAAGGCCCAAGAGCCACTCAAGATAGAGAGTTACAGAGTTAGATTGACTGATTTTTTTATGGCTTATCAACCCTTTATAGTCTATTTAAAGCCAGAAAATATTTTTAGATTGTAAGGATATTTTTTTTTTGAGATAATAAATTTAACTTAATTAACTCATAGCTGGGGGAGAAGAGGTGGATTCATACCTTCCCCCAAGGGTATCTGTGCACAAGTGAATATGACGAACCCAAGTGAAATTGAACTCGGATATGTGATTGACAATTCCAAGCCATTATCCATTATACCACCTTCACATCCAAGCTTACAGCACCTGGTATTCCCAAGTGGTTAATCATCTAGGTATTGACCAGGTTTGATATTGGCTAACTTTGGTGATCATATGGGAGCTAGTGTTTCAACATGGTGTGACTGTAAGCCTACAGAGTAAGAGGTAAGAGGCACAATTTATGAGGATATGTGGGGAAGATAATGGCTAACCCTAGACTTGAACAGGTTAAGATTGTAGTGATCAAAGAAGCATCCTCTTGGGAGTTGGTTCTACAAAGCAACAGTTTGTGGGAAGAAGCTGCATCTCACAAATGGAATTCATTACAATGTGTGTGTCATGGTCTTTACTGCAAAGGTTAGAATTGGCGGAAATAAAGAATGTAGTTCGTCTGAAGATTTCCCATTGAAATAGCAATAGAGTAGTGAGAGGCTTGTGACCTTTTGTCTGTGGAAAAGGAGATATAAGTTGGAAAATAATTCATCACTCAACAAGAATGTGGAAATGCTTTTGACTCAAGACTTGAAAGTGAAGACTGGGTAGCTCCTTCCCATATATGGTAGTAGCACTCCATTTTCGGCCTGATTTGGCTCTTGTAAAGGTAGAGAATAACAGGTGGAGTCAAGTACTTATTGGAGCAGTACAAGGAACTGTCCATTTTTCTTCCAGCATCTTTTTATTTAAAATTTCCTATACTTATAAGAAGAAGAATGCTCAATATCAGAGATAGAGCCTTTATAGTTACAATGTAGACATAGTAACCAATACTACATGGTGACTATCAATCTTCAGTTGACTTAGTATAATCATGTAAAATTTTTAAAAAATTACCTCTAAATACCTTTGAGATAACATTGTTCACATGAAAACCTATCTATCAGATTGGTATAGTTTCTTAAGTAGAATAATTTCAGAGTAAGAGCTTTATGAAAAATCTTGACCAAGCCAACCAATGGACTGTATGGATTATTTACATAGACACATTTGCCAGTGGTCTCGTAGGAAGAACAGTTTTCAGGTTATCAGAAGGTGGTCAAGCAGCTAGCTGGCCACATATTTCCCAGGATAAAAGAGATCTTTAGAGAGTATAAATTAATAGTCAAATTGTACCAACACAGGTGACAAAATAGTAGGTTGAGTTCATATATAAAAATACAGGATGTATTTCAGTTATTTTCACAGTGACTAACAGAGGATTAGGGTTAAATGGGAACAAAAACAAATAAAAGGAAATGTGCGGGTGTTAAACTGACTTACATTAGTCTTCCTAAAGGAAAGGGCCTGTTTCCAATACTTTTACCAGGGCTTGAACCTTTATTTCACTAACTGAGCAGGCCTTATATTTGCAGAGATATTAACTTTAAATTAGAACAAATAAGGGCCAAATAAGAATAAAAGGGAGGTAGTGAGATTATATTGTACTAATGTTCCAAATAGCCACGAAAACGAGCATTTGAAATCCTGTCTTTTACCTTGGCTTGAACACTGACCAATTAACTCTTCACATTTTGAAAAGATCTTTTAAATTTCAATTGAATAAATGAAGAATAATTTCTAAAATGAATAAGAGTAATTAAGATTTTAATGAATACACTGTTAATCAGAAAATTAACAAATTCAACCGTTTAATTTGTTCACTTCCCAGGTACAATGGGTTAAAACAAAAATGAAAAAGAATTGGTTCAATAAAAAAGAACATAAATTTGAACAAAAACGAAATAAGTTTAACAAGAATAATGAGTTATAACCAACCAAGATCAACACTTACAACCAAGACAAAATACATTATTGTTAGTTTCATCACAAAGAAAACAAACATGAAAGAGTTTTAAAAAAAACAAACAACCCTTTCATACCATGCACATGCAAATTCTTTAAATTGTATCAAATTGCATGAAATAATTTGTTTTTAATCTAAATATGAAATAAAAGAAAAAGTATATTTCATGCAAATTTTTAAAGTCTTGTCAGAGAAATTACTAAACCAAACAGACATAATTATAAAAATCCAGAAAAAATTTAAACCTTCTAATGGTAAAAATGGTTGATACAATGTATAATTTCCAAATTTTAAATCCTAAAATAATCAAGACCATCTATAGCAATTAAAAGAAGAAACTTCAAAATGAAGAGGCAAGAAGTCTATTAATGTTTCAATATTTATTCAAATTCCCTTTTAATGATTTCTATATATTACTTTCTTACTTTTTAATAATGCACCTTTTTTTTTTTTTCATAAAAAAATTTCCCCCTTAAAAAGAAAATTCCTACTACATATACGATGAAGGTCTGTACACCAGAATCGGTTACAGGAAATAGGACAAAATATATTGTGTTTATTATACTGCGGAAAATAATAAATAAGTGCTATTTTCATTCTGGACAAGTTTTTGTCATGGAATTTAAAATATTTCAACGAAATATATGGGGAATAATGACAATAGGAGTTTGTGCATTCGATATTTGCTACATTTTTTTTCTTGTTAAATGTGGATTGGTGGGTAGCAGCTCGCATTGAGGAACTGGAGAGCCGAGTTCGAATTCCACTCAAATCCATTACATCCACTTATGTGCTAATACCCTTGGGAAAGGTATGAATCATCATCTTCTCCCCCCCCCCCCAGCTATAGCAGTACAGACCGGGTTTTATAGCCTTGGATGGCAACTGGTCTACTGCAGAAAGAAATAACAACCTACTGCAGGGAAAAAAAATCTGCCTCGTCAGTTATGTATCGAAAGATACATGATTGCCAAAGCATGTATCAACACACGGCACATAACTGAAGTAGTAGCAATGTAAACTGTTTGGATTGAGTTGCAAAACTCAAAAAGGGTAATAGAGTATTGAAAGATTTAAGAGCATTTGTCTAAAGAATATTGGTCTAAGGAAAACCTATCTAAGGAATACTTGTCTAAGGACATTGGTCTATATTATTTTTTAATAAATTAACACTTTATTCGTGTACAATATACACAATTTTAGTGATATTCACTATATTACAGAATAATATTTAAGACTCTTATAGCGACATTACTCACTGATGATACATGTGGTTTATAAGCATTTATCGGCATGCATTGTTTGTATATTAAAACAACCCACATTAGACCATAATTTTCTAGACAAGCATTCTTTAGACAACTGTTCCTTATCGATGAATATTCTGGATCCCAGAGTTGAAGCATGTATATTATACATGTACAAATCTTGTATAAATTTATTGAGATTATTATTAATTTCATGTATAAATTTTTAAATGAATAAATAGCTAAACCAGAAACTTTTTATATCATTTTTTTAAAACTTGACTTAACCAACTCTAATGTTAGCAAATAAAAACATGTTAGGAATAAAACAAATATAGCTATAATATAAATAATTTATTATTATTACAAATATCTGAGCTTCTAAACAAACCCCAGGCATCTATCTTGTTTACAAGTTTAGGAGTCCTTGCATGTGTGTGTATATATATATATATATATATATATATATATATATATATATATATATATATATATATATATATTTTATATGAAAAGATTAATTACTTTTAAATATCATTAATTACTAAGAAAAATTTTATTTTGAAGAAAAAATTTACAACTGGAAGAAAAATCTACAGCTGAAAAAAAAATGAAAGGCACAAGAGCAAAATTTCATGAATGTGTAAAAATCGTTAATTTCATGTACATGTGTACAAAACAGAGAAAAAAAAGCGGATCGAAAAAGATGTGGGAAAAATTGTAAAAAATTGGAAATACCATTTAAAACCACAACCCCTGAAGACTGGAAATTTTACCAAGAAACTTCGAAGTTGGGATAAAATTGATATTTAAAACTTAAGTAATCTTTTCATATAATATTATTAATGCTCTACTTTTAATATTATTTTAATATTGAGCAATATATATATATATATATATATATATATATATATAAATATCTGCTCTTTCTTATATCTTAAATATATATATATATATATATATAAAAATATCTGCTCTTTCTTATATCTTAAATATATATATATATATATATATATAAAAATATCTGCTCTTTCTTATATCTTAAATATATATATATATATATATATAAAAATATCTGCTCTTTCTTATATCTTAAATATATATATATATATATATATAAAAATATCTGCTCTTTCTTATATCTTAAATATATATATATATATATATATATATATATATATATATATATATATATATAAAATTAACTTTATCATTTTCCATGCATAAATGTACAAAGGTTCAACAGCATGTTCTGCCCTTGATGCTTTACTTGTGTTTGTGCCTTTACTAAGTTTAAAGATCAGCTTGAGACCCACACACAACATTTCACATATAGGTCAAGCAACAACCCCCTTTGTGAAGGCTTCAGGAATGTTAGTGTGGCATTCAGTTTTCTTTGTAATAGGTAGATGTTCAATGCCTGACCTCTAAAAAGTTTTAATACCTTTTACATACACACTCCTCCACTTTACATGATATAACAAGATTATAGTATATCACAATTATTCAGATTGAAGAAACTGATATGATAAAAGCAATACAATAAGGATATCACGTCACACTATAACAGTTACAAAGACAATACAAGAATAATATCACAGATTTTATATAGAAAAATCACATGAAAACAAGGAAATACCTTTTATTTCCATGTCAAACTGGTGACTTTCCTCAATCAAATGAGGAAATTGCTCTGAGGATGCTGGATACATATCAGCAGAGACCGCACTGGATGGCTGGTACTCATCTGGGATTTCAACAGGCTTCAGACTGGATTCTTGTATTCCCAAGGCTTTGGCCAGTTCTTCTTGTTCTAGAGAGGTCAATAACGTGAATTCTGATGGTGAGGGAGGTCTTTCATCATCTGGCTTTATCTCAGTGGCTGCATAAATTTCTCCAGGACTCAAAACATGATCTTTCCTCGCTTCAATGCACTGTTCAATGAAAATCTGCTGTGACGTATCAACACTGATTCTCCCCTCAATATCGGACTGGGAATCTAGAGATCTTTGTAGTTCCTCCCCAATCATTGATTGAGACATGAGTTCAATTTGAGAGGATGTCATTGAGTCTTGAGAATCAATCATGGACTGTGACACAAGTTCTTGTGTTCCAATAGCTGCTTCAAAAGCCTCATGCAATTCCAACTGAGATTCGGTCATTAGAGTATATTCTGTTGGTGACAGTGGCCTTTCAGATATACCGGTGAGTTTATCCCTTAAAGGGTATTCCACACTATCGATCATTTCTGCGGTCATTTCCATAGCTTTTGCTTTACTTTTTAAATCTTTTGAGTCGTATTTGCCAGGACTCTCATCATCGCTGACACTGGGAGAAGCTGAACGTTCCTGAGCTTCCATTGAAGAAGTAGGAATGGGGACACTGCTGGTTCCTAAGCTACTACCCTCACGATGATAAGGGGAGAAATCAGAATCATATGTTTGTTCATAAGTGGCTGTATCATCAGCTGCCATTTCTGGTTGGCTGTCGTCGGATTGTGGGAGCTTTTCTAAGGATTCAGTTCGAAACAGTTTTGTACTTTGTCTAACGTCTGATTTCTCTTCGGCACTGGTGATGGTAACTTTGTTAGTGTTTTCCTCAACTGTTTCCTGTTTCCCTAAAAAAGACATCTGATCTTTTGGGGTTGTTTTATCATCTAGTCTGGCGGTGTCATCATCTGGGGTCTTGCCCTTGCCTGGTGTGTAATCATCCCGATGTTCATCTTTCTCAGTTTTAGGGGGCTTACTATCAATTGCAGCATCATACACAGCAGATTTGTGATACTCAAAGTGTTCTCTCCGGTCAATAAACTGTTCTTCACTTTCTTCAACGAGGTCATCCAATTTCTTCTGTAAAAAACTACCACTTTGAGATAAAGCTTCAATCTCTTCATCAGTGTGTTCAATGAAAGAGTGGTCACTCTCATCTCCGGATTCTTCAGCATCTTGAATCTCATCTTTGGTCACTTCCAAAATGTCTTCAGACTTTAACTGTATTCTTTCTTTTTCATATCCATCTTGATGTTCAAATTTGTCAGTGATTTCAGCAGATTTGACATCATGCCTCGTTTTGATAGTTTGCACTTCTTCTGATGAAACTGCATCAGTTTCAGTCAGATCACTGCTAATTTCCATACTCATCCGGGACTTATCTTTTGTATCAACCTTCTCCTTTTCTTCGGTTTTAAACTGGTCTTCTGCACGAGTTTTTTCAGTGGAAACTTCCCTGACTGAATCTTTCTGGAAGGTGCTTTTGTCTAAATTATCAAACGTTTGAGCCTTACCACTGGCATCTTTCATCTCTTTTTCCAAATGGCTTTTTGTAGTTGTTTCATCAACCAAGTGATCATGAATGGAAGATTTCTCTTGGCTAACTTGTTTCTTGCTGCCTTCAGTGTCCTCCATTATGGTTTTGCCTTCAGTGTATTCTGAGTGTAGCTTCACCTCATCTTTTGTTGTTAGTTCTTCAGATGTTTCTTTTTCAAATTCATCTTCTTTTGCAACCTTTTCTTTCTTTGTCTCACTTTCAACTTCCTTCTCCTCTACAGAAACAACTGAATCAGAGACGGAAGTTGTTTGGCTGTCAACAGTTGTAGATGAACTCTGGCTTTCTTTTGATATGGCTTTCTCAGACATTTTCACTTTCACATCTTCTGTGCTTTTCTGTTCGGTAATGAACTTCCCTGGCTTATGAGAATCTTCAATAGATTCTTCCAAGATATTTGCTTCTCTGCTGACACTTTCTTGCACATATTTCATGTCTGTTTTCTCCTTTTTGGCAAATTGTTCTTCTTTCAGGGTCTGCTGTTCCAAACCAAATGAGTGTTCTTTTTTAATTTCATCAGCATCTTGAAGACCTTTCGACTTGGACATGTAATCCATCTCCTTCAACGTTTCATTGTAATCTTCCTCTTCCACTTCACTTTCATCACTTGACAGATATTCTTCCTCATGAAAGTCTTCAGATGATACTCCCTTCATTTTCTCAGTTGACAAATCCTCTAAAAAACGATCAGCTGTTTTATCATCGTCTGGGGACTTTAAAGAACTAACCTTATCAGTAAATCTAATAGCATCATCGTCCTTGGCAACATGTACTGGAGATTTTTTCTCTGAATCTTCTTTCTCCAAGTTGGTTTCATGTGCCAAGGCCCTTGATACTAAAAAATGATCTGCTTCTGTACTAAGACCATCGCTTGTGGCCGTCTTGGAGGTGCTTGATCGTTCGAGTTTCTCTGGCGAGTTAACTCGTATTTGTTCCTCCTGTCTTGTTATTTCAAAATAAGTATCTTGTTCTGACTTTATGGAACTTATTTTTGCCCTACCTAGGATATCAAGACTTTCTACAGGCTCTTTGTCTAAACCGGGTTTTATTGCTCCTGGCATTGCTATTTCTTCTGAAGATTCTTCATCTGCTGTCATATCCTGCTCATCTTCAACACGATAAACACTAGATTCGGTTACCCGTTCTCTATCTCTAACTACACTTGAAGCACCATATTCTGTAATGATAGTTTCTGCTATCTTTTCACCTTTCTGTAAAATTTCTTTTTCTTCTTGTTCACAGATTTTTTCATGAGATAAAAAAGTTTCAAGAGAACTTTCCTTTGAATGATCGTCTTCATCTGATGAGAGCTCTTCCTGTACAGGAAATTCATAGGTTACTTCAGTACGGTCATCCATAGGTTTGTGACAGTAATGCAATTTACTGCTAGAAGATTCAAAAGGTGAGAATTTTTCTTCAGTGGTTAGGATTTCGGGCTTTTGATCAAATATTTCATCCGGTTCCTCAGTGAGTTCTTCATCAGACAAGTCCTCATGAATTTGAGAAGGTCGTGCAGTGGCCATGCTTCTCTGTTCATTTTCTTGATAAACCTTGTCTTTTATATCTTCTTTTAAAGCCTCCAACTGGACTTCGACTAAGCTTTCATCAGACAGAGATTCAGCATGTCTGTCTGCACTTCTCTCCATAGAAAATGAGTCAATGCTTCGTTGAACCTTTTCTGGGGAATCTGCAATGATTTGCTCTTCGTACCTATTTATTTCTGAATATTTTTCTTCATCTGGGGATTTCTCCTGCAATATCATTTCTTTTTTCGTTACTTTATATTCTTCTGAAGTAGGTGAAATCTTTTCAATGCCAGGTGAAACAGCACCCTTGTCTTTGGGAGAAGCTCCTCGGTCTTCAGGTTTGGCTTCAAGTGAGCCTTGTTCATCATCAGTATCAGATGTGAATTGGTCGTCTCTGACCAATTTAGAGTCAACAGATATGAACTCTTTTTCTTGAGTCAACTTTGCATCAACTGATGAAAAAGACTGTTTTTTGCCTTCAGCCAGAAAATCTTTTATTTCTTCTTTGAATGATTTAGCATCAACAGATGAAAAATCCTGCAACTGGTCTTGAATCAATTTGGCATCAACAGATGAAAAGATCTTTTCTTCTTTGACTAACTGGTTGTCTACAGATGAAAAAGATTCTACTTTAACAGATTTATCATCAACAGATGAGAAATGTGTCTCTTTTGTTGTAATTTTAGTATCTACAGATATAACTTGTTTTTCAACTTTAGTCAATACTCTGTCAATAGAAGAAACTTCTTGAATTTCCACTTTAGTCTCTTTAACAACCACTGGTGAGATGTCTGACTTATCTACAGCAGGGCCTTCTTTATCAACAGGTGAAACATCCAGTTTTTCATCTTTGATCTCTTTCCTCTCAATAGGTGAGACAGCTGGCTTCTCAACCTTGGTGTCTTTTACATCGGCAGGAGAAATGGCTGGCTTCTCAACCTTGGTCTCTTTTGCCTCAGCAGGTGAGACAGCTGGCTTCTCAAACTTGGCCTCTTTTGCCTCAGCAGGTGAGACATCTAGCTCATCAAGTTTCTCAATAGGTGAGATATCATGCTTTTCAAACTTGGTCTCTTTTCTCTCAACAAATGAGATGTCTGGCTTTTCAACCTTGGTGTCTTCTGCCTCAGCTGGAGAGATGGCTGGCTTCTCAGTCTTGGTCTCTTTTGCCTCAGCAGGAGAGACGGCTGGTTTCTCAACCTTGGTCTCCTTTGCCTCAGGAGGTGACACAGCTGGCTTCTCAACCTTGGCTTCCTTTGCCTCAGCAGGTGAGACGGCTGGCTTCTCAACCTTGGTCTCTTTTGACTCAGCAGGAAAGCCGGATGGCTTCTCAACCTTGTCTGCTTTTGCCTCAAGAGGAGAGACATCTGGCTCACCAAGTTTCTCAATGGGTGAGATATCGCACTTTTCAATCTTGGTCTCTTTCCTATCAACAAATGAAATGTCTGGCTTTTCAACCTTGGTCTCTTTTGCCTCAGCAGGAGAGATGGCTGGCTTGTCTAACTGTGTCTCTTTTGACTCAGCAGGAGAGATGGCTGGCTTCTCAATCTTGATGTCTTTTGAATCAGCAGGAGAGACAGCTGGCTTCTCAACTTTGGTCTCTTTTGCCTCAATAGGTGAGACATCTGGCATTTCAAGTTTCTCAATGGGTGAGATATCATGCTTTTCAAACATGGACTCTTTTCTCTCAACAAACAAGATGTCTGGCTTTTCAACCTTGGTCTCTTTTGTTTCAGCAGGAGAGATGGCTGGCTTCTCAACCTCGGTTTCTTTTGCCTCGATAGGAGAGACGGCTGGCTTCTCAACCTTGGTCTCTTTTGCCTCAGCGGGAGAGACGGCTGGCTTCTCAACCTTGGTCTCTTTTGCCTCAGCAGGAGAGACGGCTGGCTTCTCAACCTTGGTCTCTTTTGCCTCGATAGGGGAGACGGCTGGCTTCTCAACCTTGGTCTCTTTTGCCTCGATAGGGGAGACGGCTGGCTTCTCAACCTTGGTCTCTTTTGCCTCGATAGGGGAGACGGCTGGCTTCTCAACCTTGGTCTCTTTTGCCTCGATAGGGGAGACGGCTGGCTTCTCAACCTTGGTCTCTTTTGCCTCGATAGGGGAGACGGCTGGCTTCTCAACCTTGGTCTCTTTTGCCTCGATAGGGGAGACGGCTGGCTTCTCAACCTTGGTCTCTTTTGCCTCGATAGGGGAGACGGCTGGCTTCTCAACCTTGGTCTCTTTTGCCTCGATAGGAGAGACGGCTGGCTTCTCAACCTTGGTCTCTTTTGCCTCGATAGGAGAGACGGCTGGCTTCTCAACCTTGGTCTCTTTTGCCTCGATAGGAGAGACGGCTGGCTTCTCAACCTTGGTCTCTTTTGCCTCGATAGGAGAGACGGCTGGCTTCTCAACCTTGGTCTCTTTTGCCTCGATAGGAGAGACGGCTGGCTTCTCAACCTTGGTCTCTTTTGCCTCGATAGGAGAGACGGCGGGCTTCTCAACCTTGGTCTCTTTTGCCTCGATAGGAGAGACGGCGGGCTTCTCAACCTTGGTCTCTTTTGCCTCGATAGGAGAGACGGCGGGCTTCTCAACCTTGGTCTCTTTTGCCTCGATAGGAGAGATGGCTGGCTTCTCAACCTTGGTCTCTTTTGCCTCGATAGGAGAGACGGCTGGCTTCTCAACCTTGGTCTCTTTTGCCTCGATAGGAGAGACGGCGGGCTTCTCAACCTGGGTCTCTTTTGCCTCGATAGGAGAGACGGCGGGCTTCTCAACCTTGGTCTCTTTTGCCTCGATAGGAGAGATGGCGGGCTTCTCAACCTTGGTCTCTTTTGCCTCGATAGGAGAGACGGCGGGCTTCACAACCTTGGTCTCTTTTGCCTCGATAGGAGAGACGGCGGGCTTCTCAACCTTGGTCTCTTTTGCCTCGATAGGAGAGACGGCGGGCTTCTCAACCTTGGTCTCTTTTGCCTCGAGAGGAGAGACGGCGGGCTTCTCAACCTTGGTCTCTTTTGCCTCGATAGGAGAGACGGCTGGCTTCTCAACCTTGGTCTCTTTTGCCTCGATAGGAGAGACGGCTGGCTTCTCAACCTTTGTCTCTTTTGCCACAATAGGTGAGACATCTGTCTTTTCAAATTTCTCAATGGGTGAGATATCATGCTTTTCAACCTTGGTCTCTTTTCTCTCAACAAATGAGATGTCTGGCTTCTCAATCTTGGTCTCTTTTGCCTCAGCAGGAGAGACGGCTGGCTTCTCAACCTTGGCCTCTTTTGCCTCAGCAGGAGAGATGGCTGGCTTCTCAACCTTGGTCTCTTTTGCCTCAGCAGGAGAGACGGCTGGCTTCTCAACCTTGGTCTCTTTTGCCTCGATAGGAGAGATGGCTGGCTTCTCAACCTTGGTCTCTTTTGCCTCGATAGGAGAGATGGCTGGCTTCTCAACCTTGGTCTCTTTTGCCTCGATAGGAGAGATGGCTGGCTTCTCAAACTTGGTCTCTTTTGCCTCGATAGGAGAGATGGCTGGCTTCTCAACCTTGGTCTCTTTTGCCTCAATAGGAGAGACGGCTGGCTTCTCAACCTTGGTCTCTTTTGCCTCAGCTGGAGAGACGGCTGGCTTCTCAACCTTGTCTGCTTTTGCCTCAGCTGGAGAGACGGCTGGCTTCTCAACCTTGTCTGCTTTTGCCTCAGCTGGAGAGACGGCTGGCTTCTCAACCTTGTCTGCTTCTGCCTCAGCTGGAGAGACGGCTGGCTTCTCAACCTTGTCTGCTTCTGCCTCAATAGGTGAGACATCTGGCTTTTCAAGTTTCTCAATGGGTGAGATATCGTGCTTTTCAACCTTGGTCTCTTTTCTCTCAACAAATGAGATGTCTGGCTTCTCAATCTTGGCCTCTTTTGCCTCAGCAGGAGAGACGGCTGGCTTCTCAATCTTGGTCTCTTTTGCCTCAGCAGGAGAGACGGCTGGCTTCTCAACCTTGGTCTCTTTTGCCTCAGCAGGAGAGATGGCTGGCTTCTCAACCTTGGTCTCTTTTGCCTCAGCAGGAGAGACAGCTGGCTTCTCAACCTTGGTCTCTTTTGCCTCAGTAGGAGAGACGGCTGGCTTCTCAACCTTGGTCTCTTTTTCCTCAGCAGGAGAGACGGCTGGCTTCTCAACCTTGGTCTCTTTTTCCTCAGCAGGAGAGACAGCTGGCTTTTCAACCTTGGTCTCTTTTGCCTTGATAGGAGAGACGGCTGGCTTCTCAACCTTGGTCTCTTTTGCCTCAGCCGGTGTGACGGCTGGCTTCTCAACCTTGGTCTCTTTTGCCTCAGCAGGGGAGACGGCTGGCTTCACAATCTTGGTCTCTTTTGCCTCAGCAGGGGAGATGGCTGGCTTCTCAGTCTCTGTATCTTTTTCCTCAGTAGGAGAGACAGCTGGTTTCTCAAGTTTCTCAATGGGTGAGATATCATGCTTTTCAAACTTGGTCTCTTTTCTCTCAACATATGAGATGTCTGGTTTGGTCTCTTCTTTCTCTATTGGTGAGATGTCTGGCTTTTCAACCTTGGTCTCTTTCTCAATGGGTATGATTGCGACCTTTTCAATTTTCTCTACAGGAGAGATATCCGACTTTTCAACCTTGGTCTCCTCCTTCTCGACAGGTGAGATTTGTGGCTTTTCAACCTTGGTCTCCTTCTTCTCGACGGGTGAGATTTGTGGCTTTTCAACCTTGGTCTCCTTCTTCTCCACGGGTGAGATTTGTGGCTTTTCAACCTTGGTCTCCTTCTTCTCGACGGGTGAGATTTGTGGCTTTTCAACC
The DNA here is from genome assembly GCA_964036315.1 of Acanthosepion esculentum. NCBI lineage: Eukaryota > Metazoa > Mollusca > Cephalopoda > Sepiida > Sepiidae > Acanthosepion > Acanthosepion esculentum. The sequence goes on along the minus strand of OZ038498.1, from coordinate 69,766,734 downwards.
TTGGTCCCCTTCTTCTCGACAGGTGAGATTTTTGGCTTTTCAACCTTGGTCTCCTTCTTCTCGACGGGTGAGATTTTTGGCTTTTCAACCTTGGTCTCCTTCTTCTCAATGGGTGAGATTTGTGGCTTTTCAACCTTGGTCTCCTTCTTCTCGACGGGTGAGATTTTTGGCTTTTCAACCTTGGTCTCCTTCTTCTTGATGGGTGAGATTTTTGGCTTTTCAACCTTGGTCTCCTTCTTCTTGACAGGTGAGATTTGTGGCTTTTCAACCTTGGTCCCCTTCTTCTCAACCGGTGAGATTTGTGGCTTTTCAACCTTGGTCTTCTTTTTCTCAACAGGTGAGATTTGTGGCTTTTCAACCTTTGTTTCTTTTCTTTCAACTGGTAAAATATCTGGCTTTTCAACCATCATCTCCTTTTTCTTAACAGGTGAGATGTCCAACTTTTCAATTTTCTCAACAGGTGAAATATCTGGCTTTTCAAACTTGGCCTCTTTTTTCTCAACAGGTGAGATACCTGGGCTCCTCATTTTGATCTCTGATCTATCAACAGACGAAACATCTTTTTCATCTTTGACTAATTTTCTTTCGACAGGTGAAATGTCTTTTTCTTTTTTGGATTCTGTCTGACTGACAGATATGTCCTGCTTTATCTCCTTAATAAACTTTGCTTCAGAGGAAACTTCCTCTTTATCTTTTTTCTCAAAGACTGTCTTTGCTTGTATCTGTTCTTTTTTATCAAAGGTGGAAACTGTTTTTTTCTCCTCTTTTACCACCTGTTTATCTACTGAGGTTTTAATTTCTGCAGTTTGGGATTTTTCTGAAAATGCCTGTTTCAATTCTTTCACGGAGTATGTGACTTGTGATGGGGAAACAGATTCTGATGTATCCATTTCCTGTGTCTGCTCCTGAAGGGAAGAAAGCTTCTCTATGTGTTCTACATCCTTTTTAACCGAATGAATAACAGTTTCCTTTTCCTCATGTTTCTCTAGTACGGTTTCTTTCTGTTTGGTCTTAAGTGATTCTTTAAATTCTTTGTCAAAGGAAACGGAATCCCTTTTAGATATTTTTTCCCTATTGTTAACTTCTTCAAATTTTGCTATCAGAGATGATGTACTTTCTCTTCTCTCTTCAACAACTTCACCATTTTTTTTACCTGGACTTTCTTCATCAGAACTGAATACTTCATCTGCTTGGGTTGTCATGTAATAAGTTTGGGCATGTTTGCCGGAAATTTTCTTTGAAAAGTCAAGACTTTCTTCTGTCGGTGATCTAAAGCAAGCATCTGGTGGCTCTGGCACTCCATATGGCTGTTCAATATCATCTTCAGACTTTCCGATAGTGTCAGGCTTTTGGACAGTGGAAACTTTAGTTTTTGATTTTATTGTTTCACTACTAACAGACACTTCACTGCGTGAACTCTCAATTCTATTCTCAAATTTTTGCTTAACCGCAGAGACTTTGGTCCATTCCTCCACTTTAGCATCAGGTGTATCATAAGCGCCGCTGACTGATGGCAATCCTTGAGCTTCGTAACCTTCAAGATCACTGTTTTCTATGACTACCCATTCAGAAGAATCTTTTTCAAGTTTACTTGATGACTCTTTACTTTCTTGCCGCAGTGTTGCTTGTGCAGATCGCTGCACCTCCCGCACAAGTTCTGAGGCAGAACTTTGTAATGCTGTATCAGATGTTTGCTCAAACATTTGAATAATAGAAGCCACTGATCTTCTTTTACTCTCATCTTGATCATCTACTTACAGTAATTAAAATCCAATGTGAAAGCATTAACAGAGAAATATTAGGCTTTGTTAATAAAAAGGGAAAAATGAAAACCTTTCTTTCAGATGACCAACAACAACAAAAATCAATTGTCAGATTTAAAGAAAAAAAACAAAATGGAAACCTATATAAGAACAAAGTGAATCCATTTTAAAAATACACCAGTTATAAAATGAGTTAACTACATAAGGCTAAAAAGAACTAAAATTTATTGATCCCACAGTTAAAAAAATAAAAATCATTAAATATTAAAAAAATAATCTCTTTTGATTAGTCAAGCTTTCCAAACTTGTTTATTGTAACACTTTATTGTAATTAAATTAAATAATTAACTAACTTTTTCATTGAATTATTTTTATGTACTTTTTTAATTATATGATAGGCATAGCTAACAAAAATTAATATCACAAAGATTTTATTTTTTAAAAGTGTCACCAATACAAGTTTAGTAAGCTTTATGTGATTTGAAGGAGTCTTAAATTCTGCAAAATTGCTCTGAGGAAATATTTTTTTTTTTTTTTACAATTTGTAGAGAATTAATACTATAATGTTCGTGTGATGCTAAAAGGGTGTTAACTGATGTGTCCTTTTCACTTCTTTTTCTATTTTCTTAAACGAGCAAGCTGATCTTTATTGGAATAAAATAGACAATATTTTGATCAAAAAGACTTTTTGAAAAATCAGGCCTACAATTTATAAATAAAGGATAATATGTAAAAAAATTGTATGTTGAGTTATTCCTTTTTCAAATTTTGTTTTTGTTTTCACAAAAAAGTTTTTTTTTTTAAATGCATTTATAGTGTCACGCTGATGATAGGTAAGACAGTTATGGGAGTATAGTTTGTTCAAGTGCTCACTCACCAACTGTTTGCCAAGCATCATTGATCTTAATATTTGGTGATAGAGCAGAGTGCAGGGAAATGTGGGCTCAAGCCTTTCTTGAGATTATTAGTGCCTCAACCAAATATTTGATTGATCTAGATGGCAATCTTAAATATTTATCACTGATTAGGTGTGTTCTTACCCCCTACCCTAAAAAAAATACAGGAGAAAATAACCAATGCTCCATTTTTATATATTAAACAGTGTGTAATGCATCTATTGGTCAGTGCATTCAAGAATATAAGTAAACAAAATGTGTCCTCCAGCAGAGATTGAACCTGAGTCCCCCCTTTGTAAGGGAAACTACCATTTGATTCAGTCAGTATACTTTACGTCTTTTAGATTTTGTTTGAAGGTAAGTGCAAAATATTTGTCTAAAATTTTCAATTAATAAGCTATGAAATCAGTGCTTGCTTTATTGTACAAAATTATCTGCAATATTTCAATATGCACTGTAAGCCCGTTTGACAACTCTCCCCACTCTATACAATATATTTGACTGTAAAATGTCAATGAACAAACATTTAATTTGAGCTTTTCTTCTCGGAAACTTTAGAAAAGCTACACAGCCAATCTTGTAGATAATGAAAGTGAATTTATACTTTCCCGACATCCATCTATAATTCAGATGTTGCAGACATTTAAAATGATTCATTTCTTTAAAAATACTTTTCCAGCTCTGTTAGATATTACATAAGTTTTTGTTTTTTTTAATAACAGGGTTGGAAATATTTAGATTTAAAAAGAGTAAAATATAAACCAAAAAATAACATATTACATAAGTTTTTTGAAATGTTATTTTTTGGTTAATATTTTACTCTTTTTAAATCTATTTTTCCAAAGTAGTAATTTAATTTAATAACAGTTTTGAACATGAACGTTTTGCAATTGAGTTAACTGTAGATAACAACTACTTTCTCTTTTGATTTCATGTTCACTGTTTGAAAGATATCACCAAGAAATTTTTTAAATCCTGCGTCAGGAGTTCAGGATGTGCATGGCGCAGTGGATATTGGCTTGGAATAAGAAATCAGAGAGTCAAGTTAGAATCCCAGTCACATTTGTTACATCCACTTGCATGCAAATACCCTTGGGAATGGTAAGAATCCATCTCTTCTCCATTCAGCTATGGATTAGATAGCAGGATAGCCTTGGCTGGCAACCAGTCTACTGCAGAAAGAAACAGCAACCTATGACAGAAAAGTCAGTCATGATTGAAAAAGATATGATTGTCCAAGTGTGTATCACATATGGTACTTAGCTGACTGATCAGAAAATCACTCCTAATGGTGTAGTTCTTCTCTACTAGTTTATATATATATATATATATATATATATATATATACACACACACACAATAATATATATATATTATTATATATTTTTCAGTTCTTTGTATTATAATCATCAATATTAGTAATTTTATTATCCTTTAGGATCATACTAATACTTATTTTCCAAAGAGTATTTCAAAATTTACATAGGACATCAGACGAAACACTTTGCAAGTAAAATTTTATTTCTATACTAAATCTATTTATAAAAACTTCTCACCATATTCAGGTACTTTAAAAAAAACTTTTTTTAAATAAATAAAAAATATTAAAATATAAATATTTTAAAAAATATTTTATTTCCTTCTATTTATCATTATTTTTTATTATTTAATGAATTAAGTAATTAGATATAATTCCTTTAAAGTTTTTCAGGGATTGCAAAACTGAAAACTTTAAGACTATATTCAAATTCACTCATCATCAGAAAACCATTTAATAGATTTTAGAATATTCCCAATGTTTCGCACTTTTTACTTTCATTTAAGGCTCCTTAAAAATTTTATTATACCCACAAGATTAAGGTATAAAAACACAATCATAATAACAATTAAAAGAAACAATTGCAAAAAATTCAATAAAAAAAGTACATCAAATGCCAGTCTGGTTAGAGAAGCAACAATAAAAACACCACAAAAATAAATAAAAAAAACTTTGAAATGCTGTGGGTGGGAATGTTGAAATTAACTTGTGCTTTTATTTACAGAGGAACAGGAATGTCAATGTCTGCTGCCAGTAAGTGAGGGCAAAAAAATGAATGGTAGGGAGAAACATGCAAATAAAATATTTTAAGGGAATAATATAAACAAAAAAAATTTCAGCTGTAGCTCAGCACAAACAGATGTACATCATGCTGGGATGTTTTTTTTTACACTTCATGCCTGAAGAGTTCTGAAAAACAAAGCAAGAACAACTCAAACTGAACATGTATTTAAAAAAAAAAAAAAAAAAAAAGGAACAATAACATGTATCTATAGCACACAAGACAACATTTTTCGCATTTATTTTTGGAAGGGGAGGGTGAGACAGCAGAGAAAGCATATCAGACTGTACAATTATGTGCAAACAGTACTACAGTGTCCACGGTACCTGAATCTGCCTCATGTTCTTGAGAGAGATCAGAGGTGGCTGGTATTTGACCTGTTAGGGAAAAAGGTGCAATTTTTAATCAATCCTGCTATATATTTGTATAATTTTTAAAAACATTGCACAACAGATACAAAATGGTAATGTGTACACGCCACACACACAAAAAAGAAAAATTTAGTGTAAATAAAATTTGGAAAATGAACAAATAATTACAAAGGTGAAAAACTGTAACAAAAAAATTTATTACAAAAACATACAGATTATTTGTGAGTGAATTATATAAAGAAAAGGTTACAGCCTACAATCAAATTGCACAGTAAAGAGAAAAAGTTTCAAAATCTTGAAATTTACTAAATATATTTAAATTAATCTAGATTTTTTTAAAATAATTTACTTAGTTTTCATGCCAAATTTTCAATATTATCAGTATCCAGTTGAAACAATACCCAATCAAAACAAATGTAATTTGCATCTCACAGTAAGTAATTCGTTAATCATGATTATTTATCAATTATATAAACATTAATTTATACTTGAAATATTAACCTTTACCACACTGCAGGCGAAAATTGTCACCGTAGAATTCTCTCCTTTTGCTGCTCTAGGCACATTCTGTTGCCTTGAGATGGTTGCTATAAATAAACACTTGTTAACTGTTATTTCCGGTATTTTAAACTGGAAATCGCCTATTACTGTTTTGGAAAAAGGTTCAATTTTCTTTTTCCAACACCATTTTGAATTCTTCTAGTCTTTACATGAGGTGTAACATTGATTAAAACCATGTTAATTTTTTCACAATTTTTTGTAAACAAAAATGGCTGCATCAATATCCAATAAAGCCTTTATTCAGGAGTTTTTATTTGATTAGGACTCCAATGATGATTTTGAAGGCTATTCTCAAGTGGATATTGATGGCAAAGTGGTTGAAGATGATAACCACACCAGGTGTTCATATTTTTGCACCCTCAAAAAAAAAAAAAAAGAAAAGTACAATAGCAGGGTGAACAATTCTAGAAAGAAATTAGTGTGGTAATTGTTAAAAAAAACATTTTTAAATTATATTATTCAGAGATACGAAACTGCATTATAGGGAGAAATAAAAAAAATTGTCCACAGATTATAAGATTTCCCTTTGGGTAATGAATCAAAACACAAAGGGAATTAAATTTAACAAAAAAGATTTACTGTACTTCCAAAAGATTGTTAAAAGCTGTTATCTCCTCACAGTCAAGTGAATATATAACCAATGTAATAATGTGGGCAACTAAACAAACAAGCATAAACATGTGCGAAAGGAAATATTACAACATGGTAAAGAGTAAATAATAATCAGACTATATATATATATATATATATATATACATATATATATAAATGCATAACAGAAGCAACAGTTAGGCATGCATTCTTTACAGAAGGTCAGCTCTGGAGGCCAGAAGAAGGTGGCCTTTCATCTAACCTTCTTGCGTTGTGGCTTCATTTTGTAATCCCAGAAAACTCTTATAATCATCATCATCATCTCGATAGGGACTGCTGCTGTCTTCAGTGATCATTATAGTAGGCATATCAGAGCTTCCCTTAATGGCAGCGGAGATGGCTGAAAATAATAATGAAAATGACAGGTGCCACTGCTTGGTACAATGTAAGTTACAAGCAGCCATTGCCATCCCAAACACAGACTGTCATGCTTATGTTTAAATTAAAACAAATAAAGACAAATAAAAAAAGAACATTTCAGGGAGCAGCAATAGGCTTTTACATAATAATCAGTGTACAAAAAAAAAAATTATATATATATATATATATATATATGCACACACATTTTAAAGATTTCACCCAAAGCAAGGCAATAAAGCCACAAGATGCAAGGGGTTACTGAGTGTGAAAGAATAAAGAAAGGGCTAACTAAAAGTTTGATCAGTTCAAAAATGATTATACACTTTGTCTCTCATTTTATCTGGTGTTTCCTGTGTCTCTTTGATCATTTGAAACATTTCTCCATCAGAAAATAAAGATCATTTTCTATCAAATTCCTATTTTTCTCAGTAGAAACTATATTATGCCTGCAGTTCAAACTTTTAGATAGCACATTATATTCACATCCATACAAAAGAAATTAAAAAAAAAAAACAAAGCATAAAAAAAAGAAATTAAAAGATTTTAATAAATTCAATTTGACAAAACATGCAAAACAGTTTAAGCCATGGCAACAAAAAACATTCATATTCACAATTGGAAACATTAGACAGGAATTGAAAGAACATTTTAGCCAAAAATACAGACTTCACAAAATGGGCAAAGCAAATTTTGGAAAATGTATAAAGACATGCACAATGAAAACTAATATAATAATAATAAAAAAAAAAAAAAAAAATCTGAAAATGTCTGTGTGGAGTTTGTAGATTTTACACTTTTGAGAAGACTATCAAGATGAGAAGATGGGAGACCGAATTCTATAGATTTCAAAAGAGAAGAATTTAAAACCCACATTAGAAGGAAACTGCATTCAATCAATCAATATGTCAGCTTACCTCCAAAAAATAAAATAAAAAATAAAAAGTAGCATAAAGTATAAAGAAAATAATCATTAAATGCTATAAGATAAAAAAACAAAAAAAACAATCAGTGCTGAAAATATATCCCCATGTTGGATAGAATAATTCAGTTAATCTAATAATAAAAATGGAATGGCATATTTGGGGTTAATTAAATTAATAATAAGCAAATAATGAAATAATAGTTGCTTTTTTTTAAAAAAAAATAGCAAAGCTAAGAATGTACATACTGGAATAAGTTAAACTGGAATAATTAAAAATATTAAACAAAAATTATTTTCTTAATAAAAAATATGTAAATTTTTGAAGACTGTATTTTTTTTTAAAGAAAATCTTTTTTTTTTTAGTTTCAAAAGCTTCCTTTCAATAAAATTAATAATAATTAATTTCAGATATTAAAATTATTATATTAATTAATATTAGATATTTGAATGAATTCCTTCTGCAAATGATAACATAAAAAATTGTAGGTAACAATTTTTGGACATTGTATATTTATTTTCCAGTGTACCCATGTCGCTACTTAATGGGGAAACAAAGTGGAGGTTTAAAGTAGGTTTTGGGGACACCTAAAGCACTGGGCAATAAACCAAAGCAGAGTCACTGCCGGGGTGGGTAGCTTGGGCTTAGTATCTTTTATACTTCCCTAGCATGTGCCTAGTAAGTATTTTTGGACATTATTTATATTACATAACTACTTATTATTTTATTTGAAATGTAAAAAACACTTCCTTTAAGATGGTTGTATACATCAGCAAATAACTATAACTGATCAGGATGCCACACACTTCAGCTGGACAAAAAATAGTGTTAATAAAATACGTAGGAAGTGAAACAGTTGCTCAGTGATTATTATTATTACTATTATTAGAAATTCTGAGGAATATTTTTCCCCCTCACAAAATTTTGCTTTTTATCACAACTTGGGCTAGCAGACTACAGTTACAAGTTAAGAGCACAGATTTTTTCTTAGTGGCGGGGCAGATTGCTCTTGGAAACATATCACTTTAAAATTAATTCAAAATTAATAATAACAATAATGGCTGACACGTCTTCACCTAAAAGTAAAGATATTACTGTTTATACTAATACTACTAGTCCATTAGTGTTTACAAGTGTTTGTTGGATACTTTGTCTTAATAAAGGTTTTAATTTCCCTTCTCTTTTTCAGCAATTCTTTTGTATTGAGAATATTTGAATAACATTTGCAGAAGGCATTAGAAATGTAAAATAAACTTTAAAATATTAATTAACAACTAATTTTAAAAAATGAAAACTCTTATATATACATAATAGGAAATTGAAAATATGTATTAAGTTGTGAGGGAAGTCCTGCCACATTTTAGGCATGATCACTTTCAGGGTATTTTTTCATTATTTACAGTAAAATAACAATTTTTACAATCTAATTTTTTTTTTGTTCTCTTTGAAGTTTATTTAATATCAGGGTGAGTAAATTTCGTATTGATTTTACACATTTAAAATGAGTAGATCAGACCCATATCAGACATTGTGTGCTGTGTGGATTCAAAAAGGGCTATTTAGCAATACAAGTGGTAAGAAATATTCATTCTATCTATGGAAATTAAGTGTCCACACAGGCCAGCGATGGTTTGGTTAGTTTCAATCAGGAAATTCTCTCTCTTGGAGATTCCCTTTATCCAGAATGACCAAGTTCTATTAATATTGAGTTTCTGCAAACTGTAGTTAAGGAAAATCCTAAGTGAATTGCACAGTAATTAGTAAGACATTTTAATACGAGTCACACTTTAATTATTAAAACCCATACATTAACTTGGAAAGTGTTTAAACTTGGCCAAGAGGTTCTTCATCATCCAATTGCTTAAAGATTTGCTTTTAGCTCATCATTGAAGAACCTTTCCTGGGTAGAATAATTTGCAGTGATTAAAAGTGAGTTTTCTATAATCATATCATATGAAAACAAAAAACAATAATGGTTAGCACCCACTGAAAACAGAGACCAGTGTGATTGATTGATTTGTTTTTTTATATCTTACCAACCTTTTGTAGGTTATTTAAAGCCAGAAATTATTTTAGATACTAAGAATTTTTTTGAAGATAAAAATGATTTACTGATACAAATCCTAATTACCCATAACTGGAGGGAAGTAGTGTATTCAATCCTTTCCCAAGGGTATTTGTGCATAAGTGAATATAATGAACCCAACTGGAATAGGAACTTCATTCTCTGATACCCAATTCCAAGCCATTATCCATTACACCACCTGCACATCCAAGTTTACAGCACCCGGTATTCCCAAGTGGTCATCCATCTAGGTACTGACCATGCTTGACATTGCTTAACTTCAACATGATATGGCCATAAGCCCCTCAAAACCAGTAATACACCTAAAAGAAATTGTGTTTGATGAGATATGAAAAGTGTTGTTTATCATGAAGTACTAAAGAAAAATGAAGTATTGGGTGCAAAGTAGAATAGTCAGCAATAGGAAGCATTACCAGAGTGATTCATGAAAAAATGGTGGTACTAAATATGAAAGCGTTTGCCTCATCCTCCTTAGTCTCCTGTCCTTGCTCCATCTGATTATCATCTTTTTAGCTCATTAAAGCATATTGAGAAAGAAAACAGTTTATTAATTGTGAAGAGGTTAAAATTAATATTGTGTTTCTTTGCATCAAAACCTGAAGAATTTTATGCCTGAGGGATCAATGTTTTAGATGGAATTATGTTATTGATAATGAAGGGAAATATTTTGATTAAATATATCAGTTGAGATCAAAGAAGCATTTGATTCTTTTCCATCTTCAAATGTGACAGGACATGCTTTCCAACCTAATAAAACTCCTTTTTTTTTCATTTTAAATGAGTGCTCTCACTTTTAAATAAGAGGCAAATTAGAAATAATAAAGGAAAAATATTTTAATTTTATCTAAATATATTTTAACTTAAATTCTTGCAAGATCACATAACAGATGATTAGCATTAGGGAAAGATATGAAGTGGAACAAGAAAGTTCCTGAACTGGACCTCAAAAGCAAAGTACACCATTACTTTCTGCCTAAATTTCTGGGATGAGGAATTATTATTATTTACATTGTTTTGTTTTTTTTATTATAACATTTTGGCTGTTTTATCCTGTGATCTTCAAGTTTTTGATAATCTGGGTAACCATTACTGAACTGTTTATTTAATCTACGGAATTAAATTATGTTCATTCCACTGTCCATGTCTAGGAATATCTTATTTCATGTTTATTTAGTACCAACGAGTTGTTTTTCACTTTGTTTGAAATGATTCTAAGTCTGTACTACCTAGCCCAGGGATTGAACTCATGATTACTATGTTACCAAATTAACAAACTAAAGCTTTAAATCTATTGTCCCATGGGACAATACACCATCACAGTAATAGGGTTTGTCCAGTGATGGTCAACAAAAAGGAGTTTACAAATCTTTTTCCATATTTTCCTGGGTTGTTTTTCTTGATTGGTCACCTTGAACACTCATAATTTTGAACACACCCTAAAAAACCCGTTTTGGACCTAAAGAGAAAGCATCTCAAGGATCTCAGTCACAGATCTGCCAAGATTCCTGCAGGATTTGATGCCAGCATGGTGCTCAAATTTGTCAGTCATTATCAAGACAGTTTAATTATTCCAACATAATCAATAATCAAACGTGAATAGATGAAACCCTATTGGTAGACTAACTCTGTTTGCTGGGTACCAACAGGTATTAGCTGTATAGATATTTCTATTGAACAGAACAATCAAGATACAGTCTGGGAACTTTCCAATATCACTTTATATGCAAATAAATGTTTATTTGTTATATACAACGAAAATGAGAAAATCTGCAGTCAATTGCTGAAGCCTCCTGATTGCTAAATGGTTCATTTATGAATATAACATCAGCTAAGCGACAAATTTTATTCGTATTAATCATACATACACATATATATATATATGTATGTATAGTAATCATAATACAACTCACTGACCCCACGAAAATATGTAACAATTACTAGAATTTAATGTATTTTTAAGGCTAGCAGAATTCTTTGAAAAAAGTGCTCATTTGATTACTAGGGTGACAATAATCTGTAAAGAATTAGTAAATTTTCAAAGACTTTATCTCAGTGACCATCTCCAAAATTTCACATAGCAAAAGAATACTCATTATATATATATATATATATATATATATATATATATAGGTAGTAATCTGTTGGTTTAATCCAGGCGAGTCCTATTAACACAACCTAAAATTTGAAATATGTTAAAACTGGCTCACAAAAGAATGCTCTTTGTTTATTTACAATAAACAGACCAAATTTACTTTGCAATTGGAATTATGACAACTTCAGTAAATGACCATTTTCACTTACGATTTTAATTTTAAAATTCGCATGATTTTTCAAATGGTTTCTGGTATTGGCTTGTAGTGTACTCTTAGTCGCAGTGTACACTACAAGCCAATACCAGAAACAGTTTGAAAAAATCACGCAAATTTTAAAATTAAAATTCATAGATGAAAATGGTCATTAATTAAAGGTATTGTAATTCCGATTGTAAAGTATATATATATATATATATATATATATTATATATGGAGGAGAAAGGAAAATTTTGATATTTTTATTTTTGCCTTTGTTCTTCATTAGTTAAGCAGACCTCACATGTATCTGTCTTGTCAAGCAGCGTTCATGTGTATATGTGTATTATAATTCTAGTTTGCCTGTGTGGCATTTGGATGATAATGTGTATTCGTTTGTGTGCATTTGTGTAAGCATTTCTTATCTATGCTTTGGTAGTTGTCTGTATGTTGACTTGGGGTTAGGGTTGTGTGAGGGTGAAAGAATTTAAGTTGCACTGGTTGAGAGATTGTTGGTAGACACATTTTAGACTTTTTCATAATGGTTTTATAAAAGTTGGTGATATAATAAAGTGTGTTTGATATGTGTTTATAGACGGCAAAATATTTATTAGAACACTCTCTAAGTATATCCTACATAATGAATTATGTTCTTTTCTGATTAGGGTGGCATTTATAAAATCAAAGCTAAGACCTGTTTTGTTTCTCTGTGTGTTATGAGCAAGTTTGATTTTATATTTGATCCCAATTCATATACGACTTTTGCCATCATATTTTGGGAATAGTAGAATACTGTGACTTTTTATGGGCCATTATGCAAACAGCAGTCAGTTATGTGCCATGTGTGATACACGCTTAGGAGATCATGTATCTTTTGATACATAACTGATGAGGCAGATTTTTTTCCTGCAGTAGGTTACCATTTCTTTCTGTGGCAGACCAGTTGCCATCCAAAGCCATAGAACTTGATCTGTCCTGATATTTACCCATAGCTGGGGGGAGAAGAAGAGGATTCATACCTTTCCCAAAGGTTTTAGCACATAAGTGAATGTAATGGAGGCACGTTGGAGTAATGGATAGCGGCTCAGATTGAGGAATCGGAGAGCTGAGTTCGAATTCCAGTCGAATCCATTACATTCACTTATGTGCTAATACCCTTGGGAAAGGTATGGATCCTCTTCTCTCCCCAGCTATGGGTAAATAGCAGGACAGACCGGGTTCTATAGCCTTGGATGGAAACTGGTCTGCCGCAAAAAGAAATAGCAACCTACTGTGGGAAAAAATCTGCCTCATTAGTCATGTATCAAAAGATACATCATCGCCTAAGCATGTATCATGGCACATAACTGATTGATGTAAACAGCAAGGAATGATTTACTTTGAAAACAATGTTAGAAACTATATATATATATATATATATATATATGTGTGTGTGTGTGTGTGTGTGTGTGTGTGTGTGTTTGTTATTTTTTATGACACAACTTCCCCAAACTGATATATAACCTAAAGAATAATGTTTAAATAATATTATTTAAAAAGAAATGTCATCAAGCCTAACTAATGTAACATGCCAAACTACATTATTTGTTTTTTTTAGTGCGTGCTAAAAAAATTTAAAGAATTTTTTAAAATTAAGTTTCTGTAACTTGAAAATAGAATAACTGTTGTAACCTAAGGAAGGTTACTAAATAGAATAATCACATGAAGGTTGGTAATGAACGATAATATTTAGGACAACAACAACACATATAAGATTCGCCAGCAGCATGTAGAAGAAGTAGTCAACTGCTAGAAGTGAGTCAAGTGAATTCCACAATGAATCTCCAACTGCAGGATATCTACCAACCCCACCACGCGGTCAGATGTGGCACAAGACCGAATTTAATGCCGGGTATCTGAGACCGTAGGCTCAGCCAAAAATTCCCCGTGGACCCCATATAAAACGGGGCCGGGCAGCTGTTTCCCAAGACGAGACTCTACCCTTCAATATAGCTTCATCTGGGGATCCTCTCTGCCTCTGGCATAGAGTTTGACCAGCACAGCTGGAGACGAATCTCTGACTGCAGACCACCATACAGTATTTACTACTGTGTTTATGTGAATGGGGACATAGCCATTATTGTCTATAAGTATGCTACAACATAAACTTTTAGATATTTTTGGCAATTTTTTAAGGTTGAAATTTTGCTCAGTATTTATTAAAATAATTTGTCTTCAGGTACTATGGTATCATATATTCTATCATGTTACTTAAACATCAATAATACAGGAGTTTAAAGGATTTCTAATGCCTTCTATCATACGAAGGGAGAAGATATTTTTAAACAAAGTGTTACGATATCTCTCAAAAAGGGATTTAAAAGATCTGATTTAAAAAAAAACATATACTGGAATATGGTTTCATATATAAAATAAACTTTCTATGACTCGACATGCTATATTCACAGAGTTCCACTCATTTGCATACATATTTTATAGACAAAATATAATAACTAACATGGGACAGAGCAAGTATTATTTATTAATTTCTATCCTTGTCCAATAAGAATTGTTACTTTTGCATACTTGTCCCATAAGAACTGTTACATTTGCATACATAAACTAAATGAAACAATGATTATGGGACAGAAATAGTATTATATATGATAATTATATACATATATAAAATGCAATGTGTAGACTTATATTTATGTTTAACATTTCTTTAAATCACCAGGTGTGGCATCATAGAGAAGGGTGAGGTGACACTTCTGGTGACATAATTGTTAGGTCCAATCTGTATTGTAATGACTCTAAAATACTTGCCGCTCCCAAATTTATAGGTAGAAGCACACAAATGCATGCTGGGATTTCTTCATAGCCAATAAAATAGGCTGGTTCTTGGTTTCATCTGACTCAGTCCCAGTTTGTCTTGAAGTCAGAATACTATGTTCGCTTGTTCAAACTTGCTTTTGTGTCAACCCCAATTCTTAGTTTGTGAACATTTTGCCATATTAATGTTGCTTTGTCTTATTACTGTTAATTTGCCTTGCATATATTGTTTGCTTGCTTTATATTATTATTACTGCCCTGGTCTTTTTCTTTTTATTGCTTGTTGTGAACTTTGTCAATTCTGTTTGTTGGATAGTTCTATTTTTTATTTTACATTTAAACATAGCCACTCACTCTACAATAATAGATAATAAAATGTTATGGTATGTTAAACTGGATAAGTAAGATTTCACAATTATTCAGTATTGATTAGAATGTTATTTCTTTAGTTTAATTTTTAAGGAAGTATTGAACATAAAAATAAAATTCAGAGCGACATAAACTTTTCCATATTTTATAAGTAAAACAGAAAAATTACTTAAATAGAGTTGCCATTTTTTTGTTTTGCAGGACAGGTAAACTATTATTACTTATAATTGATTAAACTGTACTACCTCTATTCCATAATAGTTGCTATATTTACATAAATGTAACAACTATTATGGTATAGAGGTAGTAAGTCATAATTGCAAATAAAGTATAATTAAAAAGAATTATGATAAATAACAAGATTTTTCAAAGATAAAATTTATTTAAGCAAAGCAGACTTTCTATAATGATCTGGAGGTAAACTAAAAATGAATTACGGAATAAAATGAAAACATAATCCCCAAATTAACCAGAATGCAAAGACTTTTGTCTTAGAATCTGAAGAAAAAGCAGAAATTAAGCACCAAAACCCAGAAAAAATTGCTTGAAAATCCAGTAGTTCCTAGCATGCATTATAGAAAGAGAAATTGTCAAATATTTGAAATCTTAATATGCAAATACCTTTGATGAATTGCTGAAATAAATATCTAAAAAGTGAATCTTAAAGCTAGCTGCAGTTTTAATTCGTAAACTTCCCAACACCAAAATCCTACACAATAAAAGCAGACAGAGCAAAAGTGAATTGCCCTTTCACCTGCCGGGGGAGAAAGGCAGATGTAATTTACCTGAAGGAAGTATTAACTCGTGACCAATTGATGATTCAATCACAGACATTCTTTGGGGAATTTCTGACATATCTTCATTGGCACCAGCAGTTAAAGCATCACTTAGACTTTCAGATGTGGGTGTCTCCTGGTAGGGAGAGGTCTCTGAAGGCTCTATAGTATGATCGACCTGTACAGGAGTCTCCTGGTAGGGAGAGGTCTCTGAAGGCTCTATAGAATGATCGACCTGAACAGGAGTCTCCTGGTAGGGAGAGGTCTCCAAAAGTTTTATAGAATGATCGACCACATTAGAAGAGGGAGTCTCCGGGTAAGGAGCAGCCTCTGGAGGTTCTACAGAATTATTGAGAATAACAGAAGAGGAAGTCTCCGCGCTTCCAGGGATCTCTGAAGGTTCTATCATAGTAGGAGTCATCTCCTGGTAATGAGAGGTTTCTGAAGGTTCTGCAGAATGATCAACGGTAACAGAAGAGGGAGTCTCCTCGTAGGGAGAGGTTTCTGAAGGCTCTGCAGCATGATCCTCCACAATAGAATGAGGAGTCTCCTGGTAGGGAGTAGTTTCTGAATGCTCTACAGGTTCATTGCTCGTGATAGAAGAGCGAGTTTCATTGCAGAGAGATGTTCCTGAAGGTTCTACAGATTCATCACCCATGACAGATGAGGGAGTCTCCTCGTAGGGAGATGTTTCTGAAGGCTCTGCTAGTTGATCATCCATAATATAAGAGGAAGTCTCCTGGCTGGGAGAGGTTCCTGAAGGTTCTAGAGATTCATCACCCATGACAGAAGATGGAGTTTTCTTGCCTGTAGTAGTCTCTGAAGAATCAGCATCCATAATATCAGGAGTCTCTAAGCAGGGAATTGTCTCTGAAGACTCTGCAGACTGATCAACAGCAGCCGAAGAGGGAGTCTCCTGGCAAGGAGACATCTCTGAAGGATCTACAGATTGATCGACTATCATAGAAGAGGGAGTTTCCTGGGAGGGAGAGGTTTCGGAAGTTTCTATAGAATCTCTGACCATGACATGATGTTCAATACTGCCTTCTGTTTCACTCTCACTATTGCTAAGACTTGCTTGATCATCATAGAAGGCTGTTTCAGTTCCTGGGATGACCTCACTAATTTCATATTCTTCGGCCACTTTCCCATTGTCAGCATCGAAAGATTCATGTTTTGTCTTCACCTTTTGTACCATTCTAGTTTTGACAATTAAACGCTCATGCACTTTGCCAGACGGTGACTTTTCTTCAATTGTCTCGACAGTTTTCTCGGAACGAGGTAGTGTTTCAAAGATTTCAAGTGTATCTAAATGTTCTGTTCCCGGGACATCTACATCACCTTCAAAAACCTTTTCAACATTACCATGAGCCACAACCTCCTTTTGCAAATGAGTAATCGAATGCTTCTTAATCTTTTTAATGTGATGCACTGTGCCATCGTCTAAAACCTCTTCATAATCTTCAACCTTCGTTTCTTCTCGGGGAGCTTCAGACCTGGTTATATATTCAATAGTTTCCTCAACTGGCCCTTCTGATGTTTTTGAACAAAGCCTCATTAGCTTATGTTCGACCCGGGTACCATCAGGTAGGTTTTCTTCATACTCTTTTTCTTCAATAGTCTCAGTAGTAACATTTCCATTGACTGCAAAGCAGAGATAACTATTTTATTACTAAGAGGGCAAGAATAAGTTTTATCAAATGAAACCAATTCTCTAAAAGAGTTAAAACTAAAACTTAACAAAATATATAAGAAAAAAATCATGCATCGAAAAAAAAAGTTAAATTATTATATTCACTATATTTGATTTCTCCATTAAAATTTTCAAGGTAAACTCTAAGTTGGAGAAATCAGATAACGACCTATGTTTGCTTATTTTGAAAAAGTCTTATGAAGATCTGAATTATACAGCATGCCTGTTTGTAGACATGCACAAAATAGAAAAACAGGTGGACAGTAAATCAGAAACACATGCATTAGATAATCACAAGAAAGAAAAAATAAGAGAAATAAAGTCCTTCATCCATTGTAAAAAAATCATGCAAAAAGAAATGCAGCCATAGTTCAATAGTAATTTGGAAATGTGATGCTTTAAACAAGTATGGAAGAATCAATAAGCATAAAAATTTGTAAATTTGTTTTAAATAGATATGGAAGGTCAAAATGGATAATAATTTGGAAATTGAAGATTCAATAATCATAGCTTGGAAAATGAAGGATTTTAAACAAGTATGGAATATCAATTAGCATAAAAATTTGCAAATTTGTTTTAAATTATTATGGAAGGTCAAAACAGATAAAAATTTCTAAAGGCAATATCTAAAAAGAAGTATGGAAGATTCAATAAGCACAACTTGGAAATGAAGGATTTTAAACATGTATGGAAAATCAATATATATATATAAAAATTTGTAAATTATTGTTTTAAATAGTTAAGTAAGGTTAATGTGTATTTACTTTGACACAATGGTTTCAAAATTTGTTTTAAGTGTTCAAAATTTGTTTTATATGAACATTTGTTAAGAAAATAGGAAAACAATAGAAAATTCTGAAAAATTTACCAGTTTATATAAATATTAAATAATTTATATGGAAATGAAAATGGTGGCTTGATTTGAAATCTTTCAAAAGTGTTTCAATGTAAGTAGATGATTATTTTTAAGAATTATTAAAAATAAAAATATAAACTTTATATATATATATATATATATATATATATATATATATATAAAGCATAAGATACTACCTCTGTCCCATAATAGTTATTTAGTCTATGTAATATGTATGCAAATGTAACTATTATTATAGGATAGAGGTAGTATAAAATAATATTTTACAAGTATAATATAAATTTATAACCTGGCACACTTAGCAAAATTCAGTATTTTGATATTTGTCCATTGAAATGGGTCAGGCTAAAAAGTTTCCAGCACCCCTCCTTTCTAATAATAATAATAATATATATATATATATTAAATAGATAATTTAATAAACATCTATAAACTTATGAGTAAAATTTAAGATTCTTACATAATATAATTTTGAAAATTAAATAAAAGAAACACTTTGCATTTTGGAATCTAGATGGTTCGATTTTAATTAACTACTTTTATGAAAGCAATTCTCAGAATTCCTGGCAGAAATTTTGAACAATTAAACAAATCCTGTTGGAAAGTTTTAGAGAAATCAATGATTATCATAAAATTGTTTTTAGTCGAGAAAGCTTTCAATAGAGAAAATGCTCAAGCTGCAAAGTTAGTAGAAACAAAAAAGTCTGAAATTAAAAACAATTTTAATAAACTGTATCCATGACAAATCAATACCACATTCAATTTGATGATATATCTATTGAAGTGATCCAATTTCTGTTTATTTGTATTTGTTATAGCAACACAGCAAAAACAGCACATCATAAAATTTCTGTTAGGGCAATACTATTAAAATGTTCTAAATTTAAGAATAAAGCAATTCCTAATCCAATTTGAAAGTTATTAATAATAGTGTGGGGCCAGCTTTTGTGCTCGCCCCGATGATAATGATCTGATCTTTTTATGTTTGTGCTTGTTACTAAATCTGAAAAGAAAATCATATCAACATTGAAAGAAAAAAATATTAAAAGATGATAATGTTGCTTGTGAAATAATGATCCCTTTAGTTGGAGTTTGGTTAATTACAGAGTAATCTTCCTTAGTTTATATGCAAATGCTTATAAAAGAAATTTTATAAATTTGAAAATGACTTGACATTGACCTTAACAGTTATATAGTATGGACAAAAAGTTGTGGCAATATTTCTTTTATCACTCCCTTTACCCTTCTTAATATTCAAACCATAGCTTTCTTTTAAATAATATAAAGCATCATAGGATGATACTTAAACAAGAAATTTAAAAGAGAAATGAAAATTACATAAAATGAGATTTTTAATAGGGTAGGGTGATCATCTTGTATGCATGTGAGAGGTTGCTGAAAAGATTTTGGCATGACCCACTTTCCAAAATCAATATTCTGATAAGGAATTACTGATTTTGGAGAATGGGTCAACCTGAGAATTATTCAGTACCTCATGTATGTTATATATATATTATTTTACCAAATAACTACTGAGATTTGAGAATGAAAAGAAGCTTTAAAACATTTTAGTTATAAGAAAATGTAGATGTCTTGAAAATGGCAATTTATTGAAGCTCTGTGCAAAGCCTGAAGCTACCAAGTTCAATTTCATGTCATTTTAAAATCTGTTTACTCATTAAAAATCCACTTTTACAAGAACAATATAAACTAATTTCAACAACATTAATAAATGTTAATAACATTTGAATTATTATAGGACAAAGATAGTATCATTTATTTATTATTAGCTTTGTCCCATAATAGTTGTTACTTTTGCATAAATATTTTATAGACTAAATGAAACAATGATTA
Source organism: Acanthosepion esculentum (assembly GCA_964036315.1). Lineage (NCBI taxonomy): Eukaryota > Metazoa > Mollusca > Cephalopoda > Sepiida > Sepiidae > Acanthosepion > Acanthosepion esculentum. Next base: position 69,746,359 of record OZ038498.1, on the reverse strand, counting down.
TGGGACAGAAATCATGTTATATATGATAATTAAATACATATATAAAACACAACATTTTTTTTTACATCACCAGAAGATGTCACTTCATAGAGAAGGGTTAACTGCCTATCTGTATGCAGTTGATTCATCTGATGATATAAATATATAGCTGGCCACTTGTATTCGAGGATACCCTTCTATTGACACGCTAGTTCCTTGGTGACCACCGAATGAATAGGATTATAAATGGTTAAATTATGATTAATCTTAAACACTATATATATATATATATATATATATATATATTATGAAATGGACAAAGTCCAACAATTCATTTCAAGACATTTTTTTATGTTTATACGTTCTTTTTATAGATACAAATATATATATATATATTATAAACAGAGCATTTACTTTAATATTTGTATCTATAAAAAGAATGTATAAACATAAAAAAAATGTGTTATATATATATATATATATGCAAACATAAATAATCATCAGTTGAATATTATTAGTTTTTTCCTAAATATTCCTTGCCATATAATAGCTGCATGTGTTTAAGCATATGTAATTTAACCCTGGACAGGGTAATAAAAATCACTAAGATGCTTACTGAGTAGAAAGGACAGTATTCAAAAAGAGAGATGATGACAATTGACGTTGCATTTAAAAATTTTGAAGGTCACACTTGACAGGGAAGCAAGATGATGGAAGAGAGCTCCACACGTGAGAAGTGTGAGAAAAGAAACTATTAGAATAGAACTTACAGTTACATCCAGCATGGTATCTAAATCACACTCACATTTTACTGAATATGACAGACAATGAATATATTTTCTAAGCTTTTTATTCAGATTTTTCTAGCGTCCTTATAGTTGTTCTTTTACAAGAACTAAGGCAATGTGTTGAGCACATTCACTTATTTTCAAGTTTGGAATTTTTTTTGGAATTTTTGGAATTTTTTTTTGAATTTCTTTGGAATAATTTTGGAATTTTTAAAATTTTTTTTTGAATTTTTTTTGAATAATTTTGGAATAATTTTGGAATTTTTGGGGAATTTTTTTGGAATAATTTTGGAATTTTTTTTGGAATAATTTTGGAATTTTTTTTGGAATTTTTGGTTTGGAATAATTTTTATTTTTACTATATTTTGTTTAGGTTTCTTATACTGTACGGTGTGAGAACCTAGTAGTAGTAATTTCATTAATATTGGAGTTTTTAGAATTCAAAACCAAGCAACATTGCCTTAGCTGCCTTCAAAGCAACTAACATTAATTAACAATAAAAATTAATCCTTCTCCCTTGAAAATGGCTGAAGTATTAGCCAAACGTGCTTGGGACATTTGTCACTTAGGGCAACTTATACATACACACTGTTAGTCCTTATAAAAGAAGGACTGTAAGAACACTAGAAAAACTGAATTAAAAAAATATTCCTTGTTCATCATATTTAAGGAAACATGTATAAAAAAAAGATTGCTACCCAAATATTCAATATATATATATATATATATATATATATATATATATATATATATACACACACATACATACATACATATATATATATATATTGGAAGAGCCAAATACAGAGCACTGGTATACAGTATGCCACAAGGCCCACAAACAACCCTCCACAAGATTTGAATTTAGAGTTGTCCTTCTCCTAGACCACTCACCATAGAACCCATTCTGTCCTGTTATTTACCCATAGCTGGGGAGACAAGAGATAGATTTATACCTTTCCCAAAGGTATTAGCAAGTAAATGAATGTATTGAACTCAGCTCTCTCAGATTAGTCAATCTGAGTTGCTATGCATTACTCCACTGAGCGTCCATAATCAAATGATATGTACAAGTAGTCTGGCTGTTGGTTCAAAAAAACTGAGCTGCTTGACCCTCATATGTTGAAAACAACAGGAGAGTCTAATATATATATATATATGTAAATTTAAAAATAAATATAACAGAGTGTGTTCACACGTGTTTTCGAAGTCACTATCACAACAAAATGCAGATGGTAATAGGACACAGAGTGAGTATCAAACTCAATGCACTTAGGAATTGGTCTTGGAGATGAATTTATTAACATATAATTGGCATTCAGTTACATTCACTGTAAACTGTGGCTTACAAATCAAGTTTTCAAGCCTAAAAACATCTTTTTGGGTCGAGTTTTCAAGCCTAAAAACATCTTTTTGGGTCGAGTTTTCAAGCCTAAAAACATCTTTTTGGGTCGAGTTTTCAAGCATAAAAACATCTTTTTGGGTTTTAGTTTTTAAGCATAAAAACATCTTTTTGGGTCGAATTTTCAAGCCTAAAAATATCTTTTTGGGTTTTAGTTTTCAAGCCTAAAAACATCTTTTTGGGTCGAGTTTTCAAGCCTAAAAACATCTTTTTGGGTTGAGTTTTCAAGCCTAAAAACATCTTAGGGCACAGGTAGCCTACCATATGTTTGGGGGGTAACCTATATGATTAGTATAGGTCTAACTTAGAATTTTGAGCTAAAAATCTTGATGTCAACTGGTATGGTAATTTATGGTATTTTTAATTTGACTAAAATAATTTTTGCTGGATTAATTTGGGTTAAAATGCTAAAAAAATGCCAAATGGATTTATCAACTGAAATTTACTTAATGCCTGACATTAATTGTCAATAAAAGGAAAACTTTCATAAATCCTGTGATATTTTAAAATTTTAAATATAAGAAAGAATCATCTGCTTATAAAGTAGAAGTTTCTTTCTATTTCCTTATTTTTCTTTTATGATTTTTATTTTTTCGTGAAGTTGATACTGTTTCTCTGAGGTTTGGAAGTTAGGTATTTTACAGCATATATTCTCATTTAATATTATGTTATAGTGGTCAGGTATGTACAAAGAAATACTGGTAGTTTACAATGTCTATTTGATTTTTTTTTATGGCTTATTACAGGTTATTTAAAGCCAGAGATTATTTTTAAATGGTAAGAATTCTTTGGAGCTAGTAAAGATTTACTGATACAAGTCCTACTAATTAACTCATAGCTGGGGGAGACGAGGGGGATTCATACCTTTTCCAAAGGTATTTTTGCATAAGTGAATATAACAAACTCAACTGGAATTGGAATTTGGCTCTCCGGGTTCCAATTCTGAGCTGTTATCCAGTACACAAAATGCACATCCAAGCTTACAGCACCTGGTATTCCCAAGTGGTCACCCATCTAGGTACTGACCATGCTCAATGTTGCTTAAATTTGGTGATCTACAATGTCTAGGTAAACATTAGCCTAAAAATAATTCACTCTTGCATTAAGACTTAAGCGATATTTTGTCAGCCATTTTGAGAGAGACTAAAAAAGATCATCTGATAGCTACTGAATAAACTATTTATTATTCCACATGTGTTTTTATAGTAGCATATTCATATTTGTTTTTAGCTTACTATTTAAACCAGCAAATTCTTCAAGTTTATTATTATTCATTATCTTCATTTAGTAAGATGTTCCAAGAACATTACCAAATAGTAGAAGTAAAAAGTTCCTTCTTGGAATGAAATGTGTCACTACTTAGTTTTCTATTTTGTCATTCATTTTCATATAAGAAAATTAATTCCATTGTTTGGGATTCCATTATTTTATGGAAAAAAACATGGAGAGCAAGTACAATGTCTAAAATAACCTAGTTTTGGTTACCATTTCAAATAAATCAGTAAAGGAAAAACTAATTAGTTTCTATGATACTCATTGTCCATTTTCCCCTGATTTGATATAGGCTAAAAATCTACCTTTTCTATTTCATCTCTTTTTCTATCAAGTTCATTTTTCATATGTTTTGTATATCATCTTTTCATCTGTTTTTTGTCTCATTTTTTATGTTTATCTGTTTCATTTTTCATCTCTCTTCCTATATAATCTTTTTATTTTTCTATCTTGTTTTTCATTTGTTTTTCTATCTCATTTTTTTTATCTATTTCATAACTTTCCTTCTATGATAATTTATTGTAACATTCTTAATTCAAACTGAAAGTGAGGCGGACAAATCATAATTGGCATTCTAATAATAATTGTACTGAAAGTTAATCTCATTCATTTGGATTGGATAGCTATTGGAAAATGGTAAGCAAAATACACTAAAGCCATAACTGAATGTTTATATAAAATGATCCACTCTAATTCTTTTTGTGTATTGAGATTATATATATATCCGAATGTAATGAGAACGAAAATAATATATAAATTCTAATGTTCACAGCATTAATTCAAAAGAGGGCTCAATACCGATAGTAGAGCAATAATTATTTATTTAATTTTTTCATATAGACAAAAAAAAAAAAAAAATTTCTCACTACAAAGATGCAACTTCATTTCGGTGCATTTAGTTGCACCTCGACTGGTGAGAACCAAAATGATTACCAATTCGGTTCTCACCGATTGAGGTGTAACTAAATGCACCAAAATGAAGTTGCATCTTTGTAGTGAGTAAATTTTTTGTCCATATGAAAAAATTATAATATATATATATATATATATATATATATATAGTTTGTATATTTAGGTAGCAGTCTTTCATTAATACAAGTTTGATAAAATAACATAGAAAATGAATGTTTTATTGTTTCATTAATTTTTTTCTTATTTAAATCCTAAAACTTTTCTTGTTTACATACTAAAAGGTATTGTCTGGATTCAATGAGTGTAAATATTGACCAATCCTTTACGATCTATTTTTTTTAGAGAAGTTATCAAAATTGAAAAAAAAAAAAAACTATAGATTTAGAGTTTTTTTTTTTCTTTTAATACTTATGAACTTGGTATTGTAATATTTGTGCATTATAATGATGTAAAACACAAGGAAATATTTACAGTAGGCTGAAAATCACAAAGGACTCTGTAATTTTAATAGATTTTAAAAATCAAAATAGATGCCATTTACAAAATGTGATTTTTCACATCTTGCTTACATTTAGTTCCTGTATATATCGTATAATATGCTATGATATTGTAAACTAAGAAAAAATGGTGATATTCAATACTGAAACCTGTTCACGAATTTTGCCCACTAAGTACAAGCAGAATTCTTCACTGGTTTTAATGTATTTATCAGTTAAATACATTTAAAATCCCAGTATATAACAACTTCAACTGATTGAATTTCACCTCATGGGACACCTAGTGAGGATAAAAGTCATAATAGTCTATGCTCGCCTAGCTTGTTAGTCAACAGTGTAGTGCCCATGAAAATTTAAAATACTTTATTAGACAGAAAAAAAATTTTAAAAATTCAATTAAGACAATATTGATATCTCAACTATTAGACTAAAAAATATGCAGGAAATCATATAAAATAAAAAAAACTATTAATGTCTTTGAGATTGTAATTACTAATATCAAATTAGTGTCAAAAACAACTGTTGCATACAAACAATAATCTAACTTGAAACTTCATGAGAAAATATTTTAGTTCATATTCTTATGTAAAATCCATTTTTCTTTTTGTAAATGGATAGGAAGACCCCATGCCCTGAGTGCCTACTGCGACTTAAGCTCACCCCAGACCTCAAGTGTAACTCATACATACAATCCACTGCTAAAGATGCTGGCAAAATGGTTGGCTCTCTGTACCACTCCAGTAAGCACCTGACTACATTTACAAGAGCCAGATCAGTCTGAAAATGGAGTACTGTTGCTATATATGAGCAGGAGTTGCCCAGTCTTCACTTTCCAGTCTCTATAAGAGTCCAAAAGCATCTATGTGGCCTTGTGGGTGATGAATTATTTTCTATCCTACAACCTCTTTCTCACAGATGAAATGTTGCAAGTTTTCCATGGAAAGTGTTTGGACGAACTTAGTTCTACCAGTTCTAACCTTCACAGCTAAGACCCACCATGCCACACACATTGTAGCAAACCACCTTCATTCTCTTTGTATTCCATTGTTGAGATGTAAGTTCCACTTGAACTGTTTCTTCTCATGACCCACTACTTTGTGGAACCAACTCCCAAGAGGATGCTTCTGATCAATACAATCTTAACCTGTTCAAGTCTAGTTAACCGTTATCTTCCTCACATATCTGTATAAACTGTGTCTCTTACCTCTTACTCTGTAACCCTCTACCTCGAGTGGCTCTTGAGCCTTGTACAGGGTGAATATGAAAATGATGAAAATATGCTGCAATTGCTAAGAAACCCATATTTACCTGAAAACTTCAGATTATGTCTTTGAAACCTTTCTTGATAAGATAATTTTAAAGTGTCTGGTGTTGGAATTGGTAACATAATTCTTTGGGGTGGTGGTACCTCAAACTCATAATACCATTTGTCTTTCTCACTGTTGAATGTAGACCTCATTCCAGAAAGTTCAAATAAATCCAATGAACTAGTATAATCAACTTCTTTCATACTACCTGGATTTTGACAAGACATACCTGGTGAAACATATTCATCAGTATAAATTTCAGCATTGGAGAGCAGCTGAGGAAGTACTCTGAAATAAGGTGGGGGAGGTATATACATTTCATTAGTACTACTGTCAGAGGAAGATACGGGCCATGTGTCATTATCAGATGCCCAGGGCTTAATGAGATATGGTCTCTTAAAAGACATGGTCTTTTCCATATACAGAGGTCCTGCATCTACTGGATTGAAATGCATCTCTTTGTTAATCAATCCCTGGGGATAAAATGTTTTTTCCATTTGTTGCTCAAATTCCATTCTATCTATCTGTCTATATATCCTTTCTTTTTCATATATCATTTGGTCTTGAACTGGGGGACCAGTTTCTCTAGGACACATGTTTGGTTCTGTATTCCTGCTAACACACTCACAAATGCTTTCAGTAGAAGGTGCAATTTGCATCATTCTGGTGTAAGGTACTTCAGATTCATTATCTGATTCTGTATCAATTGTATGTTTGACGTCACCAAAATCAATTCCATAGTTATAGTCCTCAGAGCTTGGAGATGTTATATACATTTCTTGTTCACAGGAATCACTCCAAGAATCATCTCTATTTTCTGATACATCTGATGATGAAGATAACTTCCTTACATAGAAATTAATTCCTTGAGAGGACTCAAAAGTTTTGTCACATGAAGAGGATAGTCTGAAATTGTTTGTTATCGGATGAGTTCTTTCAAGATCATACCTGGGAATCATTTGATTAGCATATAAATTTGGAACTGGTGACCATTCAAGGCCTGAAGGAACTCTCTGTTGTACCTCCATTCTGTTGTTTACAGTAGGCATAAAGCGTGATGACAGCATTGAAGGTCGGGGAGGAAGAGAACTAAAATCCAAAGCAAGTGAGGAATAATGTCTAGCTGGAATGGAAATACCTCTCTGGAGTTCAAAATCAGAGGAATACTGAATTTGTCTTTGAGGAAGGGACTGAAAACTCCCAGGTAAAAAAAACTCCCTAAAAGGACCATAACTATTATCCTCATAGGGGGAAGACTTTTTCGGAAAGAATTTTTCTGGTGAAGACCTCACAGGAGATGGCAGCATCATATAACTTCCTTCATCTTCCCCATCAGAAAGAAACGGAGACAAATTTTCAGACAGTGCAGAGTGAGCATTTTGATAAGGTGTATGTTTTGAAGGTCTTATTGGTTGCCTGGACATATTATTAGTAATTGTTGAACGCAGGTTATGACTACCTTCACGTCTTTGCTGATATTTATCTCCTACATTAACATCATCATAGTGCCTTGGGTATATTTCTGAAGGTAAATAATTTCTATAACGTTTCGCTATATTTTCATCTGAACAAATGTCATCAATCTTATTCAGAACAGGAGATTGAGGTGGAATGTTCAGAGATATACAGTCACCAGGAAATATTAACGATGACATATTTTCTCTGTACAATTCTCCTGATGTATCTTTAACAATATTGTTGAACGGCATTGATATAATTTCATTTTGATATATGCTAGGTGGCAATAGTTCATCAGGAGGATTTCCATCAGGTTTTTCATACAAGAACATATCAGTAAGAGGCTGACTTGATAATGTCCTGGCAAATGATGGTGTCAAGCTACAATATGAATCAACAGAGGCCCTACCATATGTTGGTATCCATGTTGTCTGTTTATTAAGATCTGAAAATGACTTTGGTCTGGTAAAACCAAGTGGTTTAAAGTCATCAGTATAGTAACTGTATTGGAATAAGGGAACTGCAGTCTTATCAGGAGAGAGAGAGCTTTCAAGAAAATGTCCATAATTTTTCTCTACAAACATTTCTGGTGATGGTGTATGAGTTGGAAAACTATGAAGACCTGCTTGTTCAACAGGAAAAGTCATAGTGGAGCCATTGTCTAATGAACGTCTTTCAAGTGAGATCCCATTAACATCAAAGATCTTTGGTTGCGTTTTTTCAAGTGTCAGACTTTTTGAAGATGAACTATCAGTTTCAGAAGTAACTTTACTAGCTATCATTTCTGAAGATCGATAATTATTCGAAACACTTTCAGGAGAAGTTCTAGCAATAAACCTGTCAGGTGACATTCTATCAGCTAAAAATGGTTCTGCAGACACAGCCATTTCATCCGGAGATGACCGACTTTCTATGAACATTTCATCATCAAACCTCTCTGGAGATATCCTGTCAGTGGCAAACATCTCTGGAGACAACTTCTCACCATCAAACATCTCGGGAGACAACCTCTCAGTGGTAAACAGCTCAGGAGACAACTTCTCTGGAGACAACCTATCAGTGGAAAACCATACGGGAGACAACCTCTCAGTGGCAAATCGCTTGTTAGACAACCTCTTGGCTGCAAACAGCTCGGGAGACAACCTCCTGGCAGCAAACATCTCAGCAGCAAACATCTCGGGAGACAACCTCTCGCCAGTAAACATCTCAGGAGACAACCTCTCGGCAGCAAACATCTCGGGAGACAACATCTCGGGAGTAAACATCTCGGGAGACAACATCTCGGGAGTAAACATCTCGGGAGACAACATCTCGGGAGACAACCTCTCGGCAACAAACATCTCGGGAGACAACCTCTCGGCAGCAAACATCTCGGGAGACAACTTCTCGGCATCAAACATCTCGGGAGACAACTTCTCGGCATCAAACATCTCGGGAGACAACTTCTCGGCATCAAACATCTCGGGAGACAACTTCTCGGCATCAAACACCTCGGGAGACAACCTCTCGGCATCAAACACCTCGGGAGACAACCTCTCGGCATCAAACACCTCGGGAGACAACCTCTCGGCATCAAACAGCTCGGGAGACAACCTCTCGGCATCAAACAGCTCGGGAGACAACCTCTCGGCAGCTACCCTCTCAGTGGTTAACCTCTCAGGAGATAACCTTTCAATGGCTATCCTTCCTGGAAATATCTCTGATGCAAATCTCTTTGGAGTAATTCTTTCAGCTCTAAATCTTTCTGGAGTTATCTTTTTCGTAAAAATAGCTTTTGGTAACATTGTTTTTGTAGCAAAACCTCTTGGAGAATAACTTCTAGTCACAGGCCTTTTGACAGGTATTCCTTCAAGTGTAAACATTTCTGTTGATATTCTTCGTGGAGACATTCTATTAGGGAAAGAAATTGCAGGTGGTAGTCTTTGAATCATATTCCTTTCAGGAGACAGTCCATAAGACATGGACTTCGGTGGTGACAACTTTTCTGCCATAAATCTATCAGGACACATTTTTTCATCCAGTAATACTTTTGGAATGTTTCTTTCTGTATCTACCTGTGTTGGGATACACTCAACATTATTCACAGGGGGAAACACATCAGCATCAGATCTATTAACATCACTGCTTTTAACGGATAACTGATCAAATTCAAAATTTTCAAATGATGCCATCCCTAACTTAACATTGTCAGGAGACATCCTATCTTTGACATTCACTGGTGGTATTCTCATCTTCTCAAAACTTTCAGGTGAGGCATTTTTTAAACTAACACTTTCAGGTAAGGTTCTTTCCTTACCAACACCTTCAGGTGATATACTTGAAGTCCTAACAGTGGCAGAAGAAACTCTCCCACTTAAATTATCCTCAAAAGATGCCCTATCATGCTCAAATCTCTCCATCTCATTAATGCCAGACCTTTGAGCTGACATCCTATCCATGAGAAATCTTTTGGGTGATATTCTGCCTTCAAGCTTTTTAGCAAACATTCTCTCAGGGAATATTCTGGGACTTATAAACTTATCAGGAGATATCGGGGGTGCCACAAATCTTTCTGGATACCTAGGGTCCATAAAGTTTTCCAGAGAAACTGAAGTACCTATAACATTTCCTGAAGAGATTCTGGGTTTAAGAAATTGTTCTGGAGATAATGTTTGGGAGCTTGTAAGCCTTTCTGTGGGTAGCCTGTTACACATGAACATTTCTGAAGCCATTCTCAAACTGGAAAAACTTTCTGGGGAATGTCTGTCAACAATGAAGTTTTCAGGTAATCCCTTATCATCCATGGACTTATCTGAGGCTATCTGGCCACCCATGAATGTTTCAGGAAACTTTCTGCCACCTATAAACTTTTCTGGGAATTTTCTAGTCTTCCCTAATCTTTCAGAATGCATTCTCCTACCTATAAAGCCTTCTGGTGAGGTCAGGTCAAATCTTTCAAATGGCATCTTAACTCCAAATTTTCCTGGCAGCATCTTGTGAAAGGTAAAGTGTTCTGGAGGTATCATGCTAGCTTCAAAAGTTCCTGGAGGTATCAACATTGGTGGTATCTTGCAGGAATCTTCAGACAGCATTCTACCAGACTTTTCTGTTAATTCTCTTTCTTCAACAACCTTCTTTGGCAACTCTTTGCAAACAGACTCATTTTTATCAAGAACTTTTTCTAGTAACTCCTTTTCCCTAGCAACTTCTTTTACTGATTCCTTATCCGATACCACCATTTTTAATGACTTTTTCTCATTCATAATTTCGGCTGATATTTTCTCACTTACCTCATCAATTGCTTCTTTATCAGCATCACATATTTCTGGATATATTCTTTCAGATGTCACAATTTCTGGCTGTGTTCTGTCACATTCAGGATTTATTGCAGTTGTTCTTTCAAAACCATACTTTTCAAGTGGTACCTGATCTTTAAGGTATCTTTCAGGTGAGATTCTGTCAAATGAAATTCTCTCCTCCCATCTTTCTTGCAGCCATCTGCTCTTTGTACCATCTTGTGATTTTCTGTTCAGAATTTTTTTTCTTCGGGACCATCTTTCAAGAGAATTAGTTTGGATTAATTCTCTATCAAGAGATTCTTGTGTCATGTCTATTTTGTTTTCCTGGAGTTTTTCTTTGGTGGAATCTTTCAATTCTTGGATATTTTCTTTCTCTTCTCTCAGATCTTCATCTATGATTGCTTCTTTGGGATGTTTTACTGGTAAATTCTTGTCAGTCTGACTCATCAATAGTTTTTCTTTTAATGTTTGTTTCTTTTCTAACAAATTTTCTTTTTGTTCTTGCAATTTGATTTTTGGTGTTTGTTCTGCTACAGTTTCTCCTTGGATCTTTGAGATGGCAAATATTTTAGTGATTTCATTTCCTTGTCCTTTTTCCTCAGTTTCCTTGACAGCACTTTCCTGATCAAGCTTTTCTGAAATAGTTTTTTCAACTTCTTTTTTTTCCACTTTCTTCTTTGCATCTTTTATCTTATTTTTATCATCTTTATGTCTTTTTAACAGTTTCTTAATGGTAAACAACTTCCTATGAGACTTTTTCTGGTTTTTATCTTCAGGTGTCGTTTCTTCAGACTTGGATATGTCAGGTGTTACCTGTCCTGAATTAAGCAATTCATGTGATGGTTGTTCTATGGACGGTATTTCAGGTGATCTCTTTTCAAGTATGGTCACTTCAGGTACCACTTGTTGCATGCTTTGCGTTTTAGAGAAACTGTGTTCTATTGTAGGCATATCAGGTACATGATGGATAACCTCAGGTACATCTATATTCTGTTTACTTTCAGATCTTTGAGATGAGGTATTTTCTGCTCTCAAAATTTCAAAGTGATTTGTTCCAGTCATCTCTGGTGAAATTGGGTTAGGTTCTAATAATAATGGTGACTTTTCAAAAGTCTCTGGACTTATTAGTTTAGTCCCAAGCATTTCAGGAGACAGTTCAGGATCAAACACCTGGTATGACATGCCACTAAACATTTCAAATCGAGATGCCATTGGATCATCAAAATATATATGTTTTTCTGTCTTGTCATTCAAGAGAGGTATTTCGTGTGCTACACTAAAAGGGATTTCATTCACAGGTAACATTTTTTCTATAAGGTAACTTTCAGGTGACATTCTATCACCGATATAACATTCTGCTTCCATTATGTGCTGTTCATTTTCCATATCTAGGATGTGTTCTTCAGCAAACATTGGGCTCACGATACTTTCTTCAGAGGATACCCTACCTGCCATCATTTGGTCAGAAATTCCCTCAAATGAATCTGCCACAGGTAACAGGCTTTCAGCTAGATAGATTTCAGTTGTTGCGTAATCAGTATGTCTTTGAATTTCACCTGGGTAAATTTGGACATTTTTATTATGTTTTTCAAAATTATTTTCATTTAGATAATCTTCAGGAGACATTCGATCTCTATAATATATTTCAGTGGTATACCTATCACAATATGTTATACCTGCAGGATACCTTTCAAGAGAAACCTGACTACTTGTTTTATATATGCCTGATTTAATTTCATATTCTTCTCTGGCTACTTCATCATTTGCAGAAAAATCTTTTTCTGTATATTCAGGTGAAAGTACTGTATACATATCGCAGATGTCTGTATTCCACGTCTGCATTATTGATTCTTTTTCCATGCTTTGCATAAGTTGATTGTGGTCTATCTCTTGGATTCTTTCTCTGGAAGGAGCTGCCTCTGGAAAAATTATTTTTAAAAACAATTTTATTATTCTTCAGGAATCATTTCTCATGCCATAATCCATTCCCAATGAGTTTGGTTACTGGCAGCATGCAGAATAGCAGCCATGTAACTTGAAGCCAGTTCTTGTATAAATGGCAAAAGCTCTTCCAGTTGATTTCAGATGATTTGATGCAAGCAGATTGTAAACTGGGAAGTTCCTTGCTGTATTAACCTTGACAGCATTAAAGAGATGAGTCCATGCAGAGAGTTGTGAATAAAACCTAAGATTGTTTGTGTTAGATGATCAGCAGTCATAATTATTTTAACTAAAGACGAATACTAGTGTTTTCTATTGAAGAATAATTTTGTGTATTAATTTGGTTCACACCAAAGCAGCAATCAATAAGGTAAATGGTTCAATAAAAGCAATTTCCCCCATTAATAACAGCCACAAGAAGGGTTATCTTTTATTTGGGTCGTTGTAACCTTTAGCACTCTGTAGGTGACTATTTTCGCGAAAGCAAAATGTTAGTCCTGCCAATGCAAGTTGAATTTGAATTTCTTGGTAGTGTAGTCATATCCTTCTATGGCAACACCTAAAACAATCTTGACTGAAATTGAGAGCTGGGCTACTGCAATTTCAAATATATAGCACTAATATATAAAACACTATATTTTGAGGGGATTCTATATACAGTAAAAGGAGAAGTAATATTTATAAATGATGCAGAGTGCTAAATGTTAAACAACTATTTCAGCCAATAATGAGAATATGAATAAATGAGCATGAAGTAATGAGATTATTATTTCAAATGAAATAAGAAATATTAATAAGATTAAATTTTTCTTCAGAATGTTACAGTCTTAAGTTAGAAATCAGAAAGCAACCCTTTCCCAGATTTTGTTTTTTTTCTCCCCCACAAAAAAGAAAAAAAAAAGACAAATAAAAAGATAAAAGGTAGTATTAGTAGGTAGTAGTAATAGTAATAATAATAAAAGACATTTGTTCAAGAATACATAATTGATTTGCTGATGAGTATGATGGATGCCATTGGTGTAAACCATGCACAGTGTAACTCCACGTGTTTCTTGCTAAGAGATAAGAAACAAGTCGAAGTCTAAAGAACAATAGATGTTAGAGTTATGGTAGAAATGTGTTATCGGAAATAAGACAAATATAAAAGTATTAAGAACAATACAAAAGGCACATCAATTTATTCATAAAGACATTGTGACAACATGTAAATGAAAATAGACACAAAACAGACAGGAATTAAGCATGCAGCAATATATGGCAACGATGCATAGTGTAAAAATGATGGCAAGCTTAAGCAAAGCTGCCAAGCAAAAAAGTCAACAGTATGCATATTAAAATATGTCCATATTACATAACATTGTTAGAGCCAGAAATTATTAAAAAGGTATTTAGTTTTTAAACAATACAATAGATCAGGGGTTGGCAAACTTTCATTTTTCGCAGTGGGCCAGACTGGCAATGATTTTGGACTTGCAGATCATGATAAACTCAAAGTAAAACTAAGATAACACTATATATTTTTTTTTTAATCATTTGCTTTAAAACATTAAATATTTTACATTATGTTTAACAATAAACTTTAGTTTTTCTTTTAGTGATTTTGTTAAAAATTAAGAATCGATGGGAATGATGAAATACTTGTTTTTTTTTTGGGGGGGGGTTCAGAGATAAAACTAAGTCTGACCATGTTTCATATCATCAAAATGAATCCAGGAAAAATAGTGATGGGAAAAAAAATCACAGGAAAAAAAGAAACAGGGCAATGTTAGCGCTGTTTCTGCATCTTTCATTAATAGACTTTTTTTTTTTAATCCCTAATCCTGAACACAGCATGAACAGTGGAAATCTTGGATCTCAGTGCTGTTGTGGATCAACAATTCTTGGATTTAGTGAATAATTTTTATGTCTCCTGCCTTGGAAATTATTGACAGTAATAAGCATGATTCAAAAATCTGCTAAAATGGGTTCATGTCTACCAAATATGTCACTCGCAAAACCACTTTTTTTCCTGTGGCTTATCTTCCTAGCCAAAGTTGGGATTTTTCCCTTTGACTTTATTATGTGCTATGATCAAAATTGATGTAAATGTTGATCAGTTAAGAATAACCAAGATACAAACTTAGCATGTTTTATGATTGGAAATGTCTTTTGCATATAAATATATTGCACCAAATGCTGAAATTATCAGTCAAAAGATTTTAAAGCTGAATATCTTTCACATGGGAGACATTAGTAAAAGTCACTTAACTTTTTCTGTCCGTATATAATTAAATATTTTCTCATGATTAATTTTTTTCTATCATCTGATAGTCTTATTTGATTAGCATCAGTAATCATTTTATTTGTAAATTTTTTCTAAAATAAAAAATATTTTAATATCTCGTCATACTATAATTTTTATTCATACTTAGATATATTCGATACATAAGCAAAAAATGTTTTATTTTATACATAATATTAAAAGGAAAAAATAATATAAAAATATTATTTAATAGCATATTAAAAAATATTATTTAATATCATATTTCATATGGACTGCAGACCGCTGAAATGTCACCGAGGAGCCAGATTTGGCAATTGGGCCATAGTTTGCCCACCCCTGCAATAAATTAATGTTCATTACAAGAACTCTTCATTCGTGTGAGACTTTCAAATTGCAGGTCATGTAGTCATGCAAATGAGGACTCTTTTGTTCTCACTATTTGGAAAGTGTTTAAGACATTTAAAATAAAGAAAGGCCTATGGAAATATATTCTGTATAGAATTTAACAGAATCACATTTTTAACTTTTGAAAAATAATTTATAGGAACATTAAACTGTGCCAATAACCGGTTCACAAATTTTCATTTTTAGAATAGACATACGAAAAGCTCATAGCAAGATGTTCAAATGAGTTTCAGAAAGATGTGATTAAACTGCCATTACTTAAAATTTACGAAACAGGAAAACTGTAACCAGAAATTAATGAGTAGTTTTTTTTTTTTTTTGTTTTTTTTTACAGAATGGTTTACCAAGTGAAAGAAGTTTACTCTGTACATAATGAAAGATAAAAACAGATTTGAAATTTCTATCTGTGTAAAATTGAAAGTCCAAATAGAACCAATAAAGAGATTCATTTGCAGTGAAAATCCAAGACTCAAGAGAGCCCAAGCAAAAGATAAAAAAATACTAGAGGGTCTTTTTAATGAGGCTCCAAGTTTATCAATACATACATTTCAACAAGAAAGGTGGGGGCATAGAAAGAGCGAGAGAGAAAGAGTGAGAGAAAAAAGTAGAGAAAAAGAGTGAGGTAAAAAAAAAAACTTCAAAGAAAAAAAAAAGAAAAAGTACTCTGTGATTACGTATATAATCAGTTATATATATATATATATATATATATATATATATATATATATATATTTGTTTTTTTTCTTCTCCCAAATTGGGATCACAAAGCAACAATGCAACCACCTTGAGTAACGAGTTCTTTGTATAGAGAAAGTGTAGTCATGCCAGAATAAGCCCATGTCTATTATTTAAAAACTAAGTGTGAAAAGTACTAATATTAGCTGCGAGACTTGATATATTTTTTTTTATACTGATGACCACCCCAGCTACATCAGATCAAAAATGATAAAATTGCTTTTTTTGTGTGTTTGTGTAAGGGGGTGGGGGAGATTTTACTTTTAAAATTAATTTTAAGAATGTATAAAATAATCAGGTATAAATAAATCAAGAAGAAACACTTTTATTTTTATAAAAAATTAATTAAGCATTTTAATAATCTTACACCACTTAAAAAATAAATTTTAAATTCAGAATAATTTTATATAAAAAGTAATTAACATTAATGCTAAATTTTATAGTTTGAGAATGATCTTAGTATAATAGTCAATAGACCATTGGTCAGTGAATGCTTAACATTTTTATAGAATGTAGCAATCACATCGAAATGTTTCTGAAAACCATTTCAATGGAATTGAATAATCAGTTAGAAGACAAATTCTTAAATTGGTATTGAAATATCAGTTTAAGAATTTGTCTTAATTGAATATTCAATCAATATAGGGAAAGATATTATAGTAAATGAAAGATTGGAATTTAACATCCCAGAAATAATATCTTCAGTTGTAAGCTTTGGTGTATATGTGCATACATATATACATATACACACACACTCATACATATATGTTTATACATATGTAGAAGTATACACACACAGACACACACCACTTTGTATGTGTCTGTGTGTGTAAGAGATAGACAATGAATGAAGCATACAGCCCCAACTTAAAGAACTTGATAAGCAGACATAGGGTATCATGTATCAAGTGACTATAAAGGAGGCTTATGCTAAACGACAAATTCAGTGATTTATCTTCATTATCTATTGTTGAAAATTAAAATTAAGTTGTAAAATAAATCAGAACAATATATTAAAAAGAAAGAACAAGAACAATAAGGTTTCCCGTGCAAGAAAACAATGTTCAATCTAATTAATATAACTCAAGTATTATAAACGAAGAAAATGAAAAGAATTGTTAGGGAAAGGTGTTTTAAATATTACAGTAAAGATGTTGACAAAAAAAACAAAAAAAAAAACAAACTCCAAGCCAAAAATAAAATTAAAATCAATATTGAAAAGGAACAGTTTCCCAGTTTTTTTTTTTGTTTTTTTTTTAACCAAGTGCAAACATGGATTTTTTTCCGTGTATTACAGAGTAACACAATTCAAAAGAAAAACATGGTGCACTAGAGTAATATGTGACTGATTGATAACAATGAACTATGCACCAATAATTGTTGAAACTATTTCACCTCAGATGAAATTAAAACAATTATTTAAAAAAAAAAACTCAACAAGTGAAAACATTACCAAAAATGTATAAAGATCAACCTTAAATGTAAATTGAAATACATCAACTTAATTATTTGTTTTTTTTTTGTACAAAAATACCAACACTGAAAAATAGTATTTAATTCTAAAAATTGATTCCAATTACCGAATAGAATAAATTTTATATTTCGAAAAATTCATCCTTCATATTGATTAGCTATATGTCAGATGTATCGAAAGGCGAAAAAATGTAAGGCTGTATGTAAAAATTTCAAGAAAGGAATAGGGTAAAACTTATCTTAAAAGACAGAGCTGTCTATCTCAAAGACATCAACAGAAACACTCTTGTGACAGCCTTACAAATGAAACTTTTTTTGTTTGTTACAAGAGCTTACATAAAGATTTAATCTAAAATGCCACTAAAAAAGTAAATAATTTAATGATAATCTTGAATTGTATTCTCAAAATAAAAAATAAATTAAGTAAAATGCTTGCAAAAATGTCCCAAATTCTAATTTTATATTCTTGATTAATAACGGAAAAATTAATTTTTTCTTTTAATAAAAAACTTCCAAAACTTTATTAAAAGGGATTTTTGTTTATTTTTTTTTTGTGTTTTTGTTTTTCTGGGGTGGTCATTTGCATGCTAATTCAAAAGCTTTTAACATCTGTTTTACCAACATGACTAGATCTGTCTCCTGCGTAGACTGCTAGAAATAGGTTAGTTTTACATTCAAGACTGCACATTGAAATACTTACAAAACTTCCAACTCCTCAAACCAGTTAAACAAGCAGAGAGAGTTATAAAATCAATAGACCAATGCCATGCATTCTTTTTTGTTTGTTTTTTTTTTTTTTTTTTTTGGAAGAAATTAGTTTGTGTTAAACATGCTGTTCACAAGGTTCACAAAGATTACACACCCGTCTCTCTTGGCGTGTGTTGACTATCCACCAATTCTTCAGTCAGCCTCTCCTTTGTCTCAAGTTCACTTCTTTCGCTGACGTGTTCCCCTGCAAAAGAAAAGTCAAGAATAAGCTTTTAACTGGAACATTTAAACCATGGGATTTGCACATCACATTATTAATACATAACCTACTAGGTAGCCTATGGATGACCAAAACCTTACATTTTTACCTGTTTGCAATTGATTTAATTGATTGAGAGAAAAGTGAAAAATGAGAGAACATAGTTTTCATACAAATACAGTAGTTTTTTTTTGTTTTTTTTTAAAAAGTGGCATAGAAAAAATTGGAGTTTACAAAAGTGGTTTAATATTTCAACTTGCACAACAAAAGCCAATTATAAAAGTTATTTTGGCCAAAAAATGTAGTTAAAATTTTCTCTTAAGATGGCAAAATACAAAAAGCATTTTTATAAGTACAAAAATGAATAAATCATTTGCCAGAAAATATCTATATTCAAATTTACATGGTTTAGAAATAAAGTTTTCTGATTATACAAAGAATATGATTATAATTCATAAAGGCATATATTTTTCTGTTCAGCCAAAAATTCTTAAGCATGGGTGGGGTAGTAGATTATTTAAAATGAATATTGAATTATGTAGATAACAATCACACGTTTTAAAGCTGCTTAAGCTTGAAAAAGATTCAATTTGCAAAGCGAGTAAGCAAAATCTATTTCTAAAATTTCAATGAATTTGAGAGAAAAAAAAAATGGCAAAAATATATATAATTTTTTAATCATTTCATCCCAAGCAAGGTAATAATGCCACTAAGATGTAACGGTTAACGGGAGTGAAAGAAAATGATACTATTAATATTTTGCAAATATTCAACATTCTAATTCCAGGGAAGAGTCATTAGCATTTAAACAGTTTTGGGGGACTACCAATCTATTTATTTTTTTTTTTTGCTGCTACAATAATATTTTTGTTGATCCATACTGTAGTCACATTCAGGTATACAATTTCTATAGAAAGAGGAGACAGTTTTGTCTGTCTGTCTGTCTCTCTCTCTCTCCTAGTGGTGCAAAGAGAAAATTGTTGGTTACGATTTTCTAATTTGCACAATCAGTAGACTATAAAAAAAATAAATTCAATCAGCCAAACAACTGCTGGAATATTGACCAATAAGTGTAAATCATAAATTATTATTATCTAAAGGAACATTAAAGAACATGTAAGTCCTTCATCAGAAGAGAGGGTCAGTTGAATACTATGTACACACACTATATATATATAATGTGTATATATATATATATATATATATATATATATATATATATATATATATATATATATATATATATATATATAAAAGGGTGTTCCAATAACTTGGACAGATTTTAAATGTGAATTAAGTTTAAGTGTCTAAGGATTTTTTTCTTTTTCTTTCAGATTTGGTGGACATTTGCGATATTATTTTTCACACATAATTGCCATGACTTAAATAACATGATCCAATAGAGAAATAAATAAATTTTCACCAATAACACTGATTTATTTACTGCTGACTTTGATCCATCTTAATGAAACACCCTTATATATAATCAGTCTTAATGAAACACTCTTTATAATACTAAAAGTAAAGAACTAAATCCATAACTAAATTTTCTCTTAAAAAAATCTGAAAGCAATCTCAATAATTCTCAATTTTATAAAACATAATCCAGTCTTTAATAAAAACACACTGTAGTGATCTCACGATCATGAGAAATAAAAAATAAAAAATCTAATTCTCATGATTCCATAGAAAAAGGAATCTCTCCTACAGGTGGGATATTTAGAAACATTCTCTTTCCAGCTGGTCCCTCACAAGGAGAGCACATGAAATTGAGCAGCTCCAGATATGAAAACCACAGATAAGTCTACTTACTCAAATATCACTTTCTCCTGTTTAATATTGCCTTTTACTGATAGACTTATCACTTCCAAATAATCTATTCATTCACCAACACAAACCAGAAAGTGGGGGATCCTGTTCATAATATAAATACAGTGTCAAATTGATCCCTGACTTCTTAAAGAGTTATCTGTAC
Organism: Acanthosepion esculentum; assembly: GCA_964036315.1. Classification (NCBI taxonomy): domain Eukaryota; kingdom Metazoa; phylum Mollusca; class Cephalopoda; order Sepiida; family Sepiidae; genus Acanthosepion; species Acanthosepion esculentum. The sequence goes on along the minus strand of OZ038498.1, from coordinate 69,725,707 downwards.
TTTGTTTTCATTTACAAATGTCAAGTTTGAAACCAGGCTTACTTCATTGATAATTACAAATTATTCTGAATCAGGAAAAGGTTGACATCAGTAGTACATTTATCAATGAATGATGTCAGCAGAGTTTCAAACTTGACATTTGTAGATAAAAACAAAGTCCAGATATCTTTTTAAGAAATCAGGGACCGATTTGACACAGTATTTATATTATGAACAGGAACACCCTTCTAAAATGATTAAAAAATCAGTCCTTTTTTTATTTTTATTTTGACAAAGGCCATGGCCTGAAGAAGTTCTAATGATTACTAATCTACAAAAAACATCCTTATATATTTTTTCTGGATCAGACTAGTCAATTTAAGTGATGCCATAATTCCTTTTTGTTTTTTTTAAACCAAAGTAATAAAAACCAAGGTATCTTATCATAGAGTTAGTTTATCAAACCATTATGGCTGTAATGAATTTCATCATAATTAGTAGCTTTATACTAAACTAAGCTTAATGTTAGAAGGTTCTATTATGACAGCTTATCTCATAGATCATATTGCAGTGAGTTCAATTCTCATTGGGTGACCCACTGCTGCAAGCTGGAAATAGATGAAGCTGATCTAAAGAAATATTTTGAAATGTCAGCAGAAGTGTTCAAGAATTTAAACACTATATCAAGGTAGGCACAGAGCTTCACCTGAGAAAGCTTTCCATTCTTCAGTCTTTGAGAAGTGTATTCTTTAAAAGGACCAAGTTTGAGACATTGCTTACGCCACTGAGAACCATGTACTATTTCAAATTAGGAAAATGAACATCAGTAGCGCCATTATCAATGACATGGAAAAAGAAAGAAAGGGAAACTTCTTCCTCTTTCTTTATTTCATGGAAGATAGGTTTCTTTTCTGATGAAATACACCTGCTGAATAATGAAGAATGGCGTGGCTGAATTGTGTTCGTAGCAAGTAAATGAAAAATTATAATTGTTGGGAATGCTAATGATTCTTCTTAAAGCTACAGGCACTGTTCAATAATGTTGCTGGTATTCAAAAAAACATATCTCCCCTGTCCTGTATAAGTCTCATCAAAATACACCTCAGGATATTTTTTATACAACTTATAAAGGTAGTCTTTTAAGGTAAATGAAAAATACAAGAATTACAAATTACCATAGCTATCCATATCTGAATTGTTTTTGTTAATAAAGATATACAGGTTGGTCCGAAAATCTTGTTACCACTACATAATATAAATTTCTATTTCAGATGGTTGACACAAGAATGATGGTGTTCATACAGACTTTCTCAATGTCTGACAGAATCAATGAAAGTGAATAAACTGAATCTAGTATGTGCTTTGTATTACTGTATTACTTCAATTCAGTACATGTGCTTTGTATTACTGTTCTCATTTTTTTTTTTGGTATGGGGTGACAAGATTTTCGGACCATCGTGTACATTGACATGCCAAAAGCCATGGAATAGGTTCCTAGTATCATGTACAACCTATCTAGCCTGGTGAAGGGAAACAACTTGAGAGGGCTTTGGTTTTACAAATGGTTGGGAAATATCTGCAGAGACATTTAGACCTGTTATCTCTCAAGCTGTTCACATCATCCAGTAAGATTTTGCGTACAAACAGACCTCTCCACAACATTCCATACATGCTTGTTAGGACTTCATTTGTAGTATAGAAACTTGGAAGAAAAGAGAAAATTTCTTCTCCTCCATATCAAGAGATTTATTTGTTTCATATTCTGGCTTTTAATGTGTTGATTAACTTCCAGAGGTCAAAAGAAGGATTCTGTTTGACTGGGCAGCTTTCAGAAAAGTTTAGAGCATCATGAGAAGTCCTAAGTCAACAGTCGGAACCAAGAGGAAGTTGTTTAATGAATATGTCCCGCCGGTGATGACTTATAGAAGTGAGACATAGGTGCTGAAACACCACCACCGCAGAGACTCTTGCAGTGGACCAATATAAAATGGAGCAAATTATGCTCTGCATCACCTTACATGACAGGAATAGCAACACCTGGATTCAACAGCAGACTGGAGTCAAAGACATAATCGAGACCACCAAAAAGACCAAACGTAGATGGGCTAGTTAAATCTCCCATCTCAGAGATAACAGGTAAACTATTAGAGTGACAAAGAGGACACCAAGGCAGTGGAAAAAAATTAGAGGGTGTCCAAAGGCAGCAAGGCTCGATGATCTGGCCTAGTTTGACTAGAGATAGGAAGTGGTGGTGGTCAACTAGGGAGGCGTTCCTCCAACAGGAGTGAGAAAACCTTGGATTTGGATGTGTTCATCTTATCAAATTGAATATACTATTCTTCCGAAATCATACATCTATAATTTCATAATGTTTTAAAACACAGAAAATTTTGTTATCAAGAAATTTTAAAATTGATTGAATCATATTCATTAAAAATACGAACAAACTAAACAACATTCATAGATAATTTTCTTGAATGTATATAAAATGAATAATACTTATATATAAGTTTCAGTTATTTACAGTATTGTAATATTATAAATAAATAAAACATATATAAGTTATACACTAATAAAAGGGAAAATTTACATAAAGTTACAGTTTAGACTTTTATTATGACTTTTTGAGATTAAAAAAAAAAGCTACTTTCTGTCATTCCGAGATGAGCCATTATTATTCCAAAAGTTGATTAGTTTAGGAATTACATTTTTCCTTATAGTTTTTTTTCTGCCATTACTCTACACCTTCTAAAGGTGTTCAAGGTCTTCCCTCACTTTCCTTACAGAAAAGACCCCTGGAAATGCTGGAAAAATGGATCAAACAAGAGGTTATGGTAGCAACAAAAAATCAACACTAAAATGAATTCAATAATCTGTATGGGGAAGAGTTCCTCAAATCTAGATAAGGGATTATCAACCTTTTCAATACATTTTTAGAAACTCATTCCTCACTTAAGATTCTATAGCTCAAAAGATGCATTGCAGAATTGTCTATAAAAATAAAAAAAATATTCAAACAGTTTGAATCTACCAAACTGTGGTGCTAATTCCTCAGCTAAATCCTAACATTTTTTTTCCAGGAGGAAAAATTCCTCCAGTGTTAAGAGAGAAAGAATATTTACCAATATTAAATGCACATAATTTGTGATATTTTAATAGATTGATAGGATTTTCTGCTTTTATGCATAAACTTTCTTTTGGTCTCTACTTATAAATTTAAATTGGATGTGTCACATTCAGACTTGTGGTTTTCTTAACAGGATGGGAACAGAAGCAAGTAATCCAGAAGTTAAATCAAAAAAAAAAAAAAAAAAAAATCCATCATTGTTTTAAGTCTTTCTTCAAACATTTCTAATTATTTTTAGTAATTTAAATCAACACATAATCAGTCATGACTAAAAGGATTTTCTTTTTATGTTATTTTCTTCCTGAATGGATGACCTCAGGTCATCATTTGAGTTAGTATTTGGAAACTTTAATTATTTCTCGTATTTTCTTCTTGTAGTATCATATGCATATTAGATAGACAAGTATAAATAGAGAACAACTGGCAAACATAGAAGAGTGTTATACCTAGCAAACCCGGTTGCTATTCAGGACATGGAAGACTGTACTATGACTACTACTATGCAGAGAGATAGCAAAACATAACACTTCTGAAATAAATGACAAGTATTGAAATATTTAATAGGGTTTGGTGACAATTTAAGAATATAATTAATATTTTACCCATTTAAATAGATGATAATTATAACTCATGCTTAACAAAATATCATTTTACAGTGGGTGACTGATGTGAAGCTTATATAATGAGGAAGAGTGTAAATTCATTTTAAATAAAAGTTTGTAGAATTTTATCTCTTAATAAAGGCATTTAAAAAAAAAAAAATCTGAATTGTCATTCTGGAAGATTTTTGTAAAAATGATTAATCTATGTCTATGTTAGCAATGGTTGAAAACATTTTTTGATACTTTCTGACCGTAGATTAATTTTTGGATCTCAGTGTTTGGAAAATTTCAAAAGCAAAGCAAAGCAAAAAAAAATGTATTGATAGTATGAAACCCCCAAAATTGAAGAAAATCCATATAATATTAAAAGTAACTCCTGTTTCAATAATAAGTGATCAGTTCAGTATGGTCAAATTGATCTTTAAAAAAAATTTTTTTTAAAAATGACCTACAGTGTTGTTAACTGGGGCAAGGAATGGCCTTTTAATTTTAACACTTCCAAAATTAATCACCTGGAAGACTCCTTTCTGTTTCTCATCAGCATTGGTAATACTAACCATCATGAGAGTGACTCATTGCATGTTCTCAGGTTAACATTCAAGGCTGACATGAGGTGGAAAGATTATATTGAATTCATTGTTAGGTCTGCTGCTAAGAAAGTTGGTTCACTGTGTCATGTCTGACAATTTTTTTTCTCCTGAATCTATCTTAAACATTTCTAAGTCTACCATTCGCTCATGCATTGAATATTGCTGCCACATATGGTCCAGTGCTTCTGGTGTATATTTAAAGATTCCTGATAAAATCCTAAGAATCAGCAATATTATTGGTCCTGATCTGGCACCTCAGCTTCAGTCATTTTCCCAATGCCATAATGTAGTTTCCCTGTGTCTCGTCTATAGATACTTTTATAGTAATTGTTCGGTTTAACTCTTTGCTATGGTATCTAGACTTTATGAACTTAAGCACAGTACTAGATTGGCGGCAAGGTCTTATTTCACAGTTGAATTGGCTCAATGCAACAGTAACTTCCATGCTAACAGTTTCTTTTATCACACTTCTTGCTTGTGGAACTCTTCTGGCTCCATGCTTTTCATCCAATTTTGATCTTTAAAAATTTAAACGCAATGTCACTCATTATTTACTGCCTTATTGATTACTCTTCTATTGTTCTTGTTCCTTAATAATGTTTCTTTTTTCTTATTCTTTCATGCTCAGTAACCCCTTGTATCTTAGTGGCTTTACTACCTTAAATGGGATGATATGATTAAGAAAAAAAGTCTGTTTGATTTTGTTTGTCTGCATGTAACTTCTAAGTAACCAAAACAGTGCCTTGTATCCAGTGGTACTGAATTCAGGCCTCTTAAAAAGTATTAGCTTAAAGACTGGAAAAGGTGTTTGCACTCAACTAGAATAAAAAAAAATTGCCTATGAGTAAGAGGTGTGGATTCCATGAAACTATCTTTCCTTATCAAAATAATGCTGCCACAGCTGCAGTATATGTGGTGCCCCTATAACCCTTATGAGTTAAAAAATCTAAAATATCTCTACTTTGTACATGAGACACAGAAGGTAACTTAAGCTTTGAAGTAGCAAATTGAATAATTTTTTTTACAATTATAAATTTCTCTCTTGAATGGTCTAGTAAATTTTAAAATATGATGAAGGATCAGGTATTATCAGAATGAATGTATTTTTGTAACATAAACAGAAAAAAAAAAAATCAAACTCATTTTTTTAAATTTCATGATAATGTTTAATTTTTTTTTATTAGTTTCATCCCATGATAAAATTTTTCCTAACAATTAAATATACTACATCTATCCCATAATAGTTATGATATACTAAATAACAATTATGAAAGAGAAATAGCATTTCATTAGTCTAAATATATATATATATATATATATATATATATATATATATATATATATATATATATATATATATATATATTAAAATAAGTTAAAAAAAAATGTTATTTTAAATCTAATTTTTAAATTTGTAAGCTTTTATAAAACAAAATATTTCAAGTATTGCTAAAATACTTTGAAATTCACAGAGAATGAAAGAAAAAAAGGGAAAGAAAGCAATGAGGAGATTGTGCAAGTTGAAATTTACAATTAAAGGAATGGACCAAAACCGAAACTAATACAATCATATGAATAAATGGTGTATTTGAAAAAACAGTTTCTTTAAAAAAAAAAAAAAAAAAAAAAAAAATTACAAAATTTAGAATCCATATGTAAAAAAAAAAAACCCCCCAAAAAACACATCTTTTACAATCAGTGGTTGATGAAAAAGAAAAAAAGTCCTTGGTTCAACATGATTATCTACAACTGGAAATCATGCCAGTTAATATAAAGGGAGATAAACAACATTGTAATAATTAGTGAAGTTCAAAAAGATTCAAAGAGATTTTAAATAGATTTTTGGAATTTTGCAATCAAGAAATTAGTCGAATCATAGATAAAAATTTTTAAAAATGCATGAAAGTGCCAGATAAAAATCATTTAGAAATTGTTTTTTTTAAGAAACAACATTTCTCAAAATTGCTTGATTTAAAACAATCTAGTCTAAAAAAAGAAAAAGAAGCGTGATAGGAAAGGCTTTAATGAGAAAGCAAAGATTTTCAAGCCAAATGAAGATAACTGAATGCTGAATATCTCACTTTTGTTGGTTTACAAAGGAGTTGAATGTTTACAGCGAGGAGTTGTCTTTCAAAAATTGGTTTTACATGCAGAGAGGCAAGCTGAAGCTCTACCAATGTTATGGTAGGTATAAAAAAATATATATGTTATGGTAGGTATAAAAAAATATTTTTTAAAACTAAGCTTCATTTCTGCCCACAGTTATTACACACTTGTTTACAAAGTGACAAAATTTTAAAAAATTACAATAAGTTTTTTTTTTTCCCCTTTTTGTGGTACTCAAAGAAAAAGTGAAAAAAAAACTATACAGAATGAAGAAAAAGATGTAATACTCAACATCATGTAAAGGTCAACATGGCTACCATATTATCAGATATTAACAAAAAATCTTAAAATGGTGAAAATTAAAATGAAAATGTTTGTTACTAATTATCTTATAATCAAAATATAGTCAAATTTATGAACAAATTAAGTGAAATGTATTTTTAAAATATAAAAGAAATCTAATGTGAATGTCACATTAATATAGCTACATCAATTATTAATCTCAATATTAATTCAAATATTAAAATGGACACTTATAATAATGAACCCAAAGAAAAGTGCATTATTATTGAATATATATCTGTATTTAAATAATGAAATGATTAAAAACTAAATGTAATTAAATTATCATTGCTTATTACTGTAATAGTCTACACACACACAACAAATGTAATTCTTAGATATCTTAGTGTAATTACTGTCCATTGTCTTATTATGAAAATGCAAATAAACTAATCATATATAGTTACAATGAAATCTTTTTTGAAAAACAAATGCCAATAGATTCAAAGAGAATGAGAAATGACATTAAATAAAGCAATTCCTAAGATATTAAAAACAAAAAAACACAAACATAACATTATGTGTTAGAAAGATATTAAGCATTGAAAATAAAACAAAGGAGACACAAAAAACAATAAAAGAAAAGATAAAATCTATATTTATATTTCTAATCAACATTTAAATTAATAAATTTAATTAATATCAATATTATGTAAAATATTTAATATTACGTCTGTCCCATAATAGTTGTTGTATTTAGCATATGAAATGTGTATGTAAATGTGGCAACTATTATGGGACAGATAGATGACATAATATTTCAGACATTTTTCTAATTTGTATTTAAGATTTTAAAGAAAAAGAAAAAAAATTAGTTTTTCATTAAATAAGAAATTTTCTTTTTATTCTAGATTGAAGCTCTAAAATCATTAATATTTCAGAATATAAATTATTTTAGAGTTTAAAAGTAAAAATCTAATAAACCTGTTTTTGTTAAATAAAACTGAAAAAAAAAAGAAAAAAAAAGTGAGCTAGACAAAACTGAAAAATATTTTATGAATTTATTTTAAAATCTGACATAGCAAAACATACCCTTCAAACTTAGGTATCTATAACAATCATTATTTAAGTTACTAATAAACATAAAATTCTACCTCTATCCCATAATAGTTGTTCCACTTAGTGTATTAAATTTATATGCAAATGCAACAACTATTATGGGACAAAGGTAGTAATATATTATATATGTATATAATATTAAAAAAAATAATTCTTAACCCATTGTACCCAAAAACTTCTTTAAAAACAGATAAAACAATAATTGATTTGAATATGAAAGAAATTTCAAGAACAATATTTATATCTATACTTTGGTCATCATTTGAGAATATTTCAGTTAAAGCTTAAATATTATGATAATTTTCTTTTTGATGTTCTACCATTGGATACAATGGGTTAGATTGAAAGAATAAACTAGCCAAATTATATTTTCTAATGTTAAAATAATATTATGCACTGGGTGTAATATTTAAGTAATTGATAGTTAAGATATAAAATTAAAATTAAAAGTAAATTTTTTTTTTAAAATAAAATTATATATATATATATATATATATATATATATATATATATATATATATATATAATCAGTTCACCCCATGTAAGGCAATAATGCCACTAAGATGCAAGGGGCTATTGAGTTATATATAATAACAAGCAATAAGTTTTAAATTTACTTTACAGACTCCTAACACTAAATTTACTTTACAGACTCACACTCTGAAGCAAAATAAAATACATTAAAAAACTAAATTAGCTATTCAGGCATCAGGTATACAATACTTTAACTTGATTATTACAACAATTAAAAAGTGAAAAGGCAACATAGTTAGATCACTGATAATACTGTTCAATTCACTTAATGGTTTTGATAATCAGTACACAACATGCAGTGACCTGACCAATACACAACATGCAGTGACCTACACAATACACAAGTCTTAGCCGTAGCCAATAGAAGTGTATTCATCGACAATGAAATTATTGAATTTTTTTTTTTTCAACAGTTAAATTTCAAGTATCCTTTTAAATACAGATATTTAACACAGACTGTACAACTTACATGTAAAATGCACTTTTCAATTATCCTAGACGATCTGACAAAAACAATGTTAGTAGCTAGATTAGATTCAGATATGAAATATGCAGGAAAAGAGTAAACAATAAAATTAGTAGAAATATACATTAGGTGCTGTGTGAACATAAGGGTACAAGTCTTAAAAAAAAGCAAAAAAAAAAAACAAAAACAAAAAAAACAATGGACAAAAATTGAAACCCCAAGACAAAGTTACTTTTATAAATTGATTTTTTTCTAATGAATTTGATGAGTAGAAGTTGTGTGAAACTTAAATCATCCCATAAGTAATGTAAAAAAAAAAAGTAAGTGATAGCTTGAAAGTTATTTTTACTATTCTAAAATGTTTAAATCATAATATGCTATCAGATCATCCTATAAGTAATGTCTTAAATCTGATGTCAATAGCCTGAATTATATTTTTGCTATATTAAAATGCCTAAATCATAATATGCTATCAGGTCATCCCATAAATAATGTTTTAAATCTGATGTCAATTGCTTGAATGATAATTTTGATATTCTAAAATGCCTAAATATTAGTAGTACATGCTGGTACATGTCCCTATGACTTCAGAAGAAGTTTTGTTGTTAGAATATGTTCAACCATCAGATCATCCTATATATACTGTTCAAAACTTGGTAGTGATAGATTAAATAACATTTTTACTATTTTAAATACTTAATTCTATGAACTTTGTAAAAGTGGTTATGGTTAAAGAATTAGCTTAAAATCTGAATTCAAAGATCCACTGTCATTTGCAACAAGTAGAAAAATGTCTTAACTCGGATAACAGATTTCTCCTGATTTGAGAATCAACTATAAAGCACAAATGGACATATGCACTGCTATCAAGTAAAGGCACAGATGCATTAATAAGAAGAAGCTAGCCGCATAGACATTCTACAGTTGGTAGGTTGACACTTGACATATTGTCTTCTTTCTTCTTTTTTTTAAGGGGAAGGGAGCATTCATTAAATACCCCTACAGTCATAAACTGCACATTGAGTTATAGTATTTTCTCAAATAGGATTTTATGACATATACTTCCTTTAATCATGTAGAGTGGGACCAGTTAAAATTGCTGATTTGTATTACTGAAACTAATCCTTTCAGGCTGGTATAGTCATATTTCATATGACTATGAAATGGTATAGTCATATTTCATATGACTATACCATTCCACTGAAGTAGATGTTAAATGCATGATGGCATTATCACTTCCCTTTCCTTCTTGAAATATTTATACAGCTTCAACACAAAACAGATGTTTTAAAGTTTGCTGGAAGTTTAAAAGAAAAAAAAGCTTAGACATTTACTGTCGTCTGCTGCTGCTATACCAAGAATTTGTGGGCAGAGAACAGGCAAGCTAAAATTGTGGGCAAGAGGACAGGCAAGCTAAAATTGTGGGCAAGGGGACAGGCAAGCTAAAATTGTGGGCAAGGGGACAAGAAAACTACAATTGTGGCCAAGGAGACAGGAAAGCTACAATTGTGGCCAAGGAGACAGGAAAGCTAAAATTGTGGCCAAGGAGACAGGAAAGCTCTTACAGGGTATAACCTACATGTTAACTAAGGAATGAAGGAATACACATAATAATAATAATAGTAAGAGCAATAAATGGTCTGAAGATACACCTGGCATAGTTCTCATAGCTTCTGATATTAATTGATTGAAGGTGTTATGTAATGTCTTACCCAGGTGAATTAAGATGGACTGCAGTAAAAATCCTACACCACAGATTTACTTATCAGGTGTCTGATCATAACCAGTTGGTCATGTCTCCTAGGGTCTGTGGCACTGGGCATTTTTGTTCATGAGCAGGAATAGTGGGGGTAGTATCATTGTGAAGTGTTTTTTTTTAAGTCTAAATTATGAAGCAGCCAAGGTAACTTGGGAACACTCTCAATTAGAGACCATCTGAGTGGACTGAGAGTATTTCTAACTGGTCCTCATCTACAATGTTTTGATCTGCTTTTATCAAAGCCCATCAGCATATCATGTATATTTGGCTGTGATGTATGGCATACACTTATCAATGTGTCATGACAAGTATATTAGGCTTTGTATAATTGTACCCCAGTGTCACTTTGTCAAAGTACTGTTCTCTCATTCAATAGTAATATTATCAATTCTTTGACCTTTAACCTTTCTGCTGAATAAAGTTTAGTAAATATCAATAATAATATAAGTACATTATTTTGTTTTCATTTTAGCAATATGTTGATTAAGAACTAAATAACTTAGTTTATATATGAGTAAACTTAATCAAAATGTTTAAATATATCCTAAAATTAATAAATCAATTATATTAAGTTTTAATATATTTTTACTGTCAGCTGAGTTATATATACTAAGTTCCTGTGCTGTCAAGATATATATGTCATCTGCTCTTCATCTACTGAAGGAAACTTGAAGCAAGATGACATTCTTGTTAATCATTGCTTCACTAAACAGTTGATAAAAGAACAATTTTGTATATTTTTACACTATTATGGAAATTAAATTGTAAAAGACAATATGACTGCTAAAAAAGTATTTAAAATTATTAAAGTATTTGTTGGAAAAGAGAATATGATAAAACTAGCCAGTAACACATTTTGTACACATTTTTTTTAATTGATAAAAAAAAAAAAAAATGATTTCAGAATTATATTGAATTTTCAGACAAGAATCCTTCATCAGAATATTTCTTCAAATTGAACTGATTTTTTAAAATTTTTTTCTTCTCTTAACTTTTGCCTCCTCTACCAAAAGAGCCCCTTATATTTCCCATCTTTTTCTTCCTTGTCCCCAGACCTCGTGAATTTAAATGCCGCATGAGGCTGGCTTCCCGCTCCCACCCCTACACCGTGGAAACTGTTAGATGTAGACGTCTCTTCTACTCCAATAGCTTCATGTCTCGCACATCTCACCTATGGAACTCCCTTCCCTATTACTGTTTCCCTGACAAATACAATCTCCAACGGTTTAAGTGTAGCGTCAATCGACATCTCCAGTTGCCTTGATCTATCCACTTCCCTTCTCCACATCCTTTCATTTTTCATTCCTATCTGCTCTCGCTCCAAATCTTCTGTAACCCCCTTGCCTTGATCGACCCACTGTCTTTCTCTTTCACCACATCCTCTCCTTTACCACTCCTATCTGCTCTTCCTCTAACCCTTCTTTAACCCCTTGCGTGATAGTGGCCTCCAGCCTTGCTTGGGGGTGATACGCTTAAAAAAAAAAAAAAAAAAAAAAAAAAAAATTGAGATTTGAATTTGTGGTTTTTTTTGTTTTTTTTTAATTATTTCCTCTAATAACAAATGGAAAAGGAAAGAATATTTTACAAGAATAGAGACATTTCTATCATGTTAATATGAATAAAGCTTCGCCTGCACACACTCGCACACATGCAAACATGTGTACTCCATATTCACATGAATGTGTTAAACCAGTAAGCCACAAATGAAACAGTTTTAAATAAATAGCTAAACATGTCCATTGCTAGAGATGAGATAACAGCTTATGATTGTTGTTATTTTACAAGACTGAAGCATTTCCTTGTGCAAAGGAAATTTGCATATTGACTTAGTTGATGCAACAGTGGATACTCATATTTGAGTATTGTTAATATATATATATATATATATATATATATATATATATATAGCATAATGAGAGGCCATGTATACTTTCTTGATATGTATATAATATCTGGATAAAATAAATGAAACAAAATTGGGTGTTTTTTTTATGAAAGTATTTATTTCTGTGTTTTTGTATATATTTATTTAATATTTCAGACCACCTAGGTCTTTCCTCAGAAATCAAATGAGATACTGTGTTTGTGCGTTTGTTTACAGCGTTTGTCGTGAAGCGTGCATGTCACGTGATGTGCAATGCGACTTTTTGAATTTTTGGTGGAAGACTGATGATAGTGTCTTAAATGTTGTTTAAAAGGTTTTTTGACCATAACTCAAGAAATATTTCTTAAAATATTTTAACTGTTGAAATATTTATGTAGATTTAAAATATCCACGTGTTTGTTTACCCCTAGTTTATATGTGTCTAATTTTAGAATTCAGTATTTATTTTTTTTTTTTAATATATATATATATATATATATATATATATATATATATATGAAGAAATATAGTCTTAAAGTGTGCTATATTTATGGGATAAAGTGCTCAATATCAGAGATAGAGCATGTGTAAATATAAAAGTGGACATGGAAGTCAGCACTTAGAGGCGACAGTCTGTTTCATGCTAGTGCAATCGTCAGGCGACTAGTGCTCTCTCTCTCTCTCTATATATATATATATATATATTTTGGGTGCTGTTGCCATATCTGGTCTGGTGCTCCTGCTATTCATCTTGAGGTTCTTGACAAAATCCAAAGAAAGATCTGCAATGCAATCGATCCTGACTTGGCATCTCGACTTCAGTCACTTTCTCACTGATGTGACATGACTTCCCTCTGCCATTTCTACAAATATTTTCATAGCAACTGTTCTGATGAGCTTCTTTTTTATTTTCCTCTGGTGCCCAGACTACATGAATCTAAGCGTGCTACTAGGTTGGCATTTAGGTCCCACCCTTTTACTATTGAAATAGTTAAATATAACTGCCACTTCTACTTCAACAGTTTTTCTCGCACTTCCCGCCCGTGGAACTTGCTTCCTTGAAAACTACAATCTTCAAAAATTTAAATGCAGTGTCAGTCACTATCTTCTATCTTCTTGAATACCATTCATCTTTTATCTTTTTCTCAATTCGCCCTATACCCAGTCTTTTCCCTCACTTTCACTCTCTGTAACCCCCTGCATACTAGTGACATCCCCACCTTGCTTGGGGTGAAATGATTTAAATAAAAATTTAAAAAAATATATATATTATTACATATACTGTTACACATAGCTGTTTTGGTATGAAAATAAAAGTGTTTTAAAACAAACAATGAAGATTTTCTATTTTCATTTCTGAAACAAACTAAACCCAATAAGCAAAAAGAATCTACTTAGTAACAAATATGTTATAGAAATCTCTTGTTTTTTGGGGGGTTTTTTTCTGTTGAAACAAATTAATGTTCATCCTCATTTGTTGCATAAATGTTTTTCAAATTAAAAAAAAAAAGCAAGATTAATGTAAAGTTCTTAATAACCGTCTGATCAACTCTGTATTTTAAATCTGCATTACATGAACACAGTTTGATTTTGTCAGTGCTAACAATTATACTCTGATGAAGGACTATTCTGAAAATTCCATAATATTGTTATAGGCTTTGATTTTTATCCTCTCAAAATTTATACAGATTATCTCAAGAAAAAAAAATTTAACATGTTACAATAATTTGAAAAATAGAATAGTACAAAACAAAAGGTTGGGGGTGTTAAATAAAAAGAAAAAAAAAATAGAAAAGTCAAATATCACCTTAAAAAAAAAAAAATACAAAAAGTATCTACAAATAAAGAGTTTAACAGAGATAAAAGAAATATTGAGTTAGAAGTATTTTCCAGGAATGTTTATGGTTCAAAATACTGACAATTGTACGTTGTATATTGCCTGCATATTTTGATAAACTAGGTGGTGGTTACTTATCTTCTCGCGAGGGTAATTAACCAACAAGATCAGGTTTAATGTAATATCTTACATGCAAAATGTAAGTAAAGGCAAAAATTGCCCAATACTACTGTCTTTAATATACCCCCCCCCCCGCCACTAACTCTGTAGTGTAATGTAGAGGTACCACCAGGGAGATGGCTATCTAGGGACAAAGAATGTTTTATTTGTTCCATATATTACTCAAAGATAATATACAACTGATCTTGACCAAGAGCAAAAGAATTAAATAAATTATAGCTTTAAGACGATCTGGATTGCAGTTGCCACCCATATTGTGTTGATTAATTGATTGATGATGATGGTATTGTTGATGTGCTTATCTTTGTCAAAGGCTTCATGTGCTATATAATTCAGAGTACTGGGTTGGTCAATGTGAGTGATAATGGTGATGAATACAGACAAGAAAAGTCTGACAGGTTTGGATTTTTGATTTTTGTTGTTATTGATCAGGATTTTTGATTTGGACAGGTGCTGGTAACATGTCTGCAGCAGTAAATGAATGAAGGAATGGAGACAGGTAGCAGATTAATAAAACGGTGAAGTGATGGCAGGAATTGATGTTTTTTGCATCAAGGTTGAATGACGTACCATAAGAGACAATTTATTTGAAAGTATAAAACTAAGTTTAAAAATAAAATGTCAAACATAAAACTTAATAACATGGATATTCAATTTATTAAGCTTCAGCACTTTGTATGTGACTATTTTTGCCAAGCAAAATGTTAGTCCTGCCAATGCAAGTTGAATTTGAATTTCTTGGTTGTGTAGTCATATCCTTCTATGACAACACCTAAAACAATCTTAACTAAAATTGAGAGCCAGGCTACTGTAATTTAAAATATATAGAACTAATACATAAAACACTATATTTTGAGGGTATTCCTTATACAGTAAAAGTGGAAGATTTATTTAATGATGATGTAGAGTGCTAAATTTTAATTAATAATTTTAGGTAAAAGAAACAATTATAACAATAATTTTTTAATAATACAATTAATAAAGAATAATAATTAATAAGATTCTAAATTGATAATAGGTTTTTCTCTTTAATTTTTTATGCAATTTTAACTTATCTAAATCTAAATTGATGAATTTATTTGCCTACCATTAAAGACAAATGCAACACAAGTTGTTTTAATATGGGGTCCAAATATATATTCCTTCAAACATTTTTTAGACAAATATCTTTTCTGTTACCTTTTATCACATTTTACAAGTGATATATTCTTCAGATCTGCATTTTAAATTTGCATGAATTTGTGACAAAGAAATGGGATTTATTCAAATTAGAATTTGATTTGAAGAGTCAAATAATGTATTTGCCATAAAATGTTGCTAGATGGCAACAGAAAATTTTAAGTGTAAAAAATCTTTGATATCTAAGGCATAAAAAAATTAGACCCCTTTTTTGTTACATAAAAATAGTTGTATGTTATATGAATAGGTTTAGTGTTACATACTTTAGTGCAGAATACTGAAAAGGACTTGGTCCAACTTACTAAGCACAATTATTATTTCAATGCCCAAATATCAAAATACTGATTTTGGTAACTGGATCAGGCAAAGAACTTTTCTGTGTGTGTGTGTATATATATATATATATATATATATAGTTTTAAGGTATGCTATGTTTATGGGTTAAAGTGTTCAATATCAGGGATAGAGCGCATGTAAATATAAATGTGGACACTGAGGCCTGAAGACTGCATTCAAATATAAAACAGACTGTTGCTGCTGAGTGTTGACCTGTGTCCAGTTTTATATTTACATATATTCTATCCATGATATTGAGCACTTTAACCCATAAATATAGGATACCTTAAAACTCTATTTTTATTGTGTGTGTGTGTATATATATATATATATATATATATATATATATATATATATATATATATCACTTAAAGATAGATAAGTAAGAGGTTTAAATATCTGATTATAAGTTATAAAAATCTTTACCATTCAAGGATGAGTATAATGTAATTTGAATCAACAATTTAAAATAAATGTTTTAAATTTTGGGGGGAATTTTATTGGATTTTTTTTAAGTAAAAATAGAGTAGAAAAAAAAAGATTCATAATAATGGGGTGAATGGATTGAAATGAATTAAAAATAAATTAAAAGAAGGATGAAGGAAGTTAAAGAAACAAATGGAACATAATACACAATCTGATCACAAAAAATTTCTGTTTGTGAGTCTTATTTATCATGATTGATAACTATTAAGACCTTCTTCCCCTGTTATAAAAATAGGCTTCAAAAACTATCTTCAGGATCTTATATGCAACTATCTTGAATGACTCTTGAGCCTTTGTGCAATAAAAAAATGTAATATTAAATATAAACTGGGATGGAAGGGAAATTCTTATATGCCATCAAATGTGGTAGATAACATGGGAAATAAAATCAGCAAACCAGTTTCAATTTTTGGCTGAGACCTTCATTCACTTTACACTAATATCTTTAGGAAAGGCATGAATTCACTTCTCCTTGCACATTGTTAGCTATCTCAACAAAATATCCTGTTACTTGCATATCCTGATAGTTAAAAAGAGTAAATGAATGAGTATATGGGTAAAGACTTTTTTCTAACTAATTTACCTGCTTTCTCACTATCAGCAAAAGCTGCTACAACCACAGTAAACTTTAATAAAAATTAAATGGCAGATTCTTGATTTACATTTACAAGATGAAGAAAAAAAAAAAAAAATTAAACAAACCAAAATAAGATTTTTATATTTCGCCAAAGAATATTTTTAAACATTAAAATTGCTTATTACAAGTCCGTGATTTATTTAATGATTGTTTTTCGCTATTTAAAATAATATTAGACAGGGAAATCTTAATCATAGCCAGATTTAAGAGATACCCTACACTATTTCACTAGTGAGACTCCACCAAATTCTGCATTCTCACAAGCAGAGGAAACTGAAAGAGTGTTAAATTAAACAATTTGAGCAAAGCCAAGGATGATGAAGGGTGTTTAAAATTACTGAAATTACTATAATGCATTATGAGAGCATGTGTATGAAATGCCTATGACAGTGTCAAAAATATTATACACCTTGGAGGCCCCCTAGATTCTGAGGCTCTAGGATTCAATCTGCTAAGCCTATAGGTAAATCCAGCACTGACCATAATGAAATCAATAAACAATAATAATTGGCAAATTTGTCTTGACTAAATGTTAATAATTCAAGTTGTTTATTTTAGTAAACATTCCAAGTTTTTATTAGAACATGTAGACAATGAGTGGAAAGTTCTAGACTTGAACCATGTTGAAAAATCTAAGCAAACATCAGATTTTTTTTTCCCAAAATTTTTTCTTGGTTATACAAGAACTTGACTCCTTTGAGAAATTTTAGTTCCCTCCCTTAAAATTTACACTTTTCCAACACATTGTATCTACAGAGTCATGCGTATTGAAGTTCTCATGAAGCCCTTAATATGAAAACACATTGGATATAAAGAATAGAGCTTTTTGAAGGTTACATGAATTCATTAATAAAAAATTTTTTAAAAAAATGCAAAAATAAAATATTTGTGCAAAGATCACATTAAAGGGGTCTAAATGTTTTGATGCACAAACTAAATTTTTCCTCAATGCTATCTAAAAATTATTCTTGAAATTTTTACTTTTACTTCTAAACCTAAGCCTGTAATCTTAACATTGTAATGAATACTTATAAATTAATAAGTACAAGTAATCATTTTATGAGTTAACCAAGTGTAAATAGAAAAACTTGATGAAATAAAAATATACCATGACAAAAAGTAAAGCAATGAAAGCTAACATTGCACACACATTTTGCAATGTTAAAATACACAACATAAAACTCAAGACTTAACAAAAACGATGACAGGCTACATTTGAATGTAAATGGAAAAAATTAAAAATGAAATGTACAGACCTTGTACAAACATGGAACTTACTAGAAATAAAAGCCATGTAAAAATAACATGCAAAAGCCAAGATAATCTATAGCCAGCCAAATTTTTCAGTGTAAAAGTTTTTTGTTTTTTTAAAATTAGAATAGAAAGTTTCAAGCAATTCAAAACATTGCAAAAAATATAATTATTAGAGAAAAAAAAAATAGTACAAAATGATAATTCTAAAATACAAAATATTATTGTATTATTAAAATATTATTGTAAAAAAATAAAAATTAAAAAAATAAAATAATTTACAGTTATTTTTGATCTTTCATAATTTTCAAGATTTTAAGTTAGTTTCTTTCAAAACAAGCAACCTTTAAAATAAATTCTGTTGGTGTTTGGAACAATTTTATTGTCATTATTTATTTAGTTTAGCACAGTGTGTATGTGAGGTGGAATTCTTAAAAAAAAATTCCACTTCCTTTCAAAATCATTATTTCAATGTCCAAACATCAGAATACTGATTTTGGGAATTGGATGAAGCCAAAAACTTTCCATTACTCACATGGGGATATTAATAAGACTGCAGCCTAATGATGAAAAAAGCTTTTATTTCACATGCAATAAATACTTATTTTTTCCCCATAATATTATTTAATTCAATGATGAATATTAACCTAGAATCCAACATTATAAAGTGAAAATTTCAGATCAAAACTCAGCCAATATCTACATAAATACATACCATTAAGGGTAGCTTAATTCATTCATCAATGGGGTTAATAGTAGGGACAGTTTAGTGAACATTTAATTTGATGATATATATATATATATATATATATATATATATATATATATATGTAAGGTTAAATAGTTTAGTCATATGATGTCTATTTATTTTTATTTTAATCCTCTCAAGTTCATGGATTAATTTCTTTGTGCTTGTAGGAAATTCATCGAGAATAATGCCATGATTATTCATGCTCACATATTCATAACCTATACTAAGAATTTGTCTTAAAAATTCAACCCCTGAAGATGATCTGAGACAACATTGAAAGTACTTGAGAAAATAAAAGTCAAATGAATAATAATCATGGCATTTTCCTTGATCAGTTTCCTACAAGCAGAAGGAAATTCATCAATGAATTAAAATAAAAATAAATAAACATAATATGTCTAAATTATTTAACCAAACATGCTTGAAAGAAGATCTGCTGCCTAAATACTTTTTCCTGTGTGTGTGTGTGTGTGTGTGTGTGTGTGTGTAATAATATTTGCTTTGATAAAGTCCATCAGAGGACAAAACACGATGGCTAAGATAAGTTTTCCTTCTGTTTTTATTAACATTTATTAATATCTACAGATATATCATTAGTTATATATGACAAAGTGGAAAGTTTTCTTGTGACACGTTTCGTCCTTTAAGACTTCATCAGACTGAATTTGTTGGTGCGACTATACATGCACATGAACAAGGGATGCTGGGAATTTTTAATTTCTTTTTTTAATCTAGCTGATTTCATTTAGTTTCTTTTTCTTTCTATCACTTTTGTCAGTAAATATCCCACACTGTAATTATTAGACTTTAATTATCATTTGTGCATATGTGTAGTCACACCAGCATAACAAATTTAGTCCAATGAAATCCTAAAGGACAAAATGCATCACAAGAAAACCTTTTCCGCTTTATCATACATTTTTCCCCAATATTGTTCTTGATATATACAAAAATATATATATTATCTCTCATATATATTGATATAATGGAATAACCTGTCACCCCCCATGAGTGACTACACTATAGGTAGTAACTACCTATAAGTATCTGTAAGTCAATGGACTACAGAGTCTAGTTGGGATCTGTTGAGTATGATTACCAACCTTCCAATAGTAGCACTTACTCACTTCTGCCAGACTGGTTGCCTCCCAAGACTAAAGGACCCAGTCTGTCCTGCTATTTTACCTATAGCTGTGGGAAAATTAAAGCATATTTATATATAAAAAGATATAGAAGTTATTATTTTGAAAAAAAATTGTGTGTTTAATATACTTGCCATTTCATAAAACTTTTGGGCTATATATGTTTGAAATACTTATCAAATGATATCTACTGTAAAGTATGGCTGGTTATAGGATATTCTGGAACAATGTTAATAAATCATGTGATCAGACATAGCCAAATTGCAAATATCATTTTATAGATTGAACAGTTTGTTTTTTTTCCTTAGAAGAAATCATTATGCTTATATGCAAAAAGAAAAAACTTTATCCATCATACAAGGCTACAAAATTCTAATAATTTACATAAATAAGAAGTTAGAAACAAAATAGTATCTGACATTTGTATATTTGTTGACTGCTGATAAACTATACAGATTTTTTTAATGTTTTTTACAAATTAAAAAAAAATTTACAGTCAAATAATAATAATAAGTAGCATCAGAAAAAAATGGTAGAACAACAATGAATAAACATGCATAATAAATAGATGCAGGACTTTGGTCTAAAATTATGAGTTTGGTTAAACCAATAGAACATAAAATTTAGAATTAGTTAATAGTCCTTCAGCTCATTTGGGCAGATCCTCAGTTTCTAGACTCAGAATAACAAGAAACTGCAAAATGATTTGTTAAAGCACAAATATAGATTTGATGTTCTCAAAAGTAACAAAAACAAATAAAAGAACAAGTTTCTAAAATAATATGGTCCCTAAAGTGAATGTTAATCACATTGTAATATATTAATATAAATCTTGTATCATCAATGATACGAATATACAGTGTAACCTGGATATAAGAGAAACCCGGATATAAGATATATTTTCTCTGGTCCCAAATTAGAGCCTGAGTTAATGTATATATAATAGACCAAACCCGGATATAAGAGAAACACGGATATAAGAGAAATCCGGATATAAGAGACTTCTTCTCCGATCCTGACAACTCTCTTATATCCGGGTTACACTGTACATTAAAAATATATTCATATGATTCTTTTTGAATACTGTCTACATATTTCAAAATTTTTAAAATAGTATATATTAAATACATTGTTATATACAACACTGAGCCACTAATATAAAAAAATTATTTGTTAAAATTCAACTAAAAAGTACAATACAAATGTTTAAAAAAATGAAACAAAGATGGCTGCCTGACTGAGAGCAACATCAGAGACGAGAATTAAAAGAGGAGACAACTCTGGACAAATAATGCCAAGCTAGATGATTTTATTGACCAGACGGTTAATAGATTGTTGGAAAAAAAAATAACTAGTAATATGTTAATTCCAATAAGCAAATTCTTTTTAACCTCAAAGAAATATGAACAACTAAAAACAGTTAAACTGAATAGTTTCCAAAATTAAAATATCTGAGATTGAATTACATTTAGAATAAATGCTTATTTCTTGGTTGAAAGTACTTTGTATAAAATATACAAAGAAAATAATATTTTCTGTATTTGTTCAGTTTCATTGTAGGAAGTTTCTTTTTTTCCTTTTTTTAATTTTGAGCTCCTAATTTTTTTCATTACGGAAATATCAACACCTACACAGATGTAGGCAGACTGAACTGATAAGACAATAGAAATTACAAGGAAAGATTTTAAATAAATCAACTATATGAATTCTTAAAATAATAATGTGAAAATTTACTTATGCTTAATTTTATATATGCACAATAAATACACAGAAATTAAATTCAACCTATTTTAGAAAATAAAAAATTATAAATTTAGCAAATTTGTAAAGTTATAAATTTATTATTATATTTAAGAAAATGGCAAATTTTATTGATTTATAAGAAATGCTGCATATAGTCAAATTCATTAGATGCAAATCAGTGATTTACTTTATATTTAAAAGTTGGTTAATTCAAATATAAAATAATTAAAATGTCCTGATAATACCAACATGTGAATTAAAATATTAGTGATATTAGAAATTATGCAAACAAGTAGATTCATTTAAATACAAATTAATTTAATAATTATTATTTATCATTTTATTATTATAATATTATTTTATTATAATTATTATATTACTATATTATTATTACAATATATTATTATAATCATCATCATCATTTAATTCTATGTTTATTTTTAGTTTCCAAAATTTTACAAATCAAAATGGGGACTTTTTTTCTTTAAATAGGTTATTATGGGAATGAATACCAAAAGTAAATGAGAATCAAATTCAGTAGTAGTAATAGTAGTAATAATAAAATAAATAATAATAAAAAATAATAATAATAATAAATAATAATAGTAAATAATAATAATAGAAAATAATAATAATAATAATAATAATAATAATAACAACAACTTTTTATGAAGTTAAGCTTAGTCTAGCATGAATCCCAAGTGTGAGGTGTTTTATATGCAATGTGGGGCTTTATTATGCTCTTTTCTTCTTCCATTACACTCATTTGGTGATTTTGGAGTCAAAACTTAGGATTTATATACAGTAAATAAATTACCAACAGAATTGTCTTGGGAGCAGGAGGATTAGAAATTAAAAAATTGGAAGATGAATAAAACTTAACTAAATAAAAATAAATGTACACAAATACAATGCAAATGAAAAAAACAAACAAAAAAAATTCTGACCATAATTAAAAATGAAGATATCTTTATTTATTTTGCAATATATTTTAAAATCTCAAATATAAATTTATAGTATATTATTCATAAGCTATTTGTAAAAACTGATACCTGAAGTAAAAATATTTACCTCATATAACAAATGATTTTTTACTCTCATTATAAGTACTGCTGTCATATATGGGCAGGAGCTACACAGTCTTCACTTTTCAGTCTCGATAGAGTCCAAAAGCCTCTCCATGTCCTTGTAGGTGACAATTTTCCACCCTACAACCCCTTTCTCACAGATGAGATTTCATGAGCCTCTTGCTGCTCTATCACTATTTCCATGGAAAGTATTCAAATGAACTTTCTTAGTTCCATCAGTCTTAATCATAAGACCTGTCATACCACCTGCATTATAGTGAACCACCCTCATTTCTTTTGTATTCTTTTGGTGAGATGGAAGTTCCACTCAAGCAACTTCTTCCCACGAACCACTGTATTGTGGAACCGACTCCCAAGAGGTTGCTTTTTTCCAGAACACTACGATCTTAACCTGTTCAAGTTTAGGGTTAACCATTATCTTTCCCATAAGGTGTACCTCTTACTCTATAACCCTCTATCTTGAGTGGTTCATGAGACTTGTACAGGGTGTATATAATTGTAAAAAAATATCATATAATGAGTAATATACGAGGTTTGTCTGGAAACGATCCAACTATTTTGAATGTCTTGACTACAGATTGCCAACCAACCAGAGGGAATTTTTTTGTACATTCTCCCATGTGGTTACTCAGTCAGAAGAGAAACCTCAAGTGAGTTTGTGTACTGTGCAGCTTTTGCATTCATAATTCATTTTTTTCACAACTTGTACATCAAATCACCTATGTCATTCAGCCTTCCTACAATGCATGTTTAGCTCCTAATAACTCCTGGCTTTTCCCAAAACTAAAATCACTGTTGAGTAGCCATGGTCGAGATTAAGGTGAATGCAATAAAGCAGCTGATGGCAATCCTGAAAAAGGATTTTGAAAAGCAAATGTCACACTAGGATAAGTGTATGAGTTTTCAAAAGGAGTACTTTGAAGGGGACTAAAGCACCATTGCTATTTTTTTTGTTAACCTATTAATGCCCACCATCTCCAAAATTATTAGCATTAGCTATAGGTTCAGTAACCTATAAATATGGTTTCTATAATAAATATACCAGATACAGAAATACCAATTCTTTAGTTAGATCCCCAGATGGAGACACTAGCCTCCTCGACATTAAAGCAAGGGTCCTTCAGGGTGCCACCCTTGCACCTTTTCTCTTATCACCATTGACTACATTGAAAACTTCACTTGACAAATATAATCATCTAGGTTTTACTTTATCACCAAGACTCTCAGGTTGATATCTTACAAGATGTTGACCAATATCGACTATGCAGATGACCTAGCTATCACAGCAAACACCATTACCAATACCACAGTCCTCCTACATCATATCAAAAATGCTTCTAAAGAAGCTGGACTATGTCAATGACTCTAAAACTGAATTCATAAACTTCAACCAACAAAACTCAATACAAACTGTCTCAGCAGAACCAATAAAATCTGTCAAATCTTTTATAAACCTAGGAAGTGGGATAAATTCTACTGAAAAAAGATGTGAAAATCTGCATAACAAGGCAGCCTTGAATAAAATGGATGTAATCTAGGTATCTGATCTACCAGACAACCTCAAATGGAGATTCGTTCATGCTACTGTAGAGGCAATTTTAATGTATGGTGCCACTGCTTGGGCATTAACTAAAACCGTAGAGTTTAAGATTGGTGTAACCTACACTCAGATGCTAAGTGTTTTATTTAACATCTCCGGGAGACAACGTCCAACTAAATCACAGCTCTATGAGCCTATCTCTGATATTTCTACAATCTTATGGGAACGCAGAATGTGCTTTACAGGACACTGCTGGCAAGCAAAACAAGAACTTGCAAGTGATCTGCTGCTTTGGGCATCTAGCCATGGCACAAGACGGGTTGGTCACCCAGCAATCACCTACATTGACAAACCATGTTATGACACAGAATGCCACCTTATTAAACTTCCAACCTTGATGCAGGACTGTGATGGTTGGTGTGATACTTATGAAGGTCCAAGCTAGCTTGGCTGAATTAATTTACAGTGGTTGTCAATGGGTCAAATTAAATTACTGGATACATTACAGGTGTACCTTATCAGAATTAATAATGGAGAAATAATGTTTTATAATAAATCCACCAGTTTTAAAATTGCCAATTACTTAAGTTATTCAGCTTTGGTTGGTTGGCTGATTTTGTTTAGCAGTATATCAACCTCTATAGGTTATTTAATGCCGAAATTTAAATATTTTGAACATAAATTTATGGCTTCAACTAAATATATTATGAATGCTATCGTATGCCTTCAACTACAAATAAAATTTCTTGCTGGTCATTTTTTTTTATATAAAAGTTTATAGCTGGTATTTTTACTATAAAAATGTATTTTTATACTTTCATAGTGTTTTATTTTTGTTTGGAGAGGTCACTATTTGTCCATAGCTGGGACCCTAACAAGTACTACCATCCCAGGTCAGGGTGGACCTGGGAACAGCAGCAATTAAAAGGTGGTTCCACACTCCTCAAAATCTCCAATCACCGAAGCAGAGGGTTTATTCAGCTTTGAGACATTTTTTCACATTCTATAATCAAAGGAAATTTAAGTTAATCTCAAAATTAATATTCTTTATAACCTGAATTTTTATTCTGTATTAATAAGAGTGATGAAACAAAATTTAATAATTTAAAAAAAAAAAAGAAAAAAAGTGTAAAAATATCAAAGATATATGTTAATATTTTAAATTCATAACCCCTCCCCCACTATATTGTGCACTGTAGACTACAAAAAAAAAATCTAGCAAATGACAGTCAGTCTCTCTGCAACACCATATTACCTCCTGAAATACTAATTTTCTTTAAATCAAAAAAAAAAAAATAAAACAATGTCAATTATATGACAGAAATATTGTTAGTTTTTTATAATTTTTACAAATAAAGGGAAAAAAAAGATTTTTAGTAAACACCATCATAAGTAAACAAAATATAAATGAATACATTCACAATGCGAGTTTTTTTCAAAATGTTTCAGAACAAGGACTTTAGAAAAAAAAAAAGAGAAAAAATATAAAAAAATAAACACCTATCAGTAAAAGCATATATAGCAAAAAGGATTGTAAAGAACAATGATAAAGAAAAGTATAAATAAACCACTATAACTTTTGACATTAATCAATAGGAGGGGTGGGGCCAAATCCATATAAAAAGCCATCCATAATGCAATTATTTTCAGGTTAGTTGAAATAAATGCTTTTTTCATTATGGCAACATGCATATGTTTAATTCTGCTCATACAAAATTGATATTTTTTATAGCAAGAAAAAAAAAAAAAAAAAAAAAAAAGAAACCCCAAAGAAACATGAATAAAAAAAAATTAAAATAATTCAGAGAAAACTAAAATGACATTTTTTTTTGTAGGTTACATGAAAATTGTGAGTATGAAATCAAAAGCAACATTTTTGAAAGAAAATAAAATTGAAATAAAAATAATGATTTTATTTATAAAACCATAAAATAAATAAAATTTAGTACTAAGATTGTTTTTCTATCCAAGGGACTGACTGCCTTGTGGGTGAAATAATTGTATATTTCTCACCAGTGCCAGAGGTCAATATTCAACCTCAGGTAAAAGATTAGATTTCAAATTCTCTTCCCATTTGGATGTTTGGCACAACACAATCTTCCTTGACTAGTTTCTCCATTGTACAGTGTTAAGCTTAGCAGGTAACAATATAATTTGCCCCAGTTTAAATATGTACATATATAATTTACTTTATAAATATGAGAGAGAAGAAAGGGAGAGAGAACAGCAGAAGAAGAAAGGGAGAGAGAACAGCAGAAGAAGAAAGGGAGAGAGAACAGCAGAAGAAGAAAGGGAGAGAGAACAGCAGAAGAAGAAAGGGAGAGAGAACAGCAGAAGAAGAAAGGGAGAGAGAACAGCAGAAGAAGAAAGGGAGAGAGAACAGCAGAGGGAGGGAACAGCAGAGGGGGGAGGGAGTTAGAGAGAGAGAGGACAGCAGAGAGAGGGAGGAGGAGGGAGAGAGAGGACAGCAGAGAGAGGGAGGAGGAGGGAGAGAGAGGACAGCAGAGAGAGGGAGGAGGAGGGAGAGAGAGAGAGGACAGCAGAGAGAGGGAGGAGGAGGGAGAGAGAGAGGACAGCAGAGAGAGGGAGGAGGAGGGAGAGAGGACAGCAGAGAGAGGGAGGAGGAGGGAGGGAGGGGGACAGCAGAAGGAGGGAGGGAGAGAACAGCAGAAGGAGGGAGGGAGAGAACAGCAGAAGGAGGGAGGGAGAGAACAGCAGAAGGAGGGAGGGAGAGAACAGCAGAAGGAGGGAGGGAGAGAACAGCAGAAGGAGGGAGGGAGGGAGAGAACAGCAGAAGGAGGGAGGGAGAGAATGAGAGTGGAAGAGAACAGCAGAGGGAGGGAAAGAGGGGGAAAGAGAGAAAGAGAAATAGAGAGAAAGAAAAAGAAAGAGAGTGAGAGACAGACAAGAGGAAAATAAACTGCTACATCTTTCAAAAAATAAACTGCTACATCTTTCAAAAAAGCAGAAGAATTAAAAAAAAAGAAGCTAATATTGTAGACTTTTCTAATTTTCTGCTAGTTCTTAACTTTGAACCCAATTTAAATTTAAATTTTTCCACCATTTACTTGTTCTATAAGTTAAATCCTTTCTAATTAATTAATGGTATTCCCAAAGGTTTTGTTTTGCAAAATGAAAGAGTAAAACAAAAGTAAAGTAAATTAATGATGCTCTCTAGCCACTAATGCACTATTTCGATCATATGTGCTACACTGTTATCTAACTAAGATAATGCACTACTAAATTCAAGGCTAAGTAGAAAACAAAATGTTTGACTAAAAAAAATGATACTTTGTATTTTCTGTTATTGGTAGTTATTGGTAATCAGAGATAAGTAATTGCTATTGCTTAGAACTATCAACAAATCAATTCTAGAAATTAAAAAAAAAATCTTTTGACGTAACTATAGAGCACTCTTTGGATCAAAGAAATAATTCCTCTTGATCCCACAACAAAAATAAATAAATAAATAGTCATAAGCAAAGAAGTGTTGGTAGATTAGTAGGCGGTTAGATTAAGGGAGAAGAGGGGGGGGATTATATTATAAATAACAAATTATTCAACATTTCAAATACTTAATGTGGATTTCTTAGATGAATCATTGTCAAGTATTTAATTTTTTTTATTTAATCTTAATTCCTCTTCCTTTGTCACGACTCCCAGATCGACATCAGTATTCAAGGGAGATAACTTCTGTAATATAGTTTGAATCACTTCAACCAGTATTTAGTATTCATTTTTTATTTTAATCTTAATTACAGTTCCTTTTTTTTTACGACTCCCAGATCATCATTTCACAATCATTAGTAAGCAGCATAGATTGAAAGATATTCTTTGACCAACACTGCTTACAAAATGATCATATAATGATTTGGTGATTTCAAGATAAGATGATTAAAAAAAAACTAGTCAAAAATTAATAATAGTTAATTTTAACTACTAATAACAATGGCATGAAAGCTTAAATTGTTTTTTTTAAATATTTAGGGAAAATATATAATATTTATTTATTTTTTATAAAAAAGATATTTTTTTAATTTTTACATGGTTTATTGGTTTTAAAAGAAACCTGTCCTTTTTTTTTCAAATATGTCTATGAATAATTTAAAGAACTTTAATTGCAAAATTATATAAATGAAGCCAGTTTGAGAATCAATTAAAGAAAAAGTTGAATAAATGCTATTATAGAAAGTTAATATTGCAAATGGTTAGCTCTAAACAAAAAGGAAGCAAAATTCCATGTAGGGTGCAATAAGGAGGTAGTGCCTTTTTTTTGTTAATGGAATTACAAATAGTTTGACTAAAGCAGTTTTTAGTGCAGGCAGGTTGTACTACCAAATCTAGTGTAAGAGAAGTCTACCTGGTGGAACCACTTCAGTTGGTGAAGGTGGAGGAGTCTTAATTCTGGGTGAAATTTCTGCAAAATGATAATTATATTCATGTAAAGTATTTATAAAGTAAAAAAAAAAAGTATCATTTGATGTCATTGATGAAATACTGGCAGCATTTGATAAAATTAAAACCTCAAAGTGCATAATCTTTCACAAAAAATGAAACAAATAAAATAAAGTCTATATTAGAATTTAAATTAGGAATATCTGTTTTGAAAGTTTTTATAAATAAAAAAAAAAATAATTTTTAACTATTTTGCTTAAACCAATTGAAACATACTCAAGAAATCAAATTGAGGATTTTTTCCAAACTCATAGTAAACAATGCATAAACATGAAAATATGACATCCATTTAAATGGATAAAAGCTATTACAAGATGGTAAAACTGATTTGATAGTCTGATAAATTTACTTAATTACATGTACAAATCTGTTAAATGTTAATATAAAAAATTGATACAAAATTACTACCCAATGAAAAACACTTCTCTGCTCCAAAAAGCAGCTACTTAATTCATTATGACAGCTGCTATCTTTTAGTAGTAAATTTGAATTTCAATGATTCTCAAATTTTAACTACCATAAAAGCCTAATGACCATGTTCTTTGAATTCTTGTTTAAGAGACAAAAAAATATTCACATAATTCATTATACAGACATTCCCCAAATTATACAAGAATTATGAGAATTTAATCCAAAGAGAAACAAACTGGCTGAACAGTTTTAAAGCTTAGCATTGGTTTATGCAGTTATCCATTTGAAACCTTGTTTTCCAATTACAAGATGTCAGAAAAAGTTAAAATCAAATGTCAGTACATCTGGTTTATTTTATAAATATAACTCAATCATCAAATGTTTGAATAAAATAATCAGTTATGTAGTCTGGGAAGTAATTTCAAGCATTGGTTATAAAACTGTAATTATACGCTATTATGCACCTCAAAACTAACACTTAAAACATGTAGGAATTTTTTTTTTTAATGTGGTGTACATTTTTTAAGACTAGATTCGGATCTTTTCTGTTAATTCACCCCAAAATAGAAAGAATTTATATTTACTAAAATTCACACCAAATTCTCCCAGAGTGAAGACCTTCCATTGCACTCCAGTTGTGTTGACCTTTGTGATTGCCCCTAATATGTGGGTGACTCGGGTGCACTATTTCTAAGTGTGTGGCTCTACATCTGTACTCACCCCAATAAACAAGTCAAAAAACAGACGTATTTCTTTTTCTTAAATTGTAAAAAGTTTCTTATTAAGTACCTCGAATATCATCTGCACTTATGAAATGTGAATAATTCCCTGATTTTTGGCAATTTTTTATTCTGATGGTTGGAGTTGTTGCAAGGCAAGCTAATCAAATTTTGATTTAAAATTTATACAATTTCAAAAGAGCGCTAAATATTTAATAAAAAAAAAACTTTGATTTAAAATTTATAATTTCTTAGGGTGAATTAATAATTGCAATTAGTAACTTTACATTATTTGGGGTGAATTAACAGAAAATATCCCTAGATTCTTCTCATTTACAAAAGACAATTTTTAAACTTGATTTTTGAGAATTTATTATGCCACTGTGATTTTATAGAAACATTATTAAAACTGGGGAGTGTCTGTAATTTTTCTAATATATTTAAATAAAGTTTTGTTAAATATTAACAATGTTCAAGATTATCAACAAAAAAAATGACTAGACAAAGAAAAAAATTCTGAATGGATTCAACATTAACCAAAATTTTCAAAGACTTACATGCCATAGAGACAAAAATTAGCAGAGAAAATATAAAAAAAGATCTTGAACATTCTTTATAGAAATTTTTCCAGAAATAGAAACAACATGCTACTGACTTTCATTTTCTTTTTTCCAAAGATAAAATTGGTCACACTTTAAAGACAGTGCGTACAAATGCAAGGAAAATAAAAAAGAAAAGAAAAAAAGAATGCAGAGAAAGAGAGAGAGCAAGAAAGAAAACTCTTTCCCTGCAAATCAGGCAGATTCAAAAGAAAGCAGGAAACACCAGAATTTTAGTTTCAGATGACAAATAGCTTGAACAAACTTAGAAGAAAAAAAGTACTACATCTATCCCATAATAGTTGATATATTTACATGGAATGCAACAACTATTATGAGGTAGAAGCATGAATTAATTTATTGGGCGATGAACCAGTTTTGGAAAAAGGAAGTGTTGATGTTATTGAAATCAGAATATCAGAATACCATATTAATTAAAGTGGAAAGATGCTATCAAAAGAAGCTTTACGTTATTCAACAGAAAAAAAAAAAAATGAAAAGGAAGCAATTTCAAAGAAACCAAAATAAATAAATAAATAAAAATAAACAAACAAAAATTGGTAAGTAAAATAAAATAAATAAAACTGAAAAGGAAAATAAATGAAAATTCAGAATAAAATAAAAAATATTTCAGGGTTCTATTGTTCAAAACGAATCCACAAAATGTTCATAATTAAACAAAGGAAAAAATCATATCAGAAAATGATAGTTCCAAATCAGTTCAAATTTTACATATATATATTATATTATATTATATTATATTATATTTGCAGTATAATTATTGTATATTTTAAAAACAAGTACAGAATTTGTATGATGAAAGCACTACATTACTGTGGAATCAAAGTGTGTGTACCCCCCCCCCCAAAAAAAACAAAGTAAAAATAGCAAAAAAAAAAACAAAGTAAAAATAGCAAATTAAAACAAGTAAATACAGGGTGTGGCAGAAATACCTCTCACATATACCTCCCATAAATTATGAATAAGTTTAATTTCTCACTGGATGCCCCCATACTTTCGGCCTTATGCTACATCTAAGCTACACTTAGAAAGTTACCATATGCTGCCCAGAAATACCTCCCACATAATGGTAAGACATTAGTGGTAATGTTGTCTTTATCTAGCTAAGATCTTACCATTATGTGGGAGGTATTTCTGCTACACACTGTATAATAATTATTTAAAATAGAAACATATGCACAAGAATATATTTTTCATGTTGCAAGTTTGCTTATATAAGATTATTGTTAATTTGTCATTGTGGATTAACTTCTAAAGACATTCTGTAGCCAATATCTTTCACATAGAAAAATGAATTCATTAATAATCATTTTTGAAAGAAAGGCTGATGACAGATTTTTGCTTGTTCTTATTTTTTCATGTGAAGACCATAGCTTTGCCATGGAAATACAATAAAAACAAGATGGATTTTAGTAACGTTTTCTAATGGTTGCAAAATGCTAATGCTATGAGAACCCTTCAAAAAAAAAATAAAAATAAAAAAATAAAAAATAAAAAAAATATCTTTAACCTCAACAAAAAAAAAAAACAAAACATGACCCTTCACCATTGAAAGCAAACTGAATTACATGCAAAATTTAGAAGTTTCGAAAAGAAATATGTAAAATTGGTAATTTTTTTCTTTTTTTTAATAGATCTGACACTGCAAGCAACCCATGCTTATTCATAGCATGCATTGTACCTTTCTGTTCTGGCTCTGAAATGGAGCTGGAACTGGAAGCTCTAGAGCCCGAGATATCCACACAAGGAGCCATCGCCTGCGATATTTGTTCTTTATCAATAATTTCTTTTTCAACCACTTCCTTATTGATTGGCTCTGAGCTGACTGTTTCTTTGATAGCTGAGCTGACCGAGGTGGTCCCTTTCTCCTTAGATATTATCAAGCCTTCATTCACTGTTTTCTTTTCATCTGTTGCAGATGAGGAAATAAAAGTTTGTACTGCAGTGTTATTTGATTCTTTCATTCATTTTCTTTCTATCTTTTTTGAGGAATAGATGTGAAAAATTATAACATACATGTACACACACATACACGCACATTTGTTCCCTTGTGAAATATACAGCATTTGTCATAGAAAAAAATATTTTACAATATTTAGCCAAAACAGTTGGGGTTATATATTGATTTTTAAATTCAAAAATAAGCCTTCAATAAATTTGCAATTTTTAGTAAAGACTTTTCCAGAAGAAAATTAGTACTAATTAAAAAAAAAAATTCTTTAGGCTAAAAAAAAAAAATTAAAAAAAAATAATTTGAAAAATTTAATACAAGCATTTAAGATTTTACTAAAGAAAAATTGATTTTGTTTACAAAATTTAAAAGATAAACAATTAATAAAAAATTTATCAATACATTTCTAAAAATAAAACAATAAAAAAATTCATTATTAGGATGTATCAAAAATATTTTTACCCCAAAAGCATATAACTGACTCCCAAGAGGATGTTTTCCCTGATCACTACAATCTTAACCTGTTCAAACCTAGGGTAAACCATTATCTTCCCCACATATC
Organism: Acanthosepion esculentum; assembly: GCA_964036315.1. Lineage (NCBI taxonomy): Eukaryota > Metazoa > Mollusca > Cephalopoda > Sepiida > Sepiidae > Acanthosepion > Acanthosepion esculentum. The sequence goes on along the minus strand of OZ038498.1, from coordinate 69,692,391 downwards.
CGCATAAACTGTGCCTCTTACTCTGTAACCCTCTACCTCTAGTGGCTCCCAGGCCTTGTACAGTGTGAACTTCATTGTAAAAAATAAAAGTAAAAAAAATATACACATCTAAAGGGTACCTATGACTTCACTATATTATAATTATCATTACAACCACTATTCTTATTCTTATCATTACAACCACTATTCTTATTCTTATCATTACAACCACTATTCTTATTCTTATCATTACAACCACTATTCTTATTCTTACAACTACTATTCTTATTCTTTTGGATCTTGACCAGATCCAACTCGACACCTGTTGAGCTGTGGTCTACAGAATCATTACAACCACTATTCTTCTTTTTTATTTCTTATTCTAAATTTTCTACACACAGCATGTGAAAGCACATGCAATACCCAGCTCTCATCAGCCACCAGCCAGGAGAGGTAACAGTTTTGGTGGCTAAGGCTGTACTGCCATCCTTGGCACCACAAAACAGGGTATTATTTTTCATTGTCACTCTCGGTGATTTTTATGCAACTGCAAGTCAGATTTTACAGCATTGTGTTCAATAAAAGTGTTTGCTTTTGAATGTTAAATAAAACATATGCTCATAGTGGCCATTTTCAAAGATGTGTAATGGAAGTTAAACAGGTTTTAATTAATTTTGTTTTGGATCTTGACTAGATCCAACTCGATACCTGTTGAGCTGTGGTCTACAGATGATGTGAAGCGCTCTTCAGGCACCATCCAGTGATACCCACCTTCAAAAGGAAGGAAACTATTACCGTCCAAGGAATCCACAGCACCCAGCCTCAATAGGTAGCACATGGCATGTCCACCCCTTTTTCACACAGTCGGGACGCAGTGATTCATAGTGGATTTTCTTTGGCCCATGTGCCTCCTCCCATGGAACTGTTAATTCTACTAGGAGGACACACTTCTAAGAATTACATCTGGTTTCAATATTATCTAAAGCATATGTGTATTTAAAATATTAATGAATAAATAAAACTTGTAAGAAAAGTTATACACATATGTATTATTATTAATATAATTACCAGTACTATTCAGCTGTTTGTATTGTTTTAGTTGTTATAATGGCAGATACAGGTACTGAGATTCTGGCAATTCTGGGGCATTATTCTAAACTGGGACTGAAAACTGCTGAAGCAGCTGACAGGATTAAAGAATTTTGAGGGAATAAATCAATATCTAACATTTTTTTCTAAAGGGTCCCTTGAAATAAAGCCCAGAAGTAGTCAACTGTCAGCTACCGATTATGAGGTTTTAAAGTGAAAGGTAGATGAGAACCTGACAAGCAGCACTCCTTCAAGTCTTTCAAACGAGACCATATATATGGAGCATTTAAAAAAAAATTAAAAAAGCATACGTATACATGAGTTCTTGAAAGATCTCACACACACACACATATATATATTATATAAGATATCACACATTGAGTGTCTGTGTAAATAAAATAGTGCTCAATGTAATATAACAGAGCTATTAAGTATATATTAATAAATATACATATTATCCCTCACCGGTCAGGATTTATATATCTGAAAATACTTTTGATACACCCTAATAATACAAAGACTCAATAATAACCACTGGGAAATAGAAAAGTATTTGTTTTTATACCAGTTTTAGTAGAAAGACATTTTTAATTGATTTGAATAACATGCAAAATATGACTGGGTTATGATGAAATAAGTTACAAAATAATTATTATAAGCAATTAGTATTTCTTCTTTCTTTTATTTCTATAAGAGGAATTATAACAAAACATCTACATGCAGTGAGTAAGAATGATGAATGTTTTGTAAAAGAGATGAACAGTTGGCGAGTTTTGTAATTAAATTATTTCACACAAAAAATAACAGTTAAAAAAAAAAAAAAAAAAAGGAATTATTTTGGTAAAAATTTCTCTAACCTTTACTATATATTAATGAATTCATTTATTCATTCTAAATTTTATTCAGACATTTGAATTTAGTGCTTTGAAAAAAAAAAAAACGAAAAAAAAATGAATGTTTCTTTTTTCTTACAGCTCATGTAATTGAATAGAGTGGCTAAAATGTTTTGTCAACAACACAAAGGAGATCAGTAACTCTGAATAAATTTTTTTAATGCTAATGACTCTTTGCAAAGTCATTTATAATTAACTATTAAACTTTAAATAAGTTCTACGTTGTATCATATAAATTATATTAATGATATATTAATATTACTAACCTTACATTATCTAATAAAGCATGAATAATATTAATAAACATCATTTTTTTAACCCCATGTTCCTTAAGCATAAGCAATCATGGCCCTTCATAGATTCCTTTCTTTTATTATCTGAATACCATTTGAATTTTCATGAAAACTTGGGAAGAATAGTGAAGTGGTTTCCCATTGCCATCTCCATGTTTTTGAATACAGAGTTATCCTCTCAAGATGTAGACAATCATAGCTCTCCACAGATTCCTTTTCTTTATTATTTTTAATTACTATGCATTCTTGGAAAAGATAGTGAACTGGTTTCCTTCTCTACAATTTTGAATTCGGTGTTGTCCTTCTCCTAGACTGACTGCCACCAATGGATGAGAGAGCCAAGTCTGCCCTGCTATTTAACCTATAGCTGGGGGAGAATAAATGGATTTATGCCTTTCGAAACAGCAGAAGTGAATGCAGCTGGGCTGGAATTTGAACAGCTCACTAGTAATGTAATTAACATTATATTATCTGATAAAACATTAAAATATATTGAAAATTATGATTTTGCTTTGCAAAAATTGGATAGCCTGAAATGATTAAATAATTGTTTTCATACAAACTATTTGGGCAAAAGTAAGGTTTATTTTATTTTATTTTATTTTTTTTTACTAATGTTTACTCTATACAAGGCCCAAAGACCACTCAAGGTAGGGTGGGGGATTACTGAAGGCAGTTTTTATAATCCTAGACTTGAAGAGGTTATGATTGTAGTGGTCAGGAATATACCCTTCTGGGATTCTATTCCAAAAAGCAGCAGTTCCATTTAAGAAACCTTTTTGAATAGGTTGATTATTATTGTAGCATACCTACGGACAATATTGGGTATGTCGCCATTCACATAAATACAGTAGTAAATACTGTATGTTGGTCTGCAGTTGGAGATTCATTGTGGAATTCACTTGACTCACTTCTAGCAGTTGACTACTTCTACGCACCGCTGGCGAATCTTATATGTGTTGTTCTTGTCTTAAGTATTATCGTTCATTACCAACCTTTGTGTGATATTCTATTCGGTAACCTTCCCTATGTTACAACAATTATAATTTTGTCTGAAAACAAACTTGAGTTTATTGTGATGTTTTCAACTCTACCCATTTGGGGGTGTTGGGTAAGGGAATCTAAAATAATTTTTTTGATCAGCTTATTTTCCAGTCTTCTTCAGGTAAAATTTTGCTGAGTTTCAAATCTTGTTGGTTTGGCGACTTGTGAGATATAAGATGGTTAATGAGCTTTTCTGCAACTTTCAATATTGCACACTTAGCAAAGCAATAAAACTGCTTTGCACTAAGGGAAAAAATATATCACCTGAAAAAGCTTGGCAATGAATTGTCTGAAATAGACTTGGAGAAAAAATATTGATGACTATTAAGATCTAAGAAAAGATACAGTATTTACATTATTCGGACTATTGTCCTCATCTTTGTCGCCATATTTGTCACAACGTTTCGGCCGTTGTACACTCCGGCCTTCTTCAGGTGGTTGGAATTTCGAACCGAACCCTTTATTTCGATCACTGGGGTAGACTGTTCTAGTTCCACGAGCCATGTTTGATGGATGTCAGTTATCAGTTATCTCCTGGTAATTTTCCCTCTGAAAGTTCTCCACTGCCTGAACCGGGTATTGAACTCACACTCTTTGGGTCTGTTACTGGATCTAACCAACGCCTTTATCCACCGTACCAGGAGATAACTGATAACTGACATCCATCAAACATGGCTCGTGGAACTAGAACAGTCTACCCCAGTGATCGAAATAAAGGGTTCGGTTCGAAATTCCAACCACCTGAAGAAGGCCGGAGCGTACAACGGCCGAAACGTTGTGACAAATATGGCGACAAAGATGAGGACAATAGTCCGAATAATGTAAATACTGTACATAATACCTCATCTCAGAAATATAGACAGACTCTAAGAAAAGATGTAGCAAAGAATTAAAACTAATATATATTATTCAAAATTTGAATTCCTACAAGTTAACTTCAGTAGAAGGATGTTATGTCTATATAAACCTATAAGTATTTAATAATCTCAACTTCATTTTACACAAATGCAAAGTCACAGACATAGGGCATCTAACTTATTATAATAGCAATAGGATGTTAGACTAACTTCCTATCCACTACTCCACAAATAAATATCCAAATATCTGCTAAGTTTATCTGTTATAAAATAAGGTAAAGGTGTGTTGAGGTTGAAGGAAACACTTAACAGATTGTTCTCTTAACAATGAACAGACAGAGAAAGGAAAGAGACAGGAAGAAACAAAATAAAACTGAGTAATGACTGTCTCAGAAACCACAGCACGGTGGGTGGAACAAAATATGCCAAATGAACATCTTTACAAGATATGGAATCTCTGACAATAGCAAAGTGAGTTTCACCAACTGCCAACAGTTGACAAAGACCCAGATCTGGAAAAAATTGTATTTGGCCATGCCAAGCTGATCTGCTGCTAACAGAGAATACATGTGAGCATGTAACCTGGGGCCTCTTTTGTGTCTATACCACATTATCTTAGATTGGCAAAAAGCTACAAGTATGCAGCATCCACTCAGGATGGAGCTCCTCTAGAGCATTAATGCAAGATTAATTTGCTATTCACTAAACCATAATAAGGTACCTATTTTTGTTATGTTTCACTAGTGAATTCCTGTTTGTATGAAGAGAAATCATCTGGTGGAAATGTTAGGGGATAAAGATGGCTGGTTATTGTTAACACTTTGTCTTATGAAGTTTATAGATTAGGAAGCTTCTTATTTGCCAAGAATATTTCATGACAGACTTTGTAGAAAATATAAAATCTAGTTTGAAAAATGCAACTGCCTTCAAGTATATATCCATCTAATTATCATATTGTACTTAAATCTATAATAAAATGAAAAGTTAAATGAGCTGTATTTATTTTTCTGCTAACACTTATAATAATTAAAATTTACATATCAAATTTATCTCCCTTGTGTTTCACTTGCTGAAATATTTCAGCTTTAGACAAAGCATAGCACCATTTTTAGTTTTAACAAATTAAACATTTACATGTACAGAAAAAAAAAATAAATGAAGTATTTCTTTTAAGGATTTGTAATCCCCCATAAGAGGATTAAAACAGTATAACTGGCTTCACTGGAGACCATTTTTGACATTTTGCTAACAGATCTGAAATTATCCAGATTTTGTGAACTATTCAGTGAAGTAGTTTCATCTCGGTTGTTTCAAATCAAAACGATAAAGATACTAGGCTGTCCAACCTTCTGGAATATAGCGAAATTAGTAATCTTAAAGAGTTGAACAGAAAATCTTTTGCTATTACAAAAAGAAAAATCCACAAATCTGAACAACAAAGATTTGTGCTGCACTTGTGATTTTTCCACCATTAATAATTAAAAAAAAAAAAATGACAATACATTGTAATTTTAAGAAACATTTGAATTTTTTCACACTTTTATGATCAGTCAGTATTAAAATTATGACTAAAGCAATAAATGTTGGTAATTACTATTACTTTTATCCAATTTCTGCTTGTGAATGGGTTTGTTACTGTAATACAGCAAAAATAGCGCATTATAGTGCAGTTTTTGTTAGCACAATACTAACAAAATGCTCTAAATTTGTGAATAAAGCTGTTGGTTCCAATCTGCAGTGAAAATGGCTAAAAAAAATACTTTCCCTCCACCCCAATTTATAGACAGAAGCACACAAATGCATACAGGGATTTCTTCCTAGCCAATAAAATAGGTCAGTTCTCAATTTCATATAACTCAGTCCCAGTCTGTCTTGTCTTGAAATCAGAATGCTACTTTCATTTATCCAAATTTGCTCTTGTGTGTCAATTCCAATTCTTGGTTTGTGAACTTTTTTGCTATATTACGGTTTCTTTGCTTCATTACTGTTAATTTGCCTTACATATATTGTTTGTTTGCTTGCTTAATATTATTTTTTGCCCTGTTCTTTTCTTTTTCTTGCAAATATTATCAATTCTCTTTGTTGGGCAGTTCTGTAAATTTATTTAGATTAACCATGGCCATTCACTCTACAAAAGCAATTTCCTGCCCACTGTTTTCTGAATATTTTTTAATTAAATATAAACTTAAAAAAAAAAAAAGAAAAAAAAAAGTAATGATGGGAGAGAACTGCAGACATTAACTACTAATTACAGTCAGTTCTCTTGACCTGTCTGCACCTTCATCTATAGTGGCATACTAGCGATGATACTTTAATAACATTTACTTGTAAATAATGAAGCTTAGTGATAATTAACATTGGCAAAACCTATAATATATATTCAAGAAATAAGAACTAACTTGACACTAAACAGAATCCATTTACATTAACAGTTAATTAACAGTTAAAACAAAATACCAAAAATAAACATGACTGACATATAATATTAGAAATACATCAATAAATGACAAGAATGCTGTATTAATTTTTTTTTCAAATTTGAAATGTTAAAACAAACAGTTGAACCAATCAAAGATGTTATTCAGAGTACATTTTTGTAAGTCTATGTATCAAGTTATTGTTTACTTTTAAACAATCATACCAAATAAAGTTACCATTCTGTATAGGTACAGATGATAATTTTATATGATAATAGTGTAAAATAAATGTTAGTATTTTAGTAACTCCACACAGTAAATAGGTATTGCGTCTGGTTTATTTATTCATTGGCTTTATTTTCATACTATATTATCCTCAATATTAAAAAATGACTACAAATGAGGACAGTCCAAACAAATATTTAGAAATATAAGTTATTCAGTGCTTTGCAGGAAGTGGGGGGAAGGAGGGTCAGAGGTCAGAAAAAGATTGATATTTATTCATAGCATAAATTTGTTAAATACACTTACACAAGGGCTATATTGATAAACAATTTTTCTTTTAGTGCTCTAAAGCAAACGTTAATTGTGTATCAATAAACTCCTTTATAAAATATAATTTTTTAGTTATACCTGACAAAAGAAATTTCTGTACAAAAGAAATGGAATACTTTTTGATAATTTTCACAGGGATTTGAGCATACCTTAGGATTTGAGAGTGCACATAAGGTTTGTTCAAAAGTATAGATTTTGAATACGAGAAACTGAGTAATATTAAGCTCTGAGTTTTCCTTGGAGGCACATGGCTAACATTAGGCATGTCCTTGCTGAATATTAAAACCACTACTTTATAAGTCACTAAATATACAAACATTTTTTTTAACAAGCATAAAAATAGTATATGTAAAACAATAAGCGATATAGTGAACAATAGGGTATTATACAATTATATATATTTAATTACATCTTGAAAAGTTTTTTTTTAAAGATTAGTAATGCATAGTATCTTGAAAAAAATACTTATGCATATACAGACACATGCACGCATATGTATGACAGGATAATGAAGAAATAGGAAACGTTTTTAAATTTAACATATTTCGCTTTTATTTAAGCTTCATCAGGAACTTTTTGGCAATGAATTATGGAAGAGAAAATTCAGGTACTTTTAGTTCTGGGTTTGTTTTTCATTGGTCAGATAGCACCACAAGGCAAAGACACATGTGATCTAACATGTGTACCAGAAATTTCTCTTCCATAATTTATTTAAAAAAATTTCTGATAAAACTTAAATAAAAGCAAAATGTTAAATTTATAAAAGTTTCCTATTTGTTCCTTATCTGATCCTTCTGTCGGATTCTAATCCATATCTGATCCAATTCATATATCTGTGTATACACTCTCATTTTATAATTAAAACTAAGACAAATATTTGAAAACATGAAAAAAATAAAGAAAAACCTATTAAAATGATCATGAAGGGTTGGATGTCATTTTAGAAAGCATCTTGATGGCAAGGCAATTAGTCAAAGCAAGTTGGTTATTTAAGTGTAGAAGCAGCAGTCGAGTGAATGCTTTTCAGGTGAAGAAAGGAATGAAGAGTTGTTAGAGATGAGGGTAATTTCAGCTGGGGTGGCAGGCAATTGAAGACTAGCATGCAGCTAGTTAGTACCTTCTTGTAAAGTTTCGACTGGTTTCAGCTTCTCCTCTTGATCAGCCAAGCTATCCAGTTGTTCAGCTAGTGCGACAAAAGCGTCTTTCTTGCGATCAGTCATCTCCTTTTGTTGAACAGTATCTTTAGGGGATACGGTCTCAGGACGTCTTGAATCAACGATTTTTATCACTGCCTCTTCTTCACGACTTGATGTTGGCTCTGAAGGCACTGTAGTAAGGACATGGTAATCAAAATATTTCTTCTTTTCTCTTTCCTTCTTTACCAAAGTTTTTAAACATATTCAGGGTGGCAAGGTTCTTTATAAAAGCTAAGCATATCATTTTTTTTTTTTTTTTAAGGCAGATAAAAAAAACTGGGCTAATAATGGTACTAAAGAGTGATTACCAATAAATATAATGAAAATCTCTTATATTGTGAAATGTTAAATGATGTCTCAAACAAAAAATATTTTGAAAAAAAAAAAAAAAAAAAAAAATGAAAAAATATTTTTTAAAGGTTAATTAAAGACAGCCAGGAAGTGATTGTTTTCATCGGCTAAGCAACAATTCTTTTTATAATAAAAAACAAAAATACAAAAAAGACTGACAATTCTAGTTTAGTTTCATAATTAAATGGAAAATATTTCCCTTCAATATATGAGACTGCCATTATTATTATTATTATTATTTTTTTCAATGATTTAGCAGAATTCATGGGAAAGTAACACTCACAGTTGCATTTGATATAATCCATGTAGATGCTTAATGCCAGTTGAAGAAAAATTTTATACACACAAAATAATAATAGAATTCTAATATGAAAAAAAAGAAACCTCTTTATCAACTGGAATAAATAATGGCTCAATATCTTTACCAAACCATAGAATTCTAATCTATCATTATAAAAGGCTAAACATTATCAAAAACCTAGATTATCATAACTTAGAGTTCCGTAAAACTCCTTTTATCAAGAAAAATAAATGTAGGATCTAGGATATATATATATATATATATATATATATATAGACACACACAAAATATAAATTATATAATTAATGGATTTTATTTTTTAATTTGACGTATTTTTCTTTCTTCAAACTTTATTTTAGTAGATACCCACATTTCAGTAGACTCTCTGTTTATCTAAAACGGTATTTATTTCACTTACCAGCATGCATACTTGAGAAAATTGTGCCCTTTAAGTTTTCTCGAGTATACAGGCTGGTAGATGAAATATATACTGTTCAAAATAAACAAAGTCTCTCCTCAAATACGGGCATCCACTAAAAATAATGTTTGAAGTAATAAAAATACATACATGCATATATAAAAAAGATATATATACAATAGGATAAAGAACAAATAGGAAATGTTTAGCAATCTACTGTTTTATTTTTATTAAAGCTTCATCAGAGAATTAGGTGTGGAGAAAAAGAAGAAATTTTGGTATTTTTATGTTTGATTTTCATTAGTTAATCAGGTTTCATGTGCATTTAACTTGTTGAACAAACATTAGAATAATTTATGATGTTCCAAATTCAAGGAGAGACAAGTCACTTAGAAGTTTCAAGAAATTAATGAATTCCATGCCTAACTGAAAAACAGTAAATATTGCTTTACGCACGTAAGTGTATAATTATTCTAGTCTGTCTATATCAGATTCAGATGATAATGTATATTCATTAGTGTGTGTGTGTATCTGATGGACTCTCCTGTTGTATTCAATGTATGAGGGTCAAGCAGCTCAGTTCCTAGGAACCTACAGCCAGACACCAGCAAATATGATTTGATTATACACATTTTGAAGGACCGAATACAGAAACCTGGTACACTACATGCCACAAGGTCCCCAAACAACTCTCTGCAGGTTTTGAATTGTCCTTCTCCTAGACCAGTTGCCATCCAAGGCTATAGAACACAGTCTGTCTTGCTATTTACCCATAGCTGGAGGGAGAAGAAGAGGATTAATACCTTTCCCCAGGGTATTAGCACACAAGCGAATGTAATGGATTCAACTGGAATTCGAACTTGGATTGAGGAATCGGTGTGTATCTAGTAGACATTATATTTGGTGGTTTTTCAGATGTTGATTTGGGGATGTTTTTTATATACATAACATTTGTTTTAGATAAACATAGGTTAGATACTTTAAAATTGGATTCAATAAAGGTTAATGATGTAATGTTTTTGATATATGATTATAGTTGGTAATATAGTTTTTAGTAATCCCTCAAAGTACTTTTGTTGTAAAGAATTATATTCTTTTTTAATTAGGGTTGCATTTGTAAAATCAAAGTTATGGCCAGTTTTGTTCCTGTGTATTACGAATGGGTTTAAATGGCTGTCTAAACATAAATCTTTTATGTTTGTAGATACAGGCTTTTAGATTTCCAGATATCTCTTTGATATAAGTGATTTTACATTGTAAGCCATTTATATGAGAAGTACTGGCATTTCAATTGGTGTTGGATTTATTTTTCTTCCTAATTATGTCTCTGATTGTCTTGAATGAGTGAGTAAAACTAGCAGAATCTCTTTCTTCTTGTTCTCCATATCTCATTCTCTGATGAAGTTTTAATAAAAAAAAAGAAAAAAATGAAACATGTTAGATTGATAAACATTTCCTATTTGTTCTTTATCTTATTCTATTGGATTCCAATCTATATTTGATCCCAACTCATATATAACTACTATATGTATCCATGATCAGAACTAACTAATCTTCTGATCATGAGACAGGTTCAAATCTCAATGGCCGATTTGTCAAGGAGATAATTTCTTGAAAATATCTCTCTGGAGAGATGATCCCTGCATGCGATACTGTCGAAAAGTACCGGAAAATTATATCACAGGTTGACTCAAACCTTGTGAGTGAACTTGGGCAAACAACATTGTTCAGAAGGACTAATGCTTTTGCTTGCACAAAGTCATTGTGACCGAGTGTTTCAGAGTACTAGCATTGTTCAACTACTGATCATGCCCAATTATGCATTCTCTCTTATAATACTTTAACTAAGATCTGCTCAGCATATATGCAGTATAAACCACAGGTGGGCTCTGTTGGTGTTGAAGTAACAAAAATGTGTCCGAGCAGGCGTCTGCAACAGGGATTAGCTAGCCACCCTAACAGATGGGCATACTCAGAAACAAGCAACCAGCTATAACATTTAGATAAACTACTATGAAAATTGAATAGCAATAACTGAGCAGTACTAAAAAATAATAGCTAGACGAGATATCCCTAGATATGGTCAGTGGAATGGGAACAGTCTACGCATGTAGATTAAATAAAGGGTTCATTTTGGAATTCTCTGTAGGTTACCCGGATTGACATACATCGGATGAAGGCCAAAGAGCACAACGGCCAAAATGTTGTGATAACAACAACAAAGATGAGGACAATAGTCCACTTGTAAATAGTGTAAATAATGAAAAAAAGAATAATTGCATATTTCAAGAATCTTTTTTTTTTAAACCTCACAACTAAACTTGATTAAAAAAATTAACATTTTATAGAACATTGCATGCAGGTATATAAAAGCATGATTATGTACTAATTCAAAATTATTTTTTATAACTTTTGAAAAAAAAAAAAAAATGTTAAAATATCCATTTCAAAGAATTTTTTTTTTTTCTTTTTTCTTTTATAAACTTATAAAAGGAACAATAACTGAGGAATTCCAAAAAATCACATAATGTTTTACTTATTTTAAAACAATTAAAATGGCATGCTAGATATGGAAATTGAAAATAAAATAAACGGTAAGGAACAAGAATTAGTTACCTTTGGCTAATCGGTGTTTTTCTGTGTCGGCATCGCTGCCTGATTCTTCTGCAGATTCAGATTCCTGAAACAAGAATATTTTTCAAAGTTGAAATTATTTATATATATAAAATGCACATATAAATAAAACTGAAAATTATTCAAATAATAAAATTAAAAATTATGCAAATAATACCATGCATCCTACACACTAGTATTATGATTAGTATATGTATTATGATATAAACTAGTATTATGATTAGTAGCTTGTAAACTGAATAGATAGTTCTGGATTTTAAATAAGCTCCAGTGGACATTATTCTTCCAAACACCTTTGTAAATTATGTGTCACTGATAAATATAAGAATAGATTTAAATTTACATATTTATTTAGTCTATATCATGGTTTTATTTTTTATTTCTATAAATAAAAATAAATTTAAAAAAAAGATTAAATTTCATGATCAAACAAGATATTTTTAAAATAAAAACAATGTATATTGTCAGTGATAAAAAATTAAGTAAATTTAATCAAAGACAAACTGATGACTTAATAACTTTACAAGATGAGTGGTATTTTGAATGTATTAAAACAACTGTAAGACAGAAGAGTTATTTTTCACAAAAGACAACAACCATTGACAAAAATGTTTTAGAAAGAAAAACAATAACCAAAAAAATCCAACTACATAAAAAATAATTAGAAGAATTGGTCAGGGAGAACTTTAATATTAATATTAAACATAGAAAATAAAAAAACAATAATTCTAAAATCAAACACTGCAGATTAAAATTTAAAAAAGAAAAAAAAAAAAATGCAACAAAAATGCAAAATTTTTTTAGATCTAAAGCAAAAAGCACAATAAAACAATACTGCAAAGAAAATTGCCCCACCCACCCAAGCTATAATCAAGCCTAGAGCTCACGTTCATTGAACCAAACAAGTAAACGGACGAATAACCATATATAAATTTTTTTTCTTTTAGCAATTTATTCATGTTGTTAAAGTTAGTCAATGTTTAAAAACACCTAAGGGTCAAATCAAGAACTTTCAGAATTTTCTTAGATTTATTGCCACTGATCCACAACAATACTCACCGGTATTTTATTAGGGGCTAAACACATAGATTCTGGTGATCTCTTCATCTGTAATATAGAAGACAATGTGACAGGTGGGATAATCTCATAATCCTGGATTAACGTGAGACATTGACCATGTCAATAATGCTGGGTTGAGGGGAATGAAAGCAGACTTTACTGTCACAGTGAAAGATGAGCATTGGTGTGGATATTTGGTGCACATAAACTAAAAAGCGGAGATAACGCTAACACCCACCCTTTGCAGACCCCCACCCCAAGTCCTACTTTCTAGCTCTGAAATATTTGTGCATACTGCTGAGCAATTTGAAGAATAGAAGAACGTGCTTGATGGGAATTTAATATACCCAAACCCCAAATTTTTGTGCACAAAGGGAATGTCTGAACAAACTAAGAAGCGTTTTGGTGCCAGGGTTTAGGAGTTACATTCTGCTATCACAGAGGAAAGATTTGAAAGAATTTCCAGACAAAGATGTAGTGCTAACCTTGGTAAGATATTTATCCTCAAGAAAGAGAGAAAGAGATAAAAGAGAAAGCAATATACAATGCAATAGTAAGAGTAGACAAGCAAAAAGCTATAAAATAAATAATTTAAAACTGGAATCAAAAACATCTAATACATTGGTTCCTAACCTAGGGGGTGCTTAAAATAAATTTACACAGCACAAAGAATTGGAAGTGATTCTTTATCTCTTTATAATGTTATAAAAATTACTCCGTTCAGACCAGTGGTTCCTAAATGGTGTGGTGTGCCTCATAGGTGCAATAGAATAGGATAGCAGGTGAGACAGAATGATTGAAAGATAATCAAATATCTAGAAACAGTTTCAAGAAATTCTTATGCTAAAAATAAATGTGCTTTCAAAATTTAAAATATTAATTTGGATTACTTGTAATTGCATGGATGAGTTCCCGTATAAATAGTTATAAATAATTATTGACTGATTTTATCATTGTGATATTTTTGCAATATATCAAGTATTAAGAATATAGGAGGAGAGGACTTATCAATGATAATGATTGGACTTCGAATCCGCAGTTATCTCCCTTTTAACCTTCTACGTTTTTTTATTTTTTTTTTTATTATTTTCAAATGCACTTTTTATCACATAAAATTTGGTGAGACACAAGCAAATTTTAATTCCCAAAATGTGGCCTGGAGAAAAAAAAAGTTTGGGAACCATTGGTTTAGACTGATTCATTAATGTTCATTCTGGCAGGTTTGTGTTAACATTAGAATATATTCATTATTTTGGTAAAAAGTCAGAAAATAAAATAAAATGTGCTTATTTTTTCATTTTCATTTTAAACAAATTGTCTGGAGTTGATTTAAAGATGGAATAAAAAAAAAATAGAACTAAGGTTTCATTTAAAAGAGGTTAGGAACCAGTGTGATGTTAAGTTGAACATAAAGAATCTCAAACATTTCAATATGAGATCAGATAAGCATTGCAGTATTGTAACTGCATTAATGAAGTGCATTAACTGCATTAAAAGTTTGAAAAAGTTAGAAATAAATGTGATAAATTTAAAGCTTTTCTACAAGAAAATTATCAAATAATCTGCTCAAAATTATAGCCAGATTTTTTGTTGCTTTTAAATTATATTACATGCCAAATCTAAATACCTTGATCATATCTTGTTCATCATAAGAAACATCCAGGGAGAGGCCTCGTTTCATTGAAGAGTCTCGAGAAATACCAACTTCTTCCTTGAAGGTATCAAAGCCTAGGAAAAAAAAAATAAATAAAAAGGATCAGCAATAACAACTTGAAATGTATACAGGAGCTTATCACTAAAAACTAATAAGTTATTTCAAATATTTAATACAGTATACAAGACTATATCTATCTGATTTCCCTCAAATCAGAATACAACTCTGTGATAAATTATTTCAACTATTTCTGTCATCTGTAGCTCTACCTGGTTCTTTTCTGATTCTGGAGTCAAGCAAGGCAATAAAGCCACTAAAGTGCAAGGGGTTACTGAGTGCGAAAGAATGAGAAAAAAATGATATTAGTAAAGAGAGAAAATAATAAAAGAACACGAATTAAAAAGACAAAAGATAACGGTTTACATTGCATTTAAATTTTTGAAGATAAGAGTTGACTGGAAAGCAAGAGTTGCACAAACGAGAAGTGTGAGAGAAGAAACCGTTAGCATATAATCTAAAAATTGATCAATGAAGGTTCTTGCTGGTCAACCTTTTGATCTTTTGCCACAATTTATAAAGATGATGCATCATATCTTGTTTACTTTTCTAGCAATGACCACTAAACTGCACTAGCCTTTCATAAATTGTTTCCATAACCTGTGTTAGGTTCCCATATAGTTCTTCATCAGACATGTATTGTTTCCAGCTGACATTTAGTGCTGTTCACAAGTGTACGTACCATTTAGTTTATTTGCCAGTGATTTTGTTAATGGCTAGCTGCTTGATGTATACAAGATGACTGTTTCTACTTTTGGCCTAAAGAGTTGCACTTTCAGACATTTTTCATTTTTTAATTCCAAATAGTGTTCATGTTTAATAGTGCTGTCCATATCCTCACAACTCTAACATCTATATATTTATGTTGTTGTATAGCCCCCCTGGTGATGGGGGGGGGTCTTGGTCATTGCACCAATTTGATAATAATGTTGTATCTTCTTTCTTTCGTCTTTTCCCGGCCAGGTGGCGAAATGTATTTTTTTCTTTTCTTTTTTTTTTTTTCCTGTCCTTATGTCTTGACTACTTTCTTTTTTCTTTTTTTCTTCTCTTTCTTGAGTCCTCATCTGAAAATTTTCTTTGAATATTGCCAGGTTGTGTTGTAACCCTCATTTTGCACTGCGCCTAATGCTGGGAGGCCCTGGTCACTGTGCCAATTATGTCTAATGTTGAATAGCCCCCTCATTCTGGGGAGGTCTTGGTTGACGGCGTCAATTCACTCATATGTTGTATTTTCTCTTTCTTTCTCATCTTCTTCCAGATGGTGATCGCTAGTTGTTTTGAGTCCAGAGATAAAAGAACTTCAACACAGGAAATTTTAAACTTAATTATTTTATTAATGCTGACGTATACATCTTCTCTTTATCCAGTAGGGTTGTTCTCCCCAACTGGGGATCCATTTCAGACATGAAAGAAAACATGTCTACACTGACAGTTAAAACTTGATTCCCTGAAAACGCTTTCTCACTATTGTTCTCACGCTGGTTCAGCAAATCAAAATCAACTTCCTTGTTTTGTCTTCCATCTGACCTCAAAGATCAACCTCAGAAAGTTGGAGTAGCGATACACTTCCCCCTAAAAATAATAATCTGCTAAACTATTATTTAACAATGTGAGGAATTCAACTATGATTTCAGATATTAAAAAAAAAAATTGTTCAGCTTATCACCTTTGAATAGAGCAGAGTGCTAAAGGTCAATGAAGCAGGAGTGCTTCATTGACCTTTATCACTCTGCATTAATGATATTACTTCTCTTTCCACTGCCTTCTTTTTCAATGCATCTCAATTCCAGTAACCTCGTTAATTTCACTCAAAGGTGTTTTCTGTTGCCATAGAAGGATATGACAATACAACTATGAAATTCAAATGCACTACTTCAAAGGCAGGATAAACTTTTTGTACAGCAAATGAAGTCACATACACGGTGATAAATATTAAAAGATATGAATTCTTGTTTTAATTTTAATTTATATTGATCCCAACTTATACTGCAGCAAATTCTAATTTGAGAAGAAATAGCTCTGCTACACAACAATATAAACAAAACTGTACGAATATTATTATGAGTAATTAAATTAATTAAAATCTAATGAATAAACATGTATTATCAAACCACTGATATAGAGGTTAGTAATGACACATTTTGACCAAGTACCATCTGGTCATCATCAGGTGTCCATTGATTGGCTGGTATAGGATATCTGTTGATTATTGTATCATAATAATCCACCAGGATGAGAACAAAAGTTTGCAATACAAGTTTGACAATCACTCATCTTTGAAATGAAATAGTAAATTATAAAAAGCAGTATGAACTGCCATTGTAACCAAATGTTAAAAACTCTCTGATATTGAATATCAAAGGCTCGAAAAAGCACACAACTAATATCCCTCAGGATGTTGGCATAGTGGATAGGAGTTGATTATACATGTGTTACTTAGTGGTCATAAGATCAATCCTTGGATGTGGTTATGAAGCACCGATTTAGCAAGAATGAACAATAACTGATAGAACAAGGACAAAATATCATAATAATCAACAGATATCCAATATCAGCCCAATTAATGGACACCTGATGATGACCAGAGGGTACTAGGTTGAAAAGATGTGTCCATAATAACATCTATATTAACCAAGATGAGAACAATAGTCAAAATAATACAAGTTTATTAACAATTACTTATCTCTGAAATGAAATACTAAATGAAAACTAATGAGCTAATTTTTTATATTCGCATATGGCCTGACAATTGCATATAAGCATGAAACTGCTGGGTGCTGACTTCAATGTCCACTTTTATATTTACATATGCTTTATCCCTGATATTGAGCACTTTAACCCATAAATATAGCATACCTTAAAACTATATTTTATCATATTTTCATATATAAAGAGAGAGAGGGATAAGGGAGGGAGAGTTATATAGAGAGAAAACTTATTTGATCTTTTATGCATTTCTATACCCACACAATATATATATATATATATATATATATATATATATATATAATCATTTATTTGTTGGTTATTGGAATTTACACCGTATATACCAATCCCACAATTGTGTATATATATATATATACATATATATATATATATATATATAAATGTCTGGCTACTTGCTTCTGAGCACACTTGTTGACTAGAGTGGAAATCCCTGTTGCAGACACCTGCTCAGGAACATTTGTGTTTTTTGTTGAACACCCACAGAGCTCACCTGTAGCTTATACTGCAACTATGCTGAGCAGACCTTAGTTACAGTTTCAGGGAGAGAGCACATTATCTAGCATGATCAACAGTCTGAACAAGCCCAGTATGCTCAAACCCTTAGTCACGATGTCTGATGACTTCACGCTAGCACAACCATCAATGACACAACTTCACAACTTTTTTTTTTTTTTGGTGTGTGTGTGTGTGTGTGTGTGTGTGTGATTTGTGGATACACACTATTTGTTGTTACCACAGTGACTGATCCATTCTACAGCCATCTTCCCGTATACAGTCCATAAAGAGGAGACTTTTTTCAGAAGTTGAAGACAAACAGAATAGGAACAATGTTTTATATAGTGACTGGCTTAAGATATTACCAGCAACAATGCACACTAAAAAGTGTTTAATTCAAGAAAGAATTTAAAAAATCTCTCCTTACCAGATTGATCCATTGCAACTCTGCCAGCTGCCATTTCCATCTCATCCTCAAAGGTCACAACATCATACATGCATTTCTTAGCAACATCTTCACGGCTTATTCTTATTAAGGCCTTTTCAAGTGCATTACCTGAAAGATAATTGGAAAGACTTAAGTAAAAATTAAGTTCAACACTTGTAACAAAATTAAAAAGTTGTAAAGCCATATTATAAGTCAATAAACATTCCACGTGTTACTTGAAGATGTTAACTGAACTTAGTATGACAGTATAGTGAGGAATTGAAGTTAGCACCAATATTTCAAGAGAGAAGATCCTGCTTTCTTTGAAAATCAGCATTCAACATCTTTTTACATGGACTCCAAACCCAAACTGCAGTAGTTACTGGGTCTATAGGCTTGTGTTGCATCAATAGTTTAAAAAAGGAGGACCTACCTACCTTGAAAATCCTGGTTATTATTTATTCTTTTAATGCTGTGGGCATGAGTAATGGTAGGGGGTACCAGTAAAAAATAAGCATGAATCTCAATCACATGCAGGGTTGGCTCAAGGTACTGGCAACTCATCATGCTGCCATGCTATGTGTTTGGGATCTTCCAAAACTAAAGCTTATAAAAATATACTTGCAGTAATCCATGACTCAAGACAGATTAAATTCTTTGTCTAATTTGTCAATAGAAAATGATCTTGTAAAGAAGACAGATGTAGAAAGTGCCATGAAAAGATTTGGAGATCTAAAAGCTAGAAAAAATGTTTCAGGTAGTGCAGTTTGTGTTCACTTTTGAGAGAATCAATTTCACAGTCTTTCTTGTTGGTTCTTTGATGTTTGCTTTGGCAACAATAATTCTTTCCTTTCCTCCTCTTGTTCTTTTCTTGATCTTATATGCTCTTACAACTTACGTCCACACTTGACTATGTGACAATCCTTGGAACTAAAACAATTTTTTCTTTATTTGCTTTTCCCTTCAGTTCGCCAACCACAGGTAGGATAATGAATGTTTTCTTTAGCTTGTATTAAGTTGTATATTGTAATAAACTTATTATTCTACATTTCCAGATTTTCTCCTTGCGAAAGTTTTCAAAAATTATACTTGTAAGTGTGCCGATGTTCACCTTGCCCAGAGTGCCAGCAACCCTAGGGTCATCACTGACCACAAGACAGGCCAAATTATTTTTACGGGTATCATTATCTGTTATGGGAACGTACCTATAATAATAATGGACTCTTCCTGACTCTATAAATACTGCACCTCTCTAAGAGAGAGAGAGAAGAGGAATGAGTTGAGACCTTAACAAGTCAAGACATATTAGTTCACTCTAAGCCAGACTGACAGTTAATACTAACACCTTCAACTTATTGTATTATATTTCTGTTGTAATATATCTTTGTTATTTACTACTCTTGCGTTCATGTTGTTCTTCCTTGGTTCTACCTTGGACCATAACCGTCGTGCGAGGATATTGGACCATAAAATTATCTTTGTTGTTTTTATGACCTTTCTGAAGTGTACATGAATTCAGTCACTCCTAATTTTCATATTTTTAAAAGGAATAACATATTTCTCAGCATCAAATATATCCCTCCACCCGCTATCTACAGTTGTGAAAATTTGCCCCGAGTGCTACAGGCCCAAGGTTACAGTTTTATTTTACTTTGTTTATTTCATATTTATTTATTTTTTTTGCATGTGGAGAAACAGGTGGAGAGTTCTTGATGCTTGGAAATAAATTGGCCTAAGAAAGATAATTCATACAATGAATGACGTAATTCACTGGTCAGTATTTGGACATGTTGATACATAGATTCGTGAAAAGCATTGATCTTCATGAAGTGATGCGACGTAATAAATACTACTAAATGCAACATGCAATAAATCAAAGAAAGACGACTCTTTTATGGCTACATTCACGATACACTGGAGAAAGACAAAAGAACATCAAATATGATACAAAACAACTACAAAGATGATTAAAATGTACAAAGAAATTTTACTAGAATTAAAATTGACAGAATACCTGATGCTTTGTCACCGTTCTTCTCCACCCAAAGATGTAGCATTGCCAAAGCCTGATCGTTTACTGTGTTGTATTCGGTCTTGATTTTATTAATTTCTGACATGGTAATGTCTAATTGTTGTGCCAACATCACCCAGTCACCTTGCAGTGTGTCTGCAACATCAGTAATCTTCATTTGGGCTCGGCTGATGGTATCTTGGAGAACTACAAGTAAAAATTTAACCAGAGTGGTAAAAAAAAGAAAATAAGGAATATGAGAAGCAGAAATAAAAAATAGTAGTAGGAGGAGCAATGGTAATAGTAGCAGTTTCCTTATAAGGAAACATTCAGTATTCATTGACCAAGCAAACAGTACTATTGTCAGTTGAAAGTTTATTTTTCATCGTTCAACTAGAAATCTATTCACAGGAGTCATGGTATTAGATGTTTTTCCTTTCACCCTAACTGGGTTAGAATCTTTTGGCCCTGTGAAAAAGTAGCAAATTAAAACAATCCAAGATTATTTTATACTCGACGGTTCATGTTAGAATTTAGAGTCCAGCTAAAGTCAAGGACAAATGACATCTTCTTAGAGAATTTTGTAGCTTTGAAATAGATACATTTGTAATTTGCATTACTCAGGTTCAGCCCGACCAACCTGAACTCTACAGTCACAACTGGTTTGATCATATATATATATATATATATATATATATATATGTATGTATATATATATATATATATATAGCAATTAGTATCATGAAAAGAAAAACAAATAGATTCTATTTGTTGCAGCTAAGTTCCCAGTGTAGAAATATTATGAAAACTAGAAAAAAATATTTGAGGTAAAAATTGCCTTTCCAAAAGCATACACAAATGTTTTCCTTCTTTGAACATTAAGAGAAATTAAAATCTTATACTCAATGATTACAATAATAATGATAATGCATATTATTATGGAAAAAAAATATTGTATATTTTTAATTATATATATATATATATATATATTATATATATATGTATATATATATATATTATATATATATGTATATATATATATATTTTATATATATATATGTATATATATATATATATATATATATATATATATATATATATATATATTATATATATATATATATTATATATATATATATATATTATATATTATATATATATATATATATATATATATTATATATATATATATATTATATATATATATATATATTATATATATATATATATATATTATGTTTAACGTTCTTTTTATAGATACAAGTATTTAAGCAAATGCTCTGTTTTATAATAAACAGTATTAAATAACATTTACCGGCCTGAATGTCCGAGAAATTTTCATAGAAAATTTTCGCTCTCCGACAGGAATCGAACCTGTATCCTATACGGAACCATCATTTCGCGTGATGTGCCTTAACCTTTCAGCCGCAGATGAGCGTCTGGTTAGCAAGGTCGATTTTACTATCTTTAAACTTAAATCTTCCATGAATCTCTTCTATTCATATCTGCTCTAGCGTATCAAATGTAAACAAATGACGTCATATATTTTAGAATTGGACATTGTCCGACAATTTATTTAAAGACATTTATATTATGTTTAACGTTCTTTTTATAGATACAAGTATTTAAGCAAATGCTCTGTTTTATAATAAACAGTATTAATATATATTCTATATATATATATATATATATATATATATATATATATATATATATATTATATATATATATATATATATATATATATATATATATATATATATAAACATAAAACATTAGGCAGCATGTATTTTATATACAAAGAAATAATCACGCATAGAATCAATCAGCAATATTAATGCGATTATTGGCGCTATCCCATCGCTAGTAGAATATAATATATGCATTAAAATACTGTTAATCCATAGAATGATGTGATCCTCATCCATAAAACTGTTGTCAGTTGTTTCCA
Source organism: Acanthosepion esculentum (assembly GCA_964036315.1). Lineage (NCBI taxonomy): Eukaryota > Metazoa > Mollusca > Cephalopoda > Sepiida > Sepiidae > Acanthosepion > Acanthosepion esculentum. Next base: position 69,669,983 of record OZ038498.1, on the reverse strand, counting down.
GTTTATATATTTTTTAAAATGCTAGTACTTTCGAATAATCCTTTATTCATCCTCAGGCATAATTTTTCCTTTAAAATTAAAACTTGGAGGCAAAATAATTGTTTGTAGACTGAAATGCTAGGTTTTTCAAATTTTTATTTGAATTTTTTTGTGATGTGGTAAATCCACATATTCTATTTTTACAAGTGTTTTCAGTTAATATGTCATAAACTAAGTATATAGTTCAATTAATTTCGTGTAATGTCTCAGTAGTTTTTTTAATGAATTTTTTTTGCGACTTTGCTCTGTATTTTTACCCTTCTCTCTCAACTAATGAGAAGGCAATAAACAAATAAAAAATGAAGAAGAAATGACTGAACAACTAATGCAAAACAGAAGTTTGCTTGTCCAGGGTATAGTTATTGTGACTAGAAATCTACCAAAATATGCGAGGCACCCCCACATAACTTCTGCTATGAAAAAGAAAGGAATGCTGGTAAATGAACAGAAGAATTTTGGCAAATCAAAAGAACAAAGAGACACTTGATGTTAGCAGAAATCAAACAATTGCACCAAGTAGTCTGGAGCCTTAAGTGTATATAAAGAGATAGATGACAGACAGCAACAGAGAGGAGTCAGCCAATTGTATTGTGTGAAGAAACCAAGCAATCATCTGCTTGACACTTTCCCACACTTTTGAGGGCCAAGAAAACACAGAATTTTACACACACAACCTGTTTCCAAAATAAACACACTCCTAACTACGACCAAAGTCTGACTCGTAAACTAACAACTACCCAGCTGAATGAACTTTCACCAACCCAAATTACAAAGGACTTGCTCCAATCAGTCAAATAAACAAACATATTTGTTTATACCTTTGATTCTGATTGCTTATTTTGAAGTTTCTGAGAAATATTGCTAAGACCCTCTGGCATTCTCCACATTCTTTATATATATATATATTTTTTTTGAACATACGTGTGTTAGCATGTGTGATACCCTGTCTTCAACAGCTGCCGACCAGTATATATATATATATATATATATATATATATATATATATATATATATATATATATGTGTATAAAATGTTTGAATAAGGAAAAAGTAAAAAAATCTGAGATTTAAAATGTTCCACTATTTAACTTCAGAAATTTTGGGAAAGTGAATTCTGATAAAATTAAATAGAGGAATATATGAAATTTGAAAGATTTTTTCTTCTTGCTCCTTATTTAATCATTCTATCAGATTTAATCCATATTTTCAACTCACATATACATGATAGATAACTATTTTCTTAACTTACCAATTCCATGTTCCCTAAGAAGACTATGCCGCTTTCGAACTTCAAGGGCTTCTTCTGAAGTCATTTCCATGGAATCGGACTGAAAATAGGAGGAAAAAAAATGTTTTTTCAAGAAAAATAAATATAAACCAAAAGTACAAATTTTACGAAATACAATGTTTGTCTGTAAATATGCAGCCATTTTGTCTATCATGAGAACCAGTTGTGTGGCCTTGATGTAACTTAGCAACCAATTAGTTTTGGGGGTTAGCAACTCTGCCCTGTAAAATCTTCTTGCTGCAGAAACCACAGTAGTATCACTTTGCATGGTTTTGTTGAGACTCTGTGCTTCATCAGGAGTTCATACCTTATGGAGTAAGGCTACTTACAAGCATGGATAGTCTGCAGTGTTTGGATAAATATATATTAACCTACAACATAATTCTGCTTTGGATATAAAACCTAAGAGAGATATTTTGTGAGGAAAAAAAAAAGGTTGGGTATCATGTAAGTATTTGATAACTGATAAGATGCTCTCAACTACTTAATATTTTTATTTTAATTGCTTAGATTTTCTTTAATTTTGAATTTTAATGGTTTTTTTAATCAGCTAAGTTAGCATTCATATTAATATAATTTATTCTATGTATATCCTTCCCTTGTTAACTTCAAATTGTTTTGGCACCACATTTAAACAGCATGATGGCACTACGTCTAAACTTCATTTTGGCACCACATTTAAACAGCATGATGGCACTACGTCTAAACTTCATTTTGGCACCACATTTAAACAGCATGATGGCACTACGTCTAAACTTCATTTTGGCACTACATTTAAACAGCATGATGGCATTACGTTTAAAACAGATTTATTTTTTCTCAACCTTATATTATCCCCATATAATGGTCAGCTACTCGTTTTTGTTTTTTGTTTTTTTAAAAAAAAACAAAAAAACACACATCTGCTATTTTAGCAAGCCAATACCAGCTCAGTTACATTTGTGTTTGTTAAACACCCACAGAGTCCTCCTGTGGTTTATATTACAACTTCACTGAGTAGACCTTAGTTATAGTTTTTGAAAGAGAGTGCATAAATCAGCATGATCAACAGTTTGAACAAAAGCCAGTATACTAAATCCCATGGTCCAGATGACTTCTGTCTTCTAGCACAATCATCAACAGCCTCAGAACATTCTTGTTTACCCAATTTCACTCACAAGACTCAGGATTTTCATGCACTTTTCAAAGATGGTGCTCACTAGGATTGCTGCCCAAGGCCAATTACATCAAGAAGCCACCTTCCTAAGAAATCAACCTATCATCCATATAAATATCTTTATCTAATATTAAATCTGTTGTTGGGCCAAAAGTGTTTAATTCCATTATTAACTTGAATATATTATACATGGTGTAACCTAGGGAAGGTTACTGAATAGAATAATCACACAAAGGTTGGTAATGGCCGATAATACTTTGGACAAGAACAACACATATAAGATTCGCTATCGGTACATAGAAGAAGTAGTCAACCTCTAGAAGTGAGTCATGTGAATTCCACAATGAATCTCCAACTGCAGACCAATATACAGTATTTACTACTGTATTTATGTGAATGTAGACATACCTATTATTGTCCGTAGGTATGCTACAACAATACATTACACTGAATAAATAAATTTTTTTAATAAAATTATTACATCAATTACAGATCTCATATTTGGTAGCAGTCATAGAATTTCTATAATTCTGAAGAGTAAAATACGATTCTTGTGGCCGAGGAGAAATCCTGTAAAGCATTACATAGATATAAAATAAGAAGAAAACAGAGTAAATCAAAACAAGTTACCTTTGATACATCAGGTAATACAATGTTGAGGTTGCAAATTGGGGACTGAGGAGCTTCTCCCCTGGCCACCTTCGGTTCTTTCATGAAAGCAACACGAGCAGCTGGTTCTTGGTCCAAGTCACGCACCTTCACGGTACATGGAAGGCGGTTTTCTCGGAATGCTCGGAAATGTACATATAGTTGATCACCAGATTTGGTAACAGGGATCAGGTTGCCAGCCATTTCCACATACTGTGGTCGGCCTTGTAAGACCTAAACAGATTTAAGACAAGGAAACATTCTCAATCAAGGAAATCATAACAAAATCAATGATGTTATTTGAAAATATTAAACAGAAGTTTTGATGCATTAAAAAATTCATGCTCTATAATCACCCTCTTTAATAATTCAATATTAGAGGGGGAGAGAACGAGAGAGAGAGAGAGAACGAGAGAGAAAGAGAATGAGAGAGAAAGAGAATGAGAGAAAGAGAGAGAGAGAGAGGGAGGGAGAGAGAGAGGGAGAAGAGAAGGAGAGAGAGAGGGAGAAGAGAGGGAGAAAGAGAGAGAAGAGAGAGAGAAGAGAGGGAGAAAGAGAGAGAGAAAGAGAGAGAGAGAAAGAGAGAGAGAAAGAGAGAGAGAGAGAGAGAGAAAGAGAGAGAGAGAGAGAGAGAGAGAGAGAGAGAGAGAGAGAGAGAGAGAGAAAGAGAGAGAGCGAGAGAAAGAGAGAGCGAGAGAAAAAGAGAGAGAAGAGAGGGAGAAAGAGAGAGAAGAGAGGGAGAAAGAGAGAGAAGAGAGGGAGAAAGAGAGAAGAGAGGGAGAAAGAGAGAGAAGAGAGGGAGAAAGAGAGAGAGAGAAGAGAGGGAGAAAGAGAGAGAGAGAGAAGAGAGGGAGAAAGAGAGAGAGAGAAGAGAGGGAGAAAGAGAGAGGAGAGAGAGAGAGAGAGAGAGAGAGAGGGAGGGAGGGTAACCAACTGTGCGTGTGTGTGAGAAAGAGAGAAAAAAAAAGAAAGAAGAAATGTTGCTACTACTACCAAAACTTAACAGCCTATTGAATGACTTTAATTATGACAACTTTGCTAGCACCATATTATGGCATATGCAAATCTCTGAAAGAAATGAGTGCAGAGCACAAATGACTTAGCCCTTGCAAAGCTGGATATCATTACTAGTATCTATACAAATTGATAATAATTGTAAAGTATGAACAAATATAACTGAAAGTTACAAATTTAAAACGAACAAAAGAGTTTAACAAACCAGAGATTTCATTCCGACTTAGACAACAAAATAAATCTGTTTACAAAGTGAAGGGAGAACAAGAAAGACGGGATAGTTTTTATTTTTACCTCAACATCACGGCTTCGAGCAACTTCAATAAACTTTTCTTGCTTTTCTAAAGTTTTGTCCACTTTATCATCAGTCATACAGAACATTCGAAGCTTGCCCTCTTCTTGAGCATGACGCTTTGCAAAGATGACAAACTTAGCCATGAATGGTACGACAACTGCCTCTTGATATAATTCAGTAGCCATTCTGCTTGCTTCGTTCACATTTTGACAATCCATCAGCCAGAATCTACAAAAGGAATATTCATAAGATGTGATCTTTTTTTGCGATTGCCTTATTTTTTTTAATCAGTTCTAGTTGGTTTGAAATTGGAATTAAAAATTAAATATAAAGAAAAAATACTCCCCGTCATGCTTTGTCAACAATTTAATTTAGACAATTGCCAAAAAGTAATTTTAAATTTTAATTTAAAAAATGCATACCAGTTTTTGTCTGCTGGCCTGAGTATTCAAGGAATTTTACTAAAGAAAAACATGAGCTCTCCAGAGAGGGCATTTTTTTTCTTAAATAAAATTCCTTGAATATATTCAGGCCGGTAGATGGAAATAAATACATATACTGTCTGATAAATAAATGAGGTGTCTACTGAAATATGGGTATTCACTAAAAGGAATATTTAAAGTAATAAAAAAATCCTTGATTGATAAATAAAAATCTGTTACTTTAGAAAATTACTACACACGCACACATATATATATATATATATATATATATATATATTTCAGTTGCATGTATATTAGTTTGTAAGCCCGGGTTTCATGCATTTGTGATCAGACAACTGGTTTATTATATATATATGTGTGTGTGTGTGTGTGTGTGTATATATATATATTTTTAGGCATTTAAAACAACATGCCTGGCCGCATACACAATTCCGGAAAATCCTCGTTGAAAACACAACTATACTTAAACATGAAAACAATAAACAAAAACTAAAAATTCTTGAAGCTATATACATAAAACAGTTGAAACCTAACCTGAACGAAATAAACTATGAAATCTCCACAAATATCCTTAAATGCCTATAATTAGTAACAGAAGCCATTGGTTCATACCAACGGCTTTCCATACTCAATACTCATCAGATTCACTCTCGCGTGGTCATGTGTGACGTCATGAGCTGTTGTGCGATTTTCGCTTTCAGCGTCTTATATGCACGTGTTTATCGTTGCTTGGAAATCATCCATGTAAACAAAACAGACTATCATCAATTTCTTGTTCGTGTATTGCTTAATATATTGTGTAATTGTCATCTTTGATAATGGCTTATGTAAGCCGAAAGCTTAGATTGGATTAAAAATATGTATCAATATTGTGATTTTCTTTCATTGTTTAATGATAATGTTATTAAGCTTATCAGACGATATGAAAAGAACTTACATAAAATATATAGACAGCACTTGTCTATATTATTTAATGAAACATGTATGAATATATATGTGTGTGTGTGTGTGTGTGTGTGCATACATGTGTCTGTGTGTGTGTGTGTCTGCGTGTATATATATATATATATATATATATATTTGTGTACATGTGAATATATAAATTTTAACATAATATATTTGTATGTACCTGTTTATTTGTATATAGGTATGGATTTATATTCTAGTATGTGTATATGTAGATTATATTGAAAATATATATAAGATATGTATAATACTCATTTAAATATAATTGTATTTAAATAATACTTAATGGATATATTGAAGAGCATATTTTTTTTAAATTTTATATTTTTAAAAAAGAAAAAAAACAACACAAGAAATGAATACCTCTCAGGAAATGTTATTCTTTTATATATTTTAAATAAACAAAATGCTATCCGTTGAAAATGATTATACTAACCTGGCTGAAACAGTAGTTGTGAATGAAACACAGTCATTGACAAAAGTAAGTTGGGTGCTTGCTGTTATATCTTCCCAAACAGCTGGTGTCGTTCCTCCTGAAAGAAAAAGTTAATTGAAAATCAGCGCTTGACAAAAATAAAATTTACAAATGATAATCCTCAAAATAGATATACAGCATATCAGATTTTTATTAACACAAAAGGATGTTTAGAAAAGTCGTACATTTTAACAATGAAAAGATATGATTGAACACACTCCCAAACTAAGGCTCGTTATCAAATTGTAATCTATTATGGGCTACTAGGAAGAAAAGAAAATCATAAAACCATAAATTTTATAAAATATTTGTAAAATGCAAAAAGAGCCATTTTGTTTTTTAATTGTCTAATATAATTAAAGAGTAAAGTTCTGCAACATTTGCTAAAAGAGAAAAGTACTTAATTCTAGTTTTCAGGCTAAGTTCAAACTTCATCACATACACAAAAAACAAAACTCTGCCGATGTATAGCAGCTTCTCTACTAATTGCCTTACAGTTGACCGATGATCAAATCTTTTCCTTAGATTCACTTTTCTTTATTTGACATCTTAAACTTACTTTTCTTTTATTACCATGGTACTTTCATTGTCTTAATATAGTCTAACATTAGTAGTACAGTGTAACCCGGATATAAGAGAGTTGTTGGGACCGGAGAAGAAGTCTTTTATATCCGGGTTTCTCTTATATCCGGGTTTGGTCTATTATATATACCTTAACACAGGCTCTAATTTGGGACCCGAGAAAATCTCTCTTATATCCGGGTTACACTGTAGTAATATTATTTTTATTGAATGAAGCATTATCAGTCAGTTATGTGCCATGCATGATACATGCTTAGGCAATCATGTATCTTTCGATACATAACTGATGAGGCAGATTTTTTTTCCCACAGTAGGTCGCCATTACTTTCTGTGGTAGACCATTTACCATCCAAGGCTATAGAACCTGGTCTGTCCTGCTATTTACCCATAGCTGGAGGAAGAAGAGGATTTATACCTTTCCCAAGGGTATTAGCATGTAAATGAACATAATGGATTCGACTGAAATTCAAACTCTGCTCTCCGATTCCTCAATCCGAGCCGCTATCCATTAATCCACTGTGCCTCCTGTAGGGGAAGCATTATACAAGTCATAAATTAACAATGCTACATTTAAAAGAAATAAAATTAAGATAAGCTAAGTTATATAATTTGATAAATTACCAGAATATATTAAAATGGATATAAAAATTATTAGGTCATTCTTCTGTGGAGCATTGGTTAGCAAGCTGACCTAGTAAAGTATGACTACTGTAGTAAGTTTGATTCTCACTATGCACCTAACACTAGTGGATTTGTGCCATACTAAACCAAGTTTAATATATTACAGAGACAACAAGACCTGATTCTTGCGTAACTGTAAAGAGATAATTCTATCGGAGAACAATATGAATGGCAATTGTAGGAAATAAATTGCTATCAAGTTCTGTTTGGAAGCGGTAAACTTTGTAAGTTTTTACTTAGGTTGGAGTTGGAATAAAATGTTTATCACAAGACTTGCATGAATAAAAACTGCTACGTTTAATAATGAAATGAAATAAAAGCAAATAAAAATGACCGATTTCAAAGCATGCCTTACAACAAAATACAACACCAAAATCATAAATAGATGAACATATGTCTGAAGTGGCAGAAATGTGAAAAAAATAATTAAGCAAGTAATCTTTCAGATGTGCAAAATCTGCAAAATAGCAAATCTTTTACTTAAAAATATAAATTTAGAATTCTGTTTATGCTAATAATCCACTGAAATTTAAAAAAAATTATTCCACTGATTCAGTCCCACTCTTGCTTATTCAATAAATGCTCTGCTATCCCAAATTATTGAAAATATATATATATATATATATATATATTATATATATATATAATTCAGTGACTTCCATCTGTCTGTCACACCCTCTAAAATAGCCATATATTGTCTGATCAAAACCAAATTTTTGGGAGAAGTGCAAATATGTAAGTGAGTACAAAGTACAGTTGGTTTTACTAGTGTGCATAGCTTAGTACAATAAATTTTCATTAATTTTTTTTTTAATTATTTAACATACAAAATACTCCCACTATTTTAAAGACAATTTAATGATTAAAATAAAAAATACTTATTTAATAAAAATGCAATATTGTTTTTTCTTTAAATTTTTATATACAAGAATCCAGTTTCCAATTCACTCTGCATTTGTGAGAACTATAAACAAATGCTTCAAAAAGTTAGAATTTGGCTCCAGAAAGAAATATTTACACATGGCCAGTTGTATGTTGCATGCTCAAGAATAAGAAATTCTAAGAATTTATTCTTTGCTGTTAAAAAGAAAAAAAAAATTTTCTTAAAATATGTTTACTATGAAGTCCCATAAAATTAAATTAAAAGATATTTGCTAAAGTGTAAAGCAGGGTTTTGTCAAAGTATTTTTCCAAACAAATCAGCTTATTCAAATTTCACTGATTGGTTTTCGAAATTGAACAAAATGTAGAGTTCGTAAATCTCAACAAAAAAATGTTAGCAGTTACTTCAACAATACTAAATACTTGGGATTTCAACATGCATCAGTGTGTTGCAAAAATAATAGTATGATATATCAATCCTGGCTCGAGGCATTCAGAAGTCTAGTCGCACTGAGGAGCTGTGATACAGCGAAACAGTAGTCTGTGAATGACATAATTTAGCTCTTGAAAATACATTTCAATTGAGCACTGTTGAGTGATAAGCTAATTCTATAAACAACGGCCACCTGCACTAATGCAAAGCTCTTCAGTAAAATGAATGGAGCACTTTGGTTGATTGGCATTTGTTTACATTTGTAAAAACAATACGCTAGATTTAGTTGTGTAACTCTACCGAGTGAAGATAGCTCTGGCTGACACAAAATTAGTTGTGTTTCAATCCTGGCTTGAGGCATTCGGAAGTCTAGTCGCACTGAAGAACTGTGATACAGCGAAACAGTACTGTCTGTGAATGATATATATATATATATATATACACATAAAATACACATACACATAAAATTTGTCACTTTGCTAATTAATGTTATATTCAGTCCACGGATTCCAGAGTTTCGTAGACAAACCTTTTTTTAATCATTTCGGCCACTCATCAGGAGGTATACTACTACTAATAAATATTCTCAGGCGTGGATCGAAAACAGTGTTGTAAAACTTCACAAGGGTTAGTTTTCAATCTGTGCCTGTACCATGCCACACAAGCAGGAAAACCCAATTATGGCGGTCATAGAATTTCTGCAACCATATCACCCCTTACCTGGCTACCTAACTCCCCAGACTGCTACCCCCTTGATTATTATGCGTGAGGTGCAGTTGAATGAAATACCAACAAAACTCCTTGTAACACCAAAGATGAACTGAAGGCAAGGATTATGCCAGCATTCACCATCTTAAACAAGGAGACAGTCCCAAAAAATAGCAGGAGATTGCAAAGTCATCTGAAGCGCATGGTTGAAGCCAGTGGCGATTTTATTAAATACATTTACTCATTAGTATTTTAATTTTTGTGTAATTTTGGTAAATATATCTGTTAAAATGTGATATCAGTGATATTTTCAATGTTTGCATAATTTAGAGGACAATTTATCCATCGCATCATTCATATATATATATATATATATATATATATAAATAAATGACAATAGGAAAACAGTAATTGCTGACGCGTTTCATCAAATGTGGAATTTTTCAAAGCAAAAAACAAATTTTAATTTAATTTTACTGCTCTCACAAACAAATGTATAAAATATATTAAAATCAAAAGAAAATGGTTGAATCCATCAACACAGATTAATGATAATATTCTCCACACGTGACATTAACTCACATTATTTTCAGTTAACAATATGAAAATAGCGGTCCCTACACTCCAGTTGCTAAGAACACTCTGTTTTTCGTTTTTATTAATTTCCTTGTTTAATTAAATTCATTTTGTTTTTTGCTTTGAAAAAGTTCACATTGGACAAAACGCATCAGCAATTACTGTTTTACTATTGTCATTTATTTATAAAGATTGTCTTCTCTAAAAGTTAACTTTGAGAAATTTTCACACACACACACACACATATATATATATATATATATATATATATATATGCAGTTTATGGTCATTGATTATAAAAAGTGGTCCCACTTCTTTCAGTTGCATTCAAGTTGTCTGAAGATCACATGAGCATGAAACTCAGGTTGCAACTAGGACTATCTTTTCATAGGAATTGACTGTGTCAAGCATTTTTTGCTCTATCTAGGTAATCTAGGCATTGAGCACTTTACTGAATAGGTAAGTGTTTGCCTTTAGGAAGATAGAAAACTGTAAAAATTTCTTAGTGATATGTTTTGTTCGAAGAAAGACTTCTTCAGATTAATAATGGTTTTATTAATGGAATCAGTTTTATATATGGAAGTCGGGGAGAAATATAACAAAAACCAATTACAGTTTACATTGAAACGTTAAAGATACAGAGATGTCTTTTAGTCTTGGAGCTCTGATAAAAAAAAATAAAATAAAGATATAAGAACAGAGGAGATTTGTTTATCAGATTTAATGAGGCTCCTTTTAATTAATTTGAAACAATTTAGAATATTTGGAACACTCTAGTTGTAGTGGGTCTTTTAAATAATAATCTATAAACAAGACAAAAAAAGAAAAAAAAAAAGAAACAGTAAAGGCAAAATCATTGAAATTGCATAAATTGTTGAAATGAAGAGAGAACTGAAATAGATGCAAAGGAAAAAAACAGAGCAATTAAACATAAACATGCAAAAATTATATATATATATGTATATATGTATATATATATATACATATATATATATATATATATATATATACATATATATATATATATATATATATATATATATAAAAATCATGCAGAATTGAAGTAATTGCCCTTTGCAATCAAAATATCATTTTTTTTTAAATTTAAAATGGCAATATTCTATTTATAAGCATAATTTTTTTTTTTTTTTAAATTAGTTTTCCTCAAAGAAAAAATGCAACTAAAAAAATATTGAAATGAAATATTCAATGAAATGAAATTCAAAAAATTTGGCATGTTTTCATAAGTCTTGCATAATCATTTTAATAAAGTCATGATGTGTGTGTGTGTATGTGTGTTTACAGAAATACTCAGTCTACGAATTAATGATTCCATTATCACCAATCAGATAAACATTAACAGATTTTTTTAGGCTCAGTTTTTTTTTTTTTTCCATATAAAGACAACTTTCTGATTTGTTTTCTTCACAATGAACCAATATTTAAATCCTTGATCTTTGATTCTTTTTGGTCAATATCAGGCTTATCTGAGGTACTAACCATTTATTAATCTATTTATCTCCCCCAAAGCACCTTGCCACCATCAGTGGCTCTATGCAGTTTTTAAAGTGTACCATTATATATTATAATACATATTTTCTTTTATATTCCAAGTTTTGTATAGAGTCCAGTGGAATAGCGAGAGTGTGTAACACCCAGGGCAGCCCTTGAGTTTGCCAGCCCCCCACAAAAAGTACATAATGCACAGTGATCCACTCTTAAAGTTTATATATGAACTAGTTTGTTTACCAAATATAGTATGTTTTAAATAAACATCAAGAATACTAAACGATATATAGGGAAAAAGTGTAAAAAATTAGGACCATCTTTATTTCTGAAATGAAAATTACAACTTTCTACAAAATATATTTTCTTGCTTTTTTGTTGGCAAATTCTTCAATGACATCATCAAAACTATTTCATCTGTCAATTTTTGCTCTATAGACAGTCTCTCAAGATTTTTCAACTGCAAAGTGCTCATAGTAGATCTTAAAGTAATTCTTGATCAGTTTTAGTTTTGAAAAACTTCTCTCACAGATAGCAACACTAACAGCAATTGTGAGGAAATTATGAAGTATTATTACTATATTTAGAACCAAATTCCCATGGTTATACTTTTGAATAAACTGCAAAAGTTTAAGGGAGCCTTCTTTCCATGTCTGTATTCTCTCTTTAATAGCAGCGACAGCAATAAAATGCTGAAGTCTTTTTCTCTCAATGAGGATCTCCTCTTTATCAATGTCATCATGATCTATTTGAAACTCATATTTATCATCCAAAATATCCAATCAGATAAGGAAGGCATATTTCATAGAAAGTCCATGAAGTTGTTAAAATGTCAAAGTTATTTCTTGGTTTACTTGCATAAAGAGATTTGCAGTTTGTGTTATTCAAAATAACAAGAGAGATAGTTGAAGTAAATAGGTTTTTCTGCTTGATGAGAGTGAACTGTTAAGTCTTGTTGAATGCTTAATAGCCAATAATAGATAGGTCAATATATATATATATATATGTCATAGTTTAAGTTACTCAAAATCAAAAAGGTCCTTCAAGTGTGAGTACTGTCCCGATATTAAAACGACTATTAGTGCAATACATTCTATACAGGCTTATAGCCTACAGCAGACACAAAAGTGCTACCCCCATAAAGCACTGCCCTGGGCCCCCCCCCCAGCTATGCTAGTGATAGAGTTTCAACATACTTTACTCTTGAAGGTTATCATATTTTCTTCAAAAACAATAATGCATTAAATTTAAAAAGTTAATTGTGTAAAATTTATTTGATAAAGCACATGGGATTTAGAAAAATTGTTGAACTATAATAACTTTAGACTACTTGTTTCCTTCTCATATGCGAGTCTATTCTATTGATAAATAGAAAAATATATAAGAAAAAAAAATGAATCTGGGATATTGGGTGCTGTCAAAGATGATCTTCAATGCACATTCAATAGTGAATGGCTAAAAGTGTTTCTGGGGCACATTTCAGATGCAATGGGACAATGTTTTCAGTGCCTCAGTTTAAAACCATAAAGGGATAATTAAAACAAGTGAATTAATTCACAACTTAGAGTGCGCACACACGTACACACACACACTAATGAAACCTGAAGCCAATGGAACATTAACTGAAAAGAAGTTTTGAAAATAAAAGATTTATCTTATTTTTTTGATCTGCAGAAATTTTAAATATTTAACTTGGCTTTGTGGATGTTTCCCTTGACCGATTAGATTGTCGAGATGCCATGCTGAACAATTTCCTTTTATGGCATCTCTGGAGAAAATGTGAGTTACTTGACAGTACCATCTCATTTCCTAGTAACATGTAACAGGTCGTACCATGTTGCACAGTACCAGCAAACAATCCCTGACATGAGCTAGGCTTCACAAGGCTAAAGGGTTGCAGCTGCCCTGCTATTTTACTCAAGGGAGAAATGGATTTGTGTCTTTCCCAAGAGGCTTAGCATGAAATGATGGTAGGGTGTTGCAGCTAGAGTTTGAACCCAGTTTGTAGATTCCTTTTGCCACACTGTTAACTGTTAGGTCACTCACACCTCCACTGTGTATATTGTTTTTTAGGTTTAATAAATTACAAGCCATAGCATGCATTAAAGTTCGAAAGTCTCTCAAAAGCTAAGCAAATATATTTTTATTTAAATCAAGGTTTTCAAAATATTTTCAATCACATAAGGATTGAATAAAATTCTAATATAAAACATGCTTCTGGAAGTGTTTATCGTTTCTATCAGTATATATTTCTCTGCACATGCAAATGTCACAGATTATGCACATGGAAAAAAAAAAGACAACAATATTACAAAAAATATAAACATTCCACAAAAAAACAAAAAAAAAACAAACAAAAAACAAACAAACAAAAAATTCAACCCTTCAGTATTCAAAATGAAATTCTACTTTTTTAAAATATTCAAAACTATAGCTCAATAATTTTTTGGGAAAAAAATTACTTTTAATTGCAAATTTCATAAAATTATGAAAAAAATAAAAAAATTTTTTTTTTTAAATTAAAGCCCTATCCCAGCCCAAATGAAACCATATTTTATGATTTTTTTAGATGAAACATTGTCAACCATTATTAATTTTTATTACAGGTTTTATTATTTACACCAACACTTTTTTTTGTATTATTATGTTTATTATTTTTGATTAGTATTTATTTTCACTTGGCTAGTAGGCATCTATCAGTCTTGGAAAACTATAGAGGCTACTAGCGTGGCTAGCTAATCCCTGTTGGAGATACCAGTTTGGGTACATTTGTGTTTCTTCAACACCCACAGAGCCAACCTGTGGTTTATACTACAATTATGCCGAGTAGACAGTTTCTGAGAAAGAGCCATTAATATGGCTGAACAAGGCCAGTATGTTCAGATTCTCAATCCCAATGACTTGTTACATCAAACTAGCACAAACATTGATGAGTTCTGAACAGTTTTGTCTATTGATTTTCACTCAGAGGGATTCAGTCAATCCAGGTTATTGATTTCAGGCATTTTTCAATATGGTGTCGCACATTGAGATTGTCACTTCAGTCTGATATTATGAAGAAGTCACTTTGATAAATCAACTCTGATTAGATTTGAATTAGAGTCTCATTGTTGGAAGGTTAACTTTTTAACTCCTTACCCACGTGCCCATTAATCTGAGTAAAACTGATTTTTATCAGTTTTACTCAGATGAATGAGTAACTAAATAGTAACTAAATAAAGTAACTAAAAATTTAAGAAAAATATTTATCAAAAATTAATAATGAAAAAAAAAATACATTTTCAATGTCACTGCCCATGGCAATAATTATCAATATTAATAATAATAATAATGATAAAACATGCATTGTCAACTATTATTCATTTTTATTATGTTTTATTATTTAGATCAATCATTCTTTATCATTAATTTTGATTAGTATTTACTAGTCAAAATTAATAATGAGGAAAATAAATTTACTTTCATCTGAGTAAAATTGTGATAAAAAAAAAAGAAATCAACTCATCAATACAAGTCAAAATTAATAATAATAATAATGCTAAAAAACATGATCTGAAAAGAAAGCTAACATCTTCTCAGGGTCAAAATATAAAACAGAATTAAAGTAATAAAACTTGTACATTTTTTATTCAATATTTTTTATTATCTAATCATTAATTAAAAAGAGGCTTCAAATTTGAATAAAGAAGGATGAATACTGACATTTGAAATATAAACTTCATGCCACTGATTTTACAAGATAGGTTGAGAGGCACAGATACCAAAAAGACAGAATACTTTAAAAGAATAAACTGCATAAGCAAGTCATTCAGTGCTAAAAGAAAACTATTGTCTACAAAAAAGTTTTGATGAACAAAATCTGAACACACCATCCTACCTGTTTTCTCACCTGATTATTCAGCCTGATGGGGATAGAGCTGCTGATTTCTTGTTAAGCAAAGCGTTACTTTAGAGGGGGTTTCAATTGAGCCAAGTTCAACAATGCTGACATGCACCGCAACGAGTCATGTAGCTTTCTCAGACGAAGATACAGTGGAAATGTTTCAGAAAATATCTTCTGGGAAAACATTTGTCAGAAGCAACAACAACTGTATTTCAAAAAGATTTGTTTCCTTTTAATTGGGAAATTGTCAAAAGAATATGAAAACAAAAATTAGATATACTGAATTTTTAAAAAATCTTTTAAAGATATAAATGATGTTTTTTTAAATTAATTTAAATTTTTTTTGAAGGGTAGATTAGGAGGTAGTTTTTCTTTTTAATTGTGAATAGTTTTTGAAAGACTGTTGGGTATTTTGTTTTTTTGAAAACAGTTTTGTGTATTTGAATTTTTTCTAAAATGATGCTTAGTATTTAAATATATATTAATATTATTTTAGAATATTTATTAAATATTTTAGATATAAGATTATTTTTCTTTTAATTGTTGAATTGATATTTTTCATTGTATTGAACAAGGATGCCTATGGTGGCATAATAAATTAATTGGAAAGATTTTCTTTAATATTTTGTCTTCTAGAGAATTCTTTTAGTGTATAAAAATAACTACATTATGTCAGATACTTTAACATTTTCATTTATTTTTTTAATTTCATCTGTTTATTTCATTTACTTAATTTTATTTATTACTTTTTTCATGCATTTGCAGTATTATTGTTTACTTACTGGATTTTCAAATCAGCATCAATTGATGGTTTATATTGAGATCAAGTGACAACAAGTCTTATCAATATTCCAGGACTCACTGCAGTATTCTTTCTGCTTTTGATTTGATTGTTGGGTTTAAAGGCATATCAAAATTTGTTAGGTCATTTCATGGATAATAATCTAGCTGTTTAGAGCCAGTTTCTGGATGACTGATTCCCTCCACCCTCAGATTTCCAGTTTGTGCAGCCTTTGTGCCTTAGGCTTTTAGGATAATTCCCAGTGCTCCAACAGTGATTGGCACAACTGATTATGTTCCATAATTTCAGTTCTCTGGAGTGATTCAGATACTTGTCCTGTTTTTACTCCCTTTCAATTTTACACTGTGCACTAGTGGAACAGTGTAATCTATTCTTCTTGTTCATGGTAATATGATCTGGTTTTCTGGGTTGGTTGATTCATTTGAACTTCAAAGTTCCAGAAGATTTTGTGTTTTTCATTCTAAGACAATTGCTGGTTTATGCATATACACCATTTGTTTATATGGTCAAATCTATCATTTGCATAATTCCTAGTGTATCACTCTTCCCACCCAGTTATCCTTATGCTACATTCTCTAATTACATGGTTGATTGTCTTATTGCCATTTTCTCACCATCTGCATTTGCTTTTCTCCTGTGTTTTATCTATTGTTAGTGTGTTTTTTTTTTTTTTTTAAGTCAACAGAGTTAAAAACCGTTTCCCCTGGAATCTCACTGGAGTACATTAAACTATTTCATTGATTTGTTGTATTTTTATGCCTCTCTAACTTACAAAACTTAGTTCAACATAAGCATTCGACTAGAACTGACTCAGTCTGCATTTATAGAATGATTTTTCACTATGTGAAGACAGACTGACACAGCTTTCGATCCTACATGATGGAAGCTCCCCTCCCAACCGCCTTCAAGTATGCTGTTGCAAAAACTGCTGCCCTTGTCACTGATTGGATCCTTTCTGGCATGGAGAGTTTTATACCCACCAAATAATTCCAGCAAAAACCAAACAGTCAACCCTGGTTCACCACTGAATGCACTGCAGCTATAACTCACTGAAACCACTACTTAAATATCTATTGCAAGGAGCAAAGTAGTTTGGCCCTCCCTACATTCAGAATTGCCCACAATCGCTGCAAAAATGTTCTAGAAAACACCAAGTGCAGCTATGCATTAGCAATTCAGACCAAGGTTAAAAAGAAACGAATTGGATCCCGTGAACTCTGGAAGATCACCAACCAAATCATGAACAGAGGTAAAGCGGTAATGCCCATAATTATAAATGGTTCTGAGGTCATATCTTCCTCAACAGATAAGGCGAACCTCTTTGCCTCTCACTCATATGATTTTCTAAGCACAGCTTAGATGTGGCATGAGGCCAAAAGCATGGGGCACCCAGTGAGGATCGGACTCACTACTCAGTTGTAACCGTTCTAGCGAGACAAGTTTGCTAACCATTACACCACGTTGAGGTGCCCCTTTGCCTCTAACTCATTGTTAGATGACAAAGACCATCTCCGCCCCAAGTTCTCATGTCTCACTGAGCACAATCTCAGTAATATTACCATCACAGCATGAGTAGTCTCTTGACTTATCAAAGGACTTAACCCTTAGAAAGCCACTGGTCCAGGCAAAATTCCAGTGGTTGACTTAACATCAACCCAGAATTATCTCCAATCCTAGCAAAGTTATTCAACTACTGCTTGAAGGAGAAATCCTTCCCAAGCCTGTGGAAAGTGTTGCGTGTATGTCCAGTTTTCAAGAACACCGGCGTGTGATCTTCCTCCTCCCAGTACAGACCTACTAGTTTCCTCAGTATCATTAGCAAGCTTTTTGAGGCCATAATCAATAACAGAGCTGTCGAGCACCTAGAAAGAACTCTTCAGCAACAAGTAGTATGGATTTCAGTCAAACTGATCCACTGCCAATGTCCTAACTACCATCACTCACAGACTCGGTGACACTCTTGACGACAAATACACCTCGAGGACCATAGCACTAGTTGTCTCAAAGGCCTTCAACAAGGTGTGGCACAATGGCTTACTACACAAGCTCACCAGTTATGGAATCACTGGAAGGGTTTTCTCAATCATAAAATCCTTCCTAACAGGTAGGCCCCTGAAGGGAGTTATTAATGGCCAGTCCTCCAGAGCCTGAGATGACAATTCAGGTGCTCCCCATGGGTCACTCCTTGGACAAACCCTCTTAAATAATAATTTCACTACCTAGCTTTTTATAAGGATTTATTATTAATGTACATAAAATCAGCTTGTGAGCATTTGATAACTAGTTTTGAACACCAAATACTGTAAAATGGTATTATTCTAGAAAAATACTCAGTACTAAACTTACATATAAAACAGAGACAGAAAATGGTCCTATCTGCCTTGTAAATTTTTGTTTTCAGCAGAAGATATATTTTCAATAAACATTAAATTTTTACAGATTTTTTTTTGTCAAATAATTGTTTTAGTAGGTTTGGAGTGGTTTTGGACTATTTGTTTTCTAAATTCATCATGGAAGGTATTGAATCAAAAAATTTGAAATTGCTTTAAGGAAAAATCCTGTCAACTTTGAGGAAAAAAACAATTGGCAAATCAGTAAAGATTAAAGTCATTCACAGAGTATCTATTTTTTTTATTCTTTGCAATTTTTTTTTTAAAATTAAATGTCATTCAAACATTCAGGTCCATCATTTAGTGTTCCCTGTTGAGAATTTAATGTCTAATTTACTGATCTTAGGTATTTTAAATTCTTATAAGAGTGAATTCACCTTCTTTCAACATATCTCAGAAGTATTCCAAAAGTTAAATATTGTTTCATTTTTCCTTATATAAGTTGTTTATCTAAAAAATAAAAAAGCAGTTTTCCTAGCAGTTTTTTTTTTTTTTAAAAAACAAGCATGTTTTCTAATCATCATTTTGAAAAAGCAATCAGTTTGTATTTGTCTTTTTAAAAAAAATAATCTAAAAAATAAAAAAGCAGTTTTCCTAGCAGTTTTTTTTTTTTTTTAAAAAACAAGCATGTTTTCTAATCATCATTTTGAAAAAGCAATCAGTTTGTATTTGTCTTTTTAAAAAAAATAAATTTTGCAGTTAAAAAAAAAAAATTATTTTTTTTGAAAAAGCAAATTTTCTCTAGTCCTGTTTTTGGAAAAGAAAATTTTTCTACTCATTTTTTTTTAATGATTAAATTATTTTCTTTTTTTAAAAATAAGTTCTGTAATTTTTTAATTTTGTATTTTCCTTTTAATCAACATTTATTTTTCATTTCTTATTTTCCCACCCATCACCATAAAGATATTAATATGAACCTTTTATATACTTTTGAAATAAAGTTATACAGTTGCCACTGACAAGTCTGATATTTTAAAAAGTGTGGGAGATATTTGCTGAAACATTAGAGCGCTGGGAAGAAAATGTTAGTTAGTTAGTTCATGCAGGAAAGTTCAGAGAAGCAAGCAAAACTCAACTTACGCTTACCAGAAATACTGCATAACAGCCGCAGTGTAGGTGCATCTCCACCATACTGATTAATCATTCCCTTTTGGGCAGCCCTCGGAACTGGTATGGTTAAAGTAATTGGCTTGTGGAATTTACGCCGACGTGGTTCCACAGTAACTATAGGACTGACAGCCACACGATTACCAAGCATCTTGGCCACTAACTCTGGAGCAATCGGTTGAGCCTAGTGATATTGACAGAGATGGCATAAAGTTTTGGAATATGCTGATTAAACTACTAGCTTTTTGTTTGGTTAAAAGCAGATTATATATATAAAATAGTATCTAATTCACAACAACTAATAAATAAAAAATACTGAATTTTTTTTGTTTTCTTTTTAATAAATTGAATGCAGTGTAAGAAAATGTTTAAACAGTAATTTTTACTGGCCTCATCATTTGCCCGGAAGGCTAAAAATGAAGAAAATAAGGTTTTGATTACTATTTTTAGCCTTACTCTCATTAACAAAATAACAAATTAAAATCCCCAAATAACTCCCAAAAGCAAGAAAGCAAAACGAAAAGTGCAAATAGATTTTTTTAGTGGAGAGAATCTGAATGATACAGTGTTATATAGATATCAAATGACTATTTCAGAAAGTGTATTTACATATGCTAAGTTATTACTTTTTAATTGAAAATATATTTAATAAGGGCATCAGAATATATTTAACAAGGGCATCAAACTGATAAATACGGGAGGGGGGTGCTGAAATGTTCAGAAAACTTTCAAGAGAAAAAAAATGTATCTCTGGTTATTTGGAACTTTTCTACATCTCATTTTTTATATAGTTTTTGGCATGTTAACACCCACCATAAAACCTGACATTAATTACAAAAATTAAAATAAAAATCTGATATAAATTAAGTAGTGAAAGGAAAAGTCACTAATTAAAAAAAAAATTTCATGTTTGCAAAAGATAAAAGCAAAGACTTTAACGATACAATTAGTGGAAAAGAATATCAAAGATTTTAATAATTGAAAAATTGCATAATTTATAAACATTGGACAAGTATTTTTAATAGTTTATCTAAACATGCTAAATTATTTTATTTTATTTTTTTTAATTTGAAATATTTTAAAGGAATCATAAAAATTAACTTTTTTAAATATCTTGGACTAATGAATTATTAACCTGTTAATGCCCACCAAAAAATTTGGCTTTAATTATAAAAATAAAATGTTACAGAGAGAGTTTGGGAACTACACACACACACATATATATTTTTTTTAATTGAAATTGGAGTAGATTTGAACAGCCAAATTAGATCAGAACAATTTTGTTTACTGATGGAAATCTGATCTCGCCTATTTAGAATTGGGTCATTACAAAGAATGAAAATGATCGGAATAATTTTTATTGGTTAAAATTTGAAATAGAGCTTACTAAGGCTATGAGGAACTTTGAAATTCACATGATTTTGTGTTGAAGGCAGCACTCGTGATAATCGCGTGCAGGCCAAGGGTTGATTTATGATCAACCAGGTTTATCTATATAAACGCACACAGAAATCTGTTGACAGAGTGGTTGGCTCGTCTGCCGTCGAGTGCAGTTGAGCTGGGTAGAGAGAGGTCGGAGACTGGAAGTGACATCAGAGATTGAAACCAAATGCCCACTAACATATTTTGTCGATATAAGTACGAAGAAGCGAATTACTCCTCCAACAATCTAAGACTGCTACTGCTATTATTATTACTACTACTGGAAATGGAAACGTCGAACAAGCTACAATAATCAAAAGGTTGTTTTTGGGCTCGTTTGTCGTCGAGTGCAGTCGAGCTGGGTGGAGATATATTGGAGACTGGAAGTGACATCAGGGATTTGGAACAAAACCCCCACTAACATGTACTGTTAATATAAGTACTGATGCTTCTGCTACCATGAAGATTACTACTACTATTACTACTGCTGAGGAGGAATGCAGCTATAAACTTTAAGCAGCGCACAAAAATCTTTATCTCTCCATTGCAAGAGTTGTATATCGTTCTGAGATGATTTCACAACAAGCTAATCACAACCCACTCTCTCTCTGTCTAGAATCCAGTGTATGAGTTTTTATGTCAAATACTTTTTTTTTCTGTAATCCGTTTCTTTTCTATACTATTCTTTTCTGCTATATAAAAGACATTAACAATTCAACCATTGAATAGTTGTTTGTCTGGCTTTCTGCAGATATATATTTTTTTTTGGTGCATTCTAAATTTCTTAGCACAGACTCTCCACCCGTGCCTACATCTTCAGTCGACCGTGAATGGATGAACATCACTTCTGCCTTCTGGATCAAACCAAACATAACGTGGGGCAGGAAGCAGGATTAAACCAGTGGACCAGTCAAATGATCTACGGATTCTCAGGGGACCGACAGTCACTCCCTTAAGTTTGGTTAAGACTGAGTAGACACTTCAACCCAGAGAGTAAGACGTCAGTGGTTGAGGGGCTGGGGCGAAAGTGTTAGAAAAAACTGGTATCATTTATAGGTTTATAAAAACATCTGGTATTATAGGTCTCTACCTTGAACTGAATAATGCCCACCATTCCAAAAATAAACATATGACAGCTGTCACAATAAAATCAAAAGTGATAGTAGAGTTAGAATGAAACACGCTAATGCCATTTACTAACTAAAATGAATTAACATTTTTGTAAACCTAATATTTTTATATTATATATATTTATATATTATATATATAATTTTATAAGTTTTAGGTCCAATAACTTATTTTTAAAGACAAATTTTCTTCAAAATTAACCACAGAATCCTGTGTAGGCAAAAAATGATGGCCAGACATTTTGTTGATTTTTTTATATTAATTATATTTCTTGTTCATTGGCCAACTCTAAAGCTAAAAAACAAATTAAGAAAGTAATAAAATGGGTACCTTGAGACCTTACACTTACATAAATTAAGTAGTGAAAGGAAAAGTCGATATTTAGAAGAAAATATATATATATATATATATATATATATATATATAAAGTTATGTTTTACAAAACAGAAAATCAAAGACTTTAACAATACAATTGGTGGAAAAGGATATCAAAGATTTTAATAATTAGAAAATTTGCACAAACTATGGACATTGACAGCAATACAAATTACAAAATAGCCACAAATGAAAAAAGCAAGAAATCATTTATAAGACGTTGGGAGTTATTTAGGTTTAAAACAAAATGAAAATAGTTTTATTTTAAATTAGTGCTAAGATTTTCTACACTTGAAATAAAATCACTGTAAAAATTCATTTAGGAATATTTAGTCACTCAGTTAAAAAATTAGAAATCTTTTCCATTAGAAATCAAAAAAACAATTAAGAATAAATGCCTGTTACAAAGAAATCTACTTTCTTTGAAATGAAATACTGAAATGCACATTGCCAAAATAATGTTAGAAATTAATTCTATCAAATAAAAATTGAGTTTAAGTTATATAATTAAATTAATAGTTGGTTATTTTTTTAATTGATAGTAATTTTAATCTTTTATAAAAAATTTAATTTTACAAAAAAATTTTTCATTTATTAACCAATTAACTACACATGACAGAACTTTATCATCAAAATTTGATTAAGTGCAAACAATGGAAATTTCTGTCACATGGATTAATTTTATAGATATCTAAAACAATTTTTATGATGGCAGTTTTTGTGTTGAAGACAACATTAGGCACTAACCCTTGCTGTAATAATTAACAAGCTAGTTTCATATATTATTAACATTGTAGGTGCCTCATAATTAAAGGTCTTGTGCCAGACTAAGCTAAGCTTACTATGAATAGTCAATCTTGGTGCTGTAATACTAATGAAATCAGTAAGCAAAATACAGAGTTGTAATGAGGTGGAAACAACATTAAAAAGAAAAGTAAAATTGTCTTTTTCTTGTAACTATAGATTTAAGGTTTACATGTACTGGGTGTAACAGCAAAATTGTCGAAATCATGTTACATCATAATTGTCCATCCCACAAAATGTTTAATATCTAAAAAACCACTAAACTAATTGAGTTTCTTTTTTCCAGATTTTCAGATAAGACGTTTAGCCATCTTGACAGCATTTGTCATAGGAATCACTGAAAAACCCTTTGAGTTATTCAGCTAGAAAGAAAACAGGTTAAAATCGTTTTGTGTCAGTCCCACTGTCTTCCCAAATGAGCAATGGTGAGAGGAAAAAGATCATTCAGGACTTCAGTAATGGTAGCAACATTCATACTCTCGCTTTCCATCTTCAAAGTCCATTCGTAAACCATCAAGAGAATGGTGAATAAATTTAAAAAAGAGAGAACAGTAGAGTGGAAAACTGGATCAGGTCACAACAGGAAGAGGGATTGCCATTTCAACTTAGAGCTAAAGAGATCAATTAGAAAAGATCCAACGTGAAAGAGGAGTTTCACCTCTGACAGTCCAAAGAGCAATGAAAAAGGACTTGAAAATGAAATCGTACATGGAATCTGTGAGGCACCTTGTTACTCCAGGAGAGAAAGTTATGTTAGAGAAGGAGAAGATCATCTTGAATAAGTTGGAAAATGATCCTAGAATAACACACACACACACACACACACACACACACACACACACATATTTGAACTTAATTTTAATCTTTCATGAGCTTCCGATCCTTAGCTATGATTAATTAATGATGAACATGTCGTTTTTGTTTTTGATCAAATTCATTATGATTCTTCTGTTAAGCTTGGAGAGTAATTATACATTCTTATTGCTCAGAGTAGAGTCCAATAGTGTTGTAAAAACCTCAGAGAATTCCAGTAAGATATCTTTAATCATTTCTAAGATACAATGGTTCAAATCTTAATCTAACAAGTGGACAATTTTGCTTTTACATCCAGTAGTTAAATTTATTAAAATTTTAACTTGAATATTGAATTTAAATATTTAACTTAAAAAAAAAAAATGAGGTCTATCTGGAAAGTATCAAGTCATTTTTGTCTGGCCTTGATGTAACCAATCTGAGAGACATTATTTTACATGTGTGAACAGATAGTCAGCAGTGAGATACCACTGAATGAATCTTTGTACTGTTTTACTGTTGCATTTAAAGGGTATATGCATCAATTTTTGCCTAAAATTTGGACATTCACTTGCAGAAACCATTCAAATAATTAAGGTTTTTAAGGAAGATTCAATAAGTGAAGCTGAGATAAAATTTTAATATTGAGTCTTTAAACTTGTCCAGAAATTCACTGAAAGTAATCCATGTTCTGGAAAGCCTTCAAACTTGCAGAACACATAAAAATGTTGAACATATGACAGTTGGCAATAAAAGAAAATGGATGATTGACAGTGCAAAAATTAGAAGATCCAGGGATTCCTACAGACTGTCTGAAAAGAATTCAATCATTCAGAATTTCTTCAGTCTCTTCTGCAAGAATTTTTGGCAAAATGTGACCAGGTTTGTTAGACCTTGACATGGTTCCTTCTGCTTCTAGTTTATTCATAAATCTAAAACATTCTGCTGAAAGGTATGACATTTTTCAGCAAGATTACGGAGAATGATGAAGCAGCTGATGGTGGTCCCAAAAGGGGACATTACAGATTGTTTTGAAAAGTGGAAAGGACACTGGGATAAGTGAGTGAGATTAAAAAGAGCATGAGGCAGTTGGTGATCCCAAAAATGGACTTTGCAGACTGTTTTGAAAAGTGTTTGGTCCCAAGGAGAGCACCCTGAAGGAGACTAAGATACATGCACATATTCCAGACACAGATAGGTTGATTAGGTGTTCATATGGGGCAGCCACTGACATCAGGTGAATTGTAAATCTTCACTCCTGATTAGGAGGTAATCCTTCAAGTCACCCCCTGCACCTGGCTTCTCTGATGTGACATTGACTGCAAAGTCTATTCTGAAATTGTCTGAGGTGAGACACATACAACAGGTAGTCTACTTTAATATTAAACAGCTGTATAATTTTGGGACAGACCTTATATTTAAGGTGTTTTCAGAACAAAATCTATTAAGACTGCAATATTAGGAAAATATATTGATACACACAAAAATTAATCTTAACTTTAAAAAGAATGAAAAGCTTTGTGTTTTACTAGGGTTTTAAAAAGTACATATTAAAATCATGGCTTGATTTTCAGTTAAATAAAAAGGAAGTACTGTATATACACATGTATCATGCGACTTTTGAAGACTTAATTTTAAACTAATTTTAAAGGGGTCACATCATACACAAGATATAAAATTAGCATATGTACTGCTGGTCCTAGCTACGCTGTTGACCAAACTATATATCCATTTACGGTAGTCAAAAAGTACAGCTGTATTTAAAATAAACATGATTTTGATAAAACTGATGTTTTACTTAACTGTATCCAATAATAATAATGCATGTAATATTCACATATTAGTAACGTACTATAAAATACAAACATAGCGAATATACATCTTTTCTATTGTTTATGTTTATAAGATGTTTAGCTGTTCCTCGTTCGGTTGTTTATGGCTGTACATGTTTACGCAATGAGTATAGCATTACTAATGATACTTTTATTATTCTCTTTTACTTTTTTTTTAACTTATTCAACAAAAAGATGGAATAAAGAGATAGAAGAAAAGAGATTAGTCTATTGCAATTTGGTATCTCAAAAAAAGGAATTCGCATGATACACGAGATACATGATAAAATCATTTTTTATAAGTGAAAATTTGGTAACCACATGGTATGCAAGATCGCACATTACACAAGTATATATGGTAAATGTTTAAATACATTACTATTATCAGTAACAAATTTTAAAAAAATAAAAAAATTTGAATAACAATTATGATAATTTCAATTCACCTGAAGGCCAACTGGTATTTTCTTAGTGAGGGCTCCTTCAGGGAAAATTGTCTGAACTTGGGGAACAACAGTAGAACTGAGCATTCCACCTTCAGAACCAATTGTTTGATTTTCTTGGCGTATACGTGTTACAATAGCAAAGTACATTGGAAAATCTGTTGTCAGAATACGAGTAATTCTCTTAGCAGTGAGTTCCTCTTCTTGGTCCAGCTCTGAAAAACATGAATTTTATAATAAGATTAATATCCAAAATTAAATTAAACAATCCAACTCTCTGATCAGAGATGAAGGAGAACTTCAACATGGCATAATGGATTGTGAGCTTGTCTCACTAGATCAATTAAATTAAACTGAATAGCGAGTTCAATCCTCACTGGGCTCCCCTACTTTCGGCTTTGTGTCACATCTAAGCTATGCTTAGAAAAACCATCCCCTCTGATCAGAGATGAAGATAGACTTTAAAAAATGACCTACACTATAGTATATGAAACAATATGACTTTAGATTTATTGGAGCATTACTGAAAGATAATAAACTAACATGACTTTTGTTATAACATTGTAATATCTCATTGGTAAGTTGTGAAAACAGGTTGCTAATACACTGCTTTTTGTGTTTCTTATTTCAGGCAAGTTGGGCAAATTGGCAAAACTTTTTTTTTTTAATGTGGCAAGCAAAGACAAACTCAAAATGAAACTGCCTGGATATATATATATATATATATATATATATATGTATCTCCAGGTATGATAAGAATGAATAAAAAACAGTTCCAACATGCATAATATTTAATTTAAAAGAGAGCTCAATACATAGTAGAGCAATATTATTTATTTTAGGATATTACAGCAAAAACATGTCAAAATCGCTACACAATTGCAGTTGTGTTTCGGCACATAACGATGTGTCTCTTCAGGCAATAGTAAATAACTGGCAAGTGAATGATTAATTTGATTTCAAAAAGTAAAATACATCCTCCTTTTTTGAAAAAAAATAATAAATAAAAATAAATAATGGCTTGAGCGCTTTACCCTGATCAACCGTGATACATTTGTAAGATAATAGTTTCTAATTTTTTTATTTTTCTCTTAGTTTGAATTTAATGTAGGTCATATTCAATTGGTTGATCAGGGTAAAGCCCTCAAGCCTTTATTTTTTATTTTTTCAAAAAAAAAAAAAAAAATGAGGATGTACTTTGCTTTTAAAATCAAATTAATCATTCACTTGCCAGTAATTTACAATTGCTGGAGGAGACGCATCGTTATGTGTTGAAACACAACTGCAATTGTGTAGCAATTCTTACTTGTACTTTAATCCATATTGAATAATGTTTTCCATTATGAATAAACAAATTGATTGATTCATTAATTTTCTATGGTTTATCACCCCCTTTGCAGGTTATTTAAAGCCAGAAAATATTTTTAGATTGTAAAAATTTCACATGATTTAGTGATACAAATCTTATAAATAATAAACATAAAATCTAATATAATTCTTTTAACAGTAGCATTACTAATTAAACAGAAAAAAATATCAATAAGAATGATGAATTTCTCTTTTTTGAGATTAATAAAGAAGTCAAATTATAATTCCAAATTTATGCTTTTCTATCATCAAAATTGGTTGCAAGTGTTGGTCACTTAAGACTGAATTATATGTAGATTTAAGGAGGTTTCATTTTTGAAAATGTCTTTGCAAATAAAAATGTACCAATGATAAAAATAACAAGCAAAATATTTTTTTTCAGTAGAATATAAGGAAGCATTTCTAAAAATTAGAAAATCTTCACTTGTATTGGTTTTTCAGCATGTCATAGAACAGCAGGTCAGTTACTTCTAACAGTTGATCTTACAAAAGGTCCTTAATGATAGAAGAAAAAAATCTTTTTTTAAGTTTATCTATAAAAATAATATTAAAAGGAAAATAATCTAAGGCTATTATTTCAGAATTACAAAATATTTCATAAAGTCTGCAGATGAGATAAAATCATAGCAGGTTAGATTTGTCAGTTCCTGGACTAGGACAATATTCTAAATATATAATAATTTTAAAATTGGATAAATAGCAAATAAAAATGTGAGAATAAATAACAATTCTTCTAACGAATACAACAGTAAAAATACATGGTGATAATTGTACATAAAACATGCAAAATATAAAAATTTGTTGCCAAGAAATTGACAGAAAAGAACATTTTACAACAAATAAAAATACATATGAATGAAGCTGGTAAAAATTTAAAAAAAAGAAAAAAAAAACAAAGCAGCTGTAGAAATGTTGATTTTAAAATGGCTTCTTTAAGCCACTGAAACTTATGGGCTGATTACTTTGCAGAAATATGTAAAAGGGTGCAGCCATCAGATTTACCTTATTCCTAAAGATACACAGCAGTAGTACACGAAATTCTATGTTACCAGCTATTTTACAGACTAATTGAAGTATGTTCTCTTTACCAATTTACCAATACTGCAGTGATTAGATATTGGAACATTATTATCATCAAATCAGTACTACTGGTTCAACATGTTAAACTATTCCTTGTTATGTTTCAATAATTCTTTTGTTTTAACATGCATACATGACACGTATATTGTGCTCCTTACTTTAAGATGATTTAAATTCACTTTTAGCTTGAATTTACTTCCATGATTGCATGTAAAATTCAATGTGGGAAAGTGTGTTGAGGTGAAGATCAGTGACAAATTGAAATACACTTATACACGAGATAGAGTTTGCCTTAATCAAGTAAAAGAACAAAGACATTTGAATATTCTAGTTTCAAATAATTTATCTGACAAAAATTCATCTTTGTTACATGAACAAATATGGGACTGAACCTTTATGTATCAAAAAAAAAAAAAAAAATCATTCTGCTTAGTTTGGTTTGGTTGTTTAATGGCATATCAACACCTTATGGGTCATTTAATGCCAAAATTTTATTCTCTTGTGAGCTTTCGTAATCTTTTCTTTTTTTCCAAAAATGTATTGCTGGTAATTTTTTTAATTTTTACTATGAAAATGTATTGCTGGTAATTTTTTCTAATGTATTCTTATATTTTCATGTTTTGACCCCACTTTAGGGGTTCCCTATTTGCCCATAGCAGGGAACATAACAGGTGCTACCACTCCGGGTCAGGGTGGACCTAGGAACAACAGCAATTAAGAGGTGCTTCCATGCTTCTCAAAACCTCTCAGTCAGAGGCTTTGCTGCATGACAGTTGCATTTAAGCATGAAACAGACTCTCGCCTCTGGGTGTTGACTTCAATGTTCACTTTTATATTGACATACACTCTATAACTGATATTGAGCACTCTTTAACCCATAAATATAGCATACCTTAAAATTATATTTTAGCGCATATATATATATATATATATATATATGAGTTCAAATCTTATTTTTAGAGGATACCCATATTTATCCTCCTTTACAGAAGAAACCACAGTCTGATCCAGTGGGCTTTGATTGATCAGCTAGAGAGCTTCACAAATCTTGTAAAGTTGTATTTGCCACAAAGCACACGCACTTGTTCAGATTTTCTCTGAAGCTATATCTACTCAGTTTTGCATCTGAAACATCAACAAAGCAATTTCTAAATATTATATATATATATATATATATATATATATATATATATATATACTGATAGCCTCCAATTTCAAATTTGAGAAAAAAATGTTTCGAAAACCAGTTTGCAAGTGTAGTTTATCAGAGCTTTACTAAATACCTAAATACTATGGTCTTGTATCAGAGAAAGCTAAGCTTAGTCAATAAGCATCTGTGAAATTTATCTGGGTTTAGAAATGTTATTTATTTTAAAATATTCAATTAAAGTCTTTTATATGACATGCATCTGAAGTGAAGGAATTATCCAAACAAAAAAGTGTTGCAACAATTATAAAAAGCTCTTTACAGTAACTTGTGCAAATTCTATTAGGGTGTATCAAAAGTATTTTCATTTTTCTTTTTTTCAGACCTTTATTTCAAAGCTTATTTCAAGGAAGCATCTACCACTCAACTATTTTGTCAATATTATGTCAATGTCTTTATCAATACTATTCAGCTGTACCTTTTATTTCAGATGTTATAATGGTAGGTACAAACATTAAGATTCTGCCAATTTTAAGGCACTATTTTAAACTGGGTCTCAAACCCGCTGAAGCTACTGGCAGATTTGTCAATTATGTCACTTGAAGCAAGGGAGAAGAAAATCCAAACATCTGCACAATATCTTTTAGAAGATCTTGGATCATTGAACGATATACAAACTTCAATAAGCTTACAGAGTGTTGAAATGTTTCCTATTGATTAATAAATTACTTTTGATACACTTTAATGTTTTGCCATATTCTCAATAAGCTTATAGTTTTTTTTTATATCAAAGTATTTTTTAAAAATTAAATTAAGCAACTCAAATGAAAATCTTAATAAATAAAATCAAATGCAAGTACAAATTAAAATGAATATAAACTGCAAATTAAGAAAAATAAACTCAAATTGCATGCTCACTCCACAGACTTGACACTGATGCATTTTGACCTTCGAAACTTCCATTGAGTGTCTCGTTGACAGCTTCTTCTGTAGCTTGCATGGGATGTTCCGTCCATTTTTCTCCATCATCACAGCGAATGATGACAATCTCACGTTCTTTGCCACGGAGGGATGCAAAATGTGGCACTTCAATAATGACGGGGCTATAGAGAAATGAAAGAGAAACCATTTCTCTCAAAAACACAGTATAATTCTTTTTCTTTGAAATTATCTTCAATTTATGCATTCTAAGTTAAACTTGTCTAAAAGAGAGAATTCTAAAATTTAATTTCATGCCAGACACATGTGGAGGAGATTTGCATAAAAAGATACCGAAATGTTTTTAGTCTGAATTAATGGATTCAAAAAGTTGGATCATTTTGGGGAGATTTTGAGAACAGGGTTAGGCCAAGAATTTGTGTGTGTGTGTGTGTGTAAAAAGGGTATTTCAGCAGCAATAAGTCTCTCAAACATGTTTGGTTATATAATATGAACAAGTTCTGTCTATCAGTAAATTTGTGAAAGTTCATATTTATTTTTATTTAAATAAATATATTTTAAATAAAAATAAATATAAATTTTGGCAAATTTACAGGTAACAAAAAACACTTAATTTGAAAAATTTAAAAACTAAACAAAAAATTGATAGACAGAATTTCATATATATATATATATATATATATATATATATATATATGACAAAGAGGGAAAGTTTTTGTGCGATACATTTCATCCGATGAAGTTGTAAAGGATGAAATTCATCACACGGAAATTTTTTACATTTTGTAATATCATACATCTTTCCTCCAAAATTGTTCTTGATATATAAAAAAAAAAATTATATATCATCGTCATATATATATATATATATATATATATATATATATATATATAAATGAATAAAAGAGGTAGATGGAACCTTACCAGCCATGTTTTAATTCTCAACAGGTCTTACATTCAAGGAAACTTTCCCATTCATAATTTTTCTTTAATTTCGTAGCATAATGATGAAAAAACAGCAGCATTATTTACATACAACCGAATATTTATTTTTCAACAATCTCCACCTTGTCAATGCACTTAAGTGGTGAATATTAATTATATATATATATATATATATATTGAGTATTATCCATTGAAAATTTCAGATCAAAATTCAGCTAACATGTAAGACACTGATCCACCCCTTTATTTGGAAAAAGGAAGTATGAACAAAAGACAATCAAGGGTATGTGGTACATTTGCAAAGGATTCTCTACACCCATACATCTTTACAGATTTCCTTGTATCAAAAATGTAGTTGAGCATTATTTAGCTGAAGAAAAATAATTTTGCTTAAGTAGTCTACCATATGATTAATTTTATTTCTTAATTTTATATCTAAAAAGATATGTATAAACAAAATGAAACATTGATAATGTTGAAAATCCACTCTAAGTGATTACAGATAAATTTTAAAATAAGGAGACCTGTTCAAAATCATTTTATATGTAATTTGCAATTAAACCTTTCAAACTAAAAACACATCTGATATTATAAATGTAATGACTTAGAATATTATAAAAGCAATGGCTTAGAATAACTTAACTATAGATATTATTTACATTTTTATATTTACAAATATTGTATAAAAAATTATGAAAATTCACAATACTTATCAGTGACCAACTCAGTGCTTGTGATTCCACACTTCTCAGGACCAAGACAAGAATAATTGTTAATTATTATAGAATATATATATATATATATATATATATATATATATATGTGTGTCATTCGCAGACAGTACTGTTTCACAGCTACTCAGTGTGACTAGACATCCAAATGCTTGAAGCCAGGACTGAAACCTGACCGATTTGGTGTCAGTCAGAGTTTCTACAACTGAACTATCATCATTCAGCAGAGAGAAACAGCTAATTCTAGCGTATTGTTTTTACAAATGTAAACATATATATTACAATGAATCATTCATACAAAAAGTTAATTAGCAAAGTTAATGATATAAAATAGCAAAATCACTTTGCTAACTAAATTTTGAAGGTACATTAATCCAATAACCACTCAATGAATGTTATGATCCTTGTTTTTTAAAATTATAAACTGTATTAAGTCTTCCTTAAATATGCAAGTACTTTCGAGGGGGTCCTCCAATCATCATCAGTTTTTAATTTAAAAAAACAAGGATCATAACATTCATCAAGTGGTTAGTGAGTTAAGGCAACTTTAAAATTTAGTTAGCGAAGGGATTTGGGGATTTTATATCATTAACTTTACTAATTTACTTTTTGTATGAATGATTCATTGTAATATAAACTAAACTGCACCACACACATTATATATATATATATATATATATATATATATATATATATAATCATTTTAGTCTGGGTCCTGAGGAACATGGAATCACAAAAACTACATATCTACCAAATACTTTATTGATAGAAATTATGTACCCCTCAACATACACAGGATTATATATAATTTTATGTATACCAATAGGTGTCATTACTATAATTATTATTATTTACAAATATACATAAGTGGTAGTCACATAAACACTATGAAGATGTGTCAATAGGTTTATAGCCAGATTTAGCTAAATTTTGATCTGAAATTTTCATTGTATAATATTCGATCTATATGAATAACAATCAATTCTGAAAAGGGAGGAGTTAATGTTGAAAAATAAATATTTGTTGCATAAAATAGATTTGTTTTTTTAGCAGTAGTCTATAGAGATTAATATACCTATGTGTATTTTTAAAATTGTTCAATTTATATCAGTGCTGCAAAAATTGCTATATAGCTAACTGTATAATGATTACTATCTTTGATATCAATAATATCACCGATATCATTGTGATTAATATCTAAATATTTTTGTTTTAGTTACAAATTATTTCATAAAAAATTTCATAATTAAATAGAAATGATTTATGTCTTATCAACCTTTGGTAAATATTGAAATGTTAAAACAATAATAATTCCATTATTATAAAACCCTATTTTCAACAAGATTTCACATTAGAAGAGACGAAGAGAAAAAAGAAAACAATGTGAGGAAGGGGGAAAAAGAAAGGAATGAGTGGTAGGGGAACAAGAAGAGGGAAGGAAAGAAAGGAAGAAATACAGTAAGTAAGGAAAGATAGACGGGGGGGGGGTAAAAATGGGGTAAGAGTAAAAAAAATTAAAAGAAAGGAGCAAAGAGAGAGAGAGAGAGAGAGAGAGAGAAAAGCAAGAGAATGTTGAGAGAGGAAAGAGGAGCAAAAATAAAAAGGGAGAAAGAAGCAAAAATAAAAAGAGAGAAAGAAGCAAAAATAAAAAGAGAAAGAAGCAAAAATAAAAAGGAAAGGAAAAAAGAAGCAAAAAAAGGGAAAGAGAAAAAAGCAACAAAGGAATAAGAGAAAAAACAAAAAAGGGGAGAGAAACAAGCAAAAACGAAAGAGAAAAGAATGAAAGAAAGTGAGAAAGAAAGGGACAAAAGAAAGGGAGAAAAGAAAAAGGGAGAAAATGATAAATAGAAAAAATAAAAATAAAAAATAATACAAGCACAGTAATACTTACCCAAGGAACTTGACTCCAACTGGTCCCATTTCCAGGATGCGACTTGCCAAAGCCTCACCTTCATTAAGAGGAGGTGGATGGCTTAATTTCTCTCGTTTAATTAATTTGCAAGTCACTCTTGTGGGCATGTAAGCTTTGCGAGGAGGGATGATGATTCGTACACCTGAATGACGACTACCTCGCATTGCTCCACCCCTGGCATCCACCATAAAACTGACCAGGAAACTGTGGACAGCAACAGTCATGGTTTTAGTCAAAGACAGTCAGATTTCAAGGAAAGATCACACAATAAATTGATTTGATTTTGATTACAATTGACAAAGTGCATCAATGAGACAAAAGGGGACAAAATATTTTTCTTAAATAAGAAAATGGATTAAATTATAATTAAAGATAATAAATGGATTTAATTATATAAATTTAATAAATGTTTACTTAATTTACAACACTTATTTTATTAAAGAAATTCTAAGGTGTCACATGTGTATACACATTATCCTATTACAATAGGAAAAAATTATCCTAACAGAGAATAAAATCCGATTTGGATCTGAAAATATTAAAATATTCAAGTATAAAATAAAATATTAGAAGTCATATTGTTCATTCCTACAGCAATAATTTTTTTGTTTTAAAATAAGAATTTTTCCACCCTGGGACAGGTATAGATTTTTGCTATGTTCCTAGATTTTTACATAAAATATTAAAATTTGTTCAAATAAGGTCAAGAAATTTATGATTTTAGTTTAAAAAGGAGAAGAAAAAAAAAGAAGAAAAGTCCAATGTAAATAGTGATTCAAGTAAAATGTTAAAATCTTTTTTTAAAAAGTTAAACACTCTCCCAAGCTTAGTAGTAACTGCAGAAGAGATAGATAGGAATATTAATGCTCCTGTTCCTGAATGGGGTACAGAATCATGATAGGTTATTCACTGGAGTCTTCCACCTCTTATTACCCACCAACAGTGTCTGGGGTGGAACATACTATTCTGCTGCTGACTGGTTGGTAAGTAAGAGAATAGTGATTAGCAACTGGTAGAGTCTAGCAACAGCCATTTTTAGCTAAGAATTATTTGCTGTGAACAGATTTGGGTCAGACAATCTTGTAGCATCAAAGGAGAGTACTAAATTCATTCAACAGAATTTCAAAAGCAGAGGTGGCCAAATGGTGCCATGAAGCAATTCCTTGGAGAATAAAATTGGCTTTCAATATGGAATTTGATTTATGAGATAAAGAATGAATACATAGTACACATGTAGAATTTTGAAAGACTATAGCACCATATCCAATGTTAAAAATCACTTTTTTAGTACTCTGTTATTTACACGATGTAATATATTGTCTATTTTCTCTATATTTAAATTCATATCAAATAATAATCCCATTGAGGTTTATGATAATCCCATTCTCAAGGAAAACCATTAGTAAAATATTATTTTGGGGGTTGATACACGTTACAAATATATGAGGAATTATATTTTTAGATTTAATCTGAATAATCATTTTTAGAATAAAAATTAAGTACATTAAAAATAATATTATCTAATAATAATAATAGTTTTTACATTTGCATACAATAAACATAATTATTATGGGATAGATTTTTTTTTTTAAATGTCATGTCAGTTCAAGACATTCTGGTGACCGTGGCTCCCCACAGATTCCTTTTATTATCTGTGAATTGCCATGACTTCTTAGGAAAGACAGTGTTTTCACATTACCATCTCAACAGTTTAGAATTCATTTTTTTTCTTCTCTTAGACTATTTGTCATCCAAGTCTAGAACTTAGTCTATTCTACTATTTGACCCATAGCTGGTGGGGAGAAGAGATTGATTAATGTCTTTCCCAATGGTATTTATGCAAAAGTGAATACAAAAGGCTAGGCCAAAATTTGAACTCGGCTTGCCAATTCCACACCGATATCCATTGTTATCGGTACATAGGAGATAGGGATTGATTGATTGATTTGTTTTTTATGGCTTATCAACTTTTTACAGGTTATTCAAAGCCAGAAAATGTTTTTTAGATTGTAAGAATTTTTCAGAGATAATAATGATTTACTGAAGCAAATCCTACAAATTAAACCATACCTGGGTGTGGGGGAGAAGAGGTAGGTTCATACTGTTCCCAAGGGCATTTGTATGTAAGTGAATATAACCTCAACTGGAATTGGAACTTGTCTCTCTGATTTCCAATTTGGAGCCATTACATCACCCACACATCCAAGCTTACAGAACCTGGTATTCACAAATGGTCACTCATCAAGTTTTTTTCTTTTCTTTTCTTTTTACAGTAAGGTTCACCCTTTACAAGACCTGGGGTCTATTTAAGGTAGAGGATTATGTTAAGAGGCAATTTGTGCAAATAGGAGTGGACAGTAACAGCTGACTAACCTTGAACAGGTTAAGACTGTAGTGATTGGGGAAACATCCCCTTAGGAGTCGGACCAGGCTTGACTTTACTTAACTTCGGTGATCATACAAGAACCAGTGCTCCAATATGATATGACCAGAAGCCCCAAGATAGTAAATTTTTTTTATTTCTAGATATTGAAAGCCCATATTGTAAAATGTATTACTAAAATTAAAGAGTAAAATCAGTTAATTTTTTTCCCTGTAGACTGCTTATAACGTACTAGGCTACAACATGATCAACTGATGTTGCAGTAGTTCCATTTTTTTTTTTATCTATTAGTTCAAAACTAAAGTTGAACTGCCTTACAGGGATAAAAGTCTAATTACTCATAGTTGCTAGGGTGAAATAGATTCATGCCTTTCTCATGGCTTTTTGTTCCAGCTTGAGTTTGAACTTGGTTAACTAACTCCATATGCCATGCCATTAACAGCATCCTCTAAATATGCTAACAGATTACTTGAATGTTTTAGGAAATGTAAAAATACAAAAACATTTGTAACTCTACTATTGAGATTTACAATGAGAGAAAAATGGACAGTTCTCTTATATATTACTATATATTTGGGGAATTCTGTTTATTTAATTTAAATGATTAAATGTCATTTGAAAGAGACTAATACTTTTTTTCTTTTCAAAAGGGAA
>OZ038498.1:69594654-69627154 GCA_964036315.1 Acanthosepion esculentum | reverse complement strand
ACATCAACAGCATAAAACAAAATGCATTATTTTACTTAATTCTAAAATCAAGAAAAATGTTTTATTAGGGTGTATCAAAAGTATTTTCATGTTTTTTTTTGTTTTACATTTTTGCACTAATGCCCTTTGGAAAGGCTTGAATTCATTTCTGCTGTACACTATGGGTTATTAGGATAAACTGGGCCAGTATAGGAGAAGAATAACTTTGAATTTAAAACTGTTGAGAAGTCAATAAGAACCCACTCCACTATATTTCCTCAAAAATTAAAGCAATTCAGTAATAAAGAAACAGAATTTGGATATCTGTAACTCCCTCCATCTTGCATGGAGATGGCATTTCAAAAAAATTCCATAGACTCAGATGCTGTTATATTATTGTTATGCATAACATTTTACCAGTGCTATTCAGGCATACCTTTTGTTTCAAATGTTATAATGGCAGATACATGTATTGCACTCCTGGCAATTTTGAGTCATCATTGTAAACTTTGTCTCAAAGTTGCTGAAGTGGTTTGTCAAATTTTGAAATGAAAAAGGAATGAAACAATATCTGACTGTACATCCTAAAAGTAGCTTAAGCATTTTAAGAGTGATGACTTGTACCTTGAAATAAAACTCAAAAGTGGACAAGCATCAGTTGTTGATTATGATGATTTCAAATGCAAGTGAGAGAAGAACTTGACTACCAGATCGTAAAAAACTTTGCAAAGAGCTAAGATCATTACATGATCTATACAGGGCTGGTGCATACTACCCCTGAACATCACAACTGCTTGTGCAAGCCTGATATGGGACCCAGTTATTTTATCAACATTTGCTCTTTTTTTTTTTTTTTTTTTTACCTACACTTACATATGTTACAAATTAAATTAAGCACAGCTGACTATTAAAGGATGAAAAATCTTTTGCAAATTTTGATGTCATTCTGGGGTCTTTTATTTTTGTCCAAATCTGTGAATTTGTTTTGCTTATGCTACGTCTTATATAAAATTCACTATTTTTATCCATAATGGTGAATATGTTAAATTTATACAACTTTTTAACAAGAAAAATCTCAAGTTGATGTTAGAAATTGCTGCAAAACATTGCTGATTTATTCAAGACAGAATGATCTATTATGACATGTCTCTAAGATGGAATGATCTATTATGACATGTCTCTAATTTGTATTTAGTTACATTGTATTTATTTTCAATTTTTCTAGTTGAATTGTTCACCTATATTGCATATGTTCCACTATTGTATATAATTAGGTTAAAATAAAATTTGTATTATATATGAATATTGAGATATAGTGGAGCAGAGGGGGAGCCCTGTATCATAGATTCAGGTGGGGACACGAGACCCTTGTACCAACCCTGAATATATCTCATTATTCTAAATGTTATTTTTGTGGATGCCCATGTCTGAGTAATGAGATAATGTTGGATTTAAAATAAATCCATTATATTCATTAGAAATTACTATATATATATATATATATATATATATATATATATATATATATGTTTTACGAACATTGGGATTTATATTCAATTCATTCTCATTTCATTTGGAGATATCATATTAATAATTATACTTGGTTGGTAAAAAAAACCCGGATGGCACAATTTGCAAGTATATCAAAACAAATTGGTATCCGCGGAACAAAATTGGAAAAAAACAGAATGAACTAGAAACATCTGAACAGGGCGAAAAAATCGTCCAGTGCCTTAAATTTCCAGTCCAAAGAAAAAAACCCAAGCGAGTAACTAAGATAAAACATAGAGTACTCAATATGCTAAGTAGAGCAAAGGTAATTAATATATAATTTAATAATGAATTTGAATTTTTGGCAAAAATAATGTTCACCAAAAGAACGGCCAACTTAAGAGTGCTCAATACTATTTTCATAGAATTAAAATGTAGGGTAAATTAATTAATATATATATATATATATATATATATATATATGTATGTATGTATGTTGTGAATGTTTCCTTGAAATAGATCCCAGAAGTGGATGCCCATCAATTATAATGATTTAAAATACAAAGTAGACAAGAACCTGACTACCAGGTCTTGGAAATTTTCAGAAGAACAAGGATCATCAAAAGATGCCAAAGGAAGAGTATAATCCAAACTTTAAAAAAAAAAATTGGATCTCTGAAAAGATTCCTCATTGAAAAATAATTCTTTTATTAGGAAATGAAAATACTTTTGATATGCTCTAATATTTGAGTAAAATGTTTACAGTAAACTTACCCAGAATAAGTTGGGGTGCGATCAACAGCCACATTGTCAGGATCAAAACTGGTGTTAAATGAAGAACCACTGTAAGAGCTGTAGCGGGAATTGTCCATAGTGTTGTTCAAGTATCTATTTTCAGGATGACTGGCAAATGTATGACTCATTACTTGATGATCCAGATAATCTTGTTGCTAGAAAGATTTAAAAAGAAATTTATTTAAATATATTACATTTTAATAGTAAAGAGTAAGAATTACTAACTATAGTAAAAATTAAATTTTAGACAAAAAAATTATCAGTTAAAAAATGAGA
This sequence comes from Acanthosepion esculentum, assembly GCA_964036315.1. Classification (NCBI taxonomy): domain Eukaryota; kingdom Metazoa; phylum Mollusca; class Cephalopoda; order Sepiida; family Sepiidae; genus Acanthosepion; species Acanthosepion esculentum. The sequence goes on along the minus strand of OZ038498.1, from coordinate 69,624,613 downwards.
AAATTTAAAGTCTTATATAATTCTTGTGATTAACGATACTTTAAGATTTTAGTATATTTTCATTAAGTAAAAAAAAAAATGGCATGTATTTTAATGCATCCATAAAGAATTTCAATATGCAGATCTTTGTAATATTAAAACTGTAAAAACATTAACATTATATTGGAAAAGTAGGACTTGTTTCATATACATGTACTGAAGATAAACTGGTATTTATAAAAAGATTTTTTAGAACGATAAAAATGTGTCACAAAAATTAGCACAAAATATTAAAAGGTAAAATATCAATAGGAAAGACAAAAGACCTGTCATCTAAAAACAAAAAGAAAAAAAATAATGCTTCACAGACAAAAACGTGTAGGAGTTCATTATTTCAGATTGGTTATTTGTGACCAAATTACAGTACAACATTGAACAGTGAAAACTGCACTACACAAGCAAGATATAAACATTCACCAATTTAAAATCTTTTTGATTCAATGTTAGTGACATTAAGACACTGACATCTAGTAAAACATTCCTGAAAAATAAGGGATTTGTTTCCTTATAAGAATCAGACAGTTAAGAACATTTCAACATGAAGAAATAAAATCGCAACAGGTAAAGATGAAAAAATGAATTTGGATTCAATACAAAAGAGATTAGTCATTCAACAAAATGTTACCAAGAGAGACTACATTTTTATCATTTCAACAAAGAGCAACAAAAAATAGACAGGTGATTGATCAAAAAAAGAAATGGCTTATCAACAGCTTGCATAAAACAAATAACAATAATATGACATCATATATATATATATATATATATATATATATATATATAAAATTTCTTTTCACTCTTGCATACTAACCACTTGCTAATAAATTATTGCTGAAAATTTTGGTAACGATGTAACAACAAATCAACAGTGATGTGCAACAAATAGCTATGGTAATAGTGTTTCCTTATAAGGAAACATTTGGCATTTATTGACTGAGAAGCTTATACTATTGTTGGTTGAAATTTATAAAATATTTCTCTTAAAAGAATTTTTGCAGAAAAATAGGTTTCTTGAGTAGCTGTTATAGCTCTTTCCAGTATTGATGGGAATTTCTTTGCTAACCTTTTGTTTAAAGTAGTGTGGAATATCAATATCTTGATTATGTTATTTTACTTTTTTTTTCTGCTGTTGATAGTCCTCAAATTATATAGTTTCTCTTATTTGGTACAGTTCTTTGTGATTCTGTAGTGCCAGTCCACAAGATTAAAAAAAAAGGTGTGGCCTTTGCCAAGACCTTCAGGTTTCACTACCTCAAAACCATTTTTAACCATCGGTCTTAGAAAGTGGTTGTATACACCTGACAGTTTAGATATTTCTGAATGGATTTTGTGCCATAGATGACATCTATATAAAAGTCTCAATCTGACATGGCTCAAGTTTCCAGGTTGATGTTTGGGTTTTGTAGCAATTTGTGGTAAAACTATCTCTAGCACAACCTATTCTATATTCAATTTCTTCATCTAATTTACTAAATTGGTTACAACTGATCCATACCCCAAGGTATTTGAAGTGTTTGGTACTTATTAAATTCACATCTTGAATTTTTATGATGAAAAAACAGCTAGTACAAAGTTTCTCATATGAATAGACTTATCCTACTTAAATGTTAGGCTGCAATTAGATGCTGGAGCAGCATATTGGTAAACTGGTACTACAAGTTTAACAAGTAAAGAATGGTTGATGCAATAATCTCCGGACTAAGTTTATTGAAGATTTATAATTGTTGATTCCAATCTTAATGGGGAATGGCTGCAAAATACTTTTCCCTCCCCAATTTACAGGCAGAAGCAGACAAAGGCATGCTAGGATTTCTCCCTAGCCAATAAAATAGGCCAGTTCTTGGTTTCATCTGACTAAATCCTGGTCTGTCTTGAAGTCAGAATGCTATGTTTACTTGTCTGAACTTGCTCATGTGTCAATACCAATTCTTAGTTTGTGAACTTTTTGCCATATTACTGTTGCTTTGCCTTTCATATATTGTTTGCTTACTTTATATTATTTTATTGCCCTGTTCTTTTCATTTCTTTATCATTATTGCTTATTTGCTTATATTTGCCCCTCCCCAATTTATAAGCAGAAACACACAAATACATGCTGGGATTTCTTCCTAGCCAATAAAATAGGCCAGTTCTCAGTTTCATCTAACTCAGTCGCGGTCTGTCTTGTCTTGAAGTCAAAACACTACATTCGCTTGTCTGAATTTGCTCTTGTGTGTCAACACTAATTCTTAGTTTGTGAACATTTTGCCATATTACTGTTACTTTGCCTTTCATATATTGTTTGCTTGCTTTGTATTACTTTTTTGCCTTGTTCTTTTCTTGTTATTACTTATTGAAAACTTTGTCAATTCTATTTGTTGGACAGTTCTGTCATTTATTTTACATTTAACCATGGCCACTCACTCTACAATAAGAATGTCTTTAATGTACCAGTAAGTGTGCAAAGCAAGTGGTAGATGCAAAATTGATGCAAGCTAAATCCTTATAACTGATCATGACAAATCCAATTATTCACAAACATTTCTTCAATGTGACAGTGCAGAAATACTAAAGTTTAAGAGATTAGATCCACTCATCAGATTAAGAAATTTTTTCTTGTTTAAAAAGGTAACCATTCATAAGCATTTTGGAAAGGATTAAGTGGCAAATTCTTAAACACTGAAGACATCTTTGGGGGCATTGATGTCTGCACATGATAAACAACACATCAAGTTTGTTAGTCTTTCAAAATGAAAAATTGAAGATATGAACTTAAAAAAAAAAAAAAAAAAAAAAAAAAAATCAAGGATATATATAGTTTGTAAGTCATTGAAGCCAAATTTATTGAAACAGAAACTTTTTGAAAAGAGTTTACATTCCAAAGGTTCTTTTTGTTGTTTTGTTGATATGACAAAGTTTTAAGTGACTCATTCGAGGTACAGGTGTATGACAGCTGTTCCATTAATGTTAAAGCAGACGTCATACATGGATGGACTTTTTTTAGATGTCAGTTCCAGTCCTGCTTAGAGTGTATTCTTTGTGTTCTTAATAATGTAGATTGACATTTCAAATTATTGCAATGAAAAGCAACTCTGATTTTTCTCTTTATGAGCTGTGTCCTGTCAGGTCATAAGTGATCATGGCTCTCTACAATTTCCTGTCCTTCACAGCTCTAAATAAATTTTGTCTTTTTGTTATTTCTCCTAAACCCTATTCCACCATCCATCTACTCAATAGGTTATGTGTTGTTTTCTTCTGTCCCTCTTGTCTTCAATCTGTCCTGTGAGTACCAGATTTCCCAAGCCCTCTTTCCTTATTATGTGCCCTAGAAATTTCAACTGATTCTTCCTGATAAGTATAAGTTTCCTTTTTGTTTCCATTTTCTCTAAAACATTGTAACTGCTCACATATTCGATCCATGACATCATCAGCCTCCTTCTGTAGAACGACATTTCTGTTGTTTTAAGTCTCTTAATTTTTGAGGAGATTGTTCAGCATTCACTGCCATATAGGAGGACAGATATCAGATTCCCTCACTGCTTCATATATATATATAATGGTTATGTACATGATGGCATTATTGTGTTACAATCATTTATTTAAACTGAATTGCAGTAGTAACTTTCAAAATATGATAGTCTTAGTGACGCCATTTCCACAAATTTGTTTTGAAGAATAAGCAGAATTTTACAAAAAAAAAAAAAAAAAAAATACAACCATAGCTATAACTTTGGTAATGCTACCATGTTTGTAACTTAAGTAAAGAGTTCTCTCCTACCCAGTTTTAGTAATAAAAAAAAAAAAGTCTTTCCTGTTGATTCTAACTACAAATAGTCCAAATACATATGGACAATCTATATTCTATCTTCAAGTTTGCTTCATCACTAAAAGCCAAAGAAATAATTTGCACTAAGATTAATAGTGAAATAAAGTTGCCAACAATTTAGAAAACTGGCAAACCCCCCCAAAATCTCTTAACTCTGCAGGTGTTTTAATTATTTGGTACTTAAAATTTGCATGCAATTGCAAACCCTATGACCCATCTGGGTTGTAGGCACATCACATACAACTGCAGTAGAAGTGGTGTTTCTTGGGCAAGATAGCCTGACAGAGCCCAATCCCCTCTAGGCCAGTTTTGAATTCAGTTACCTCCTCCTAGACCAGGAGGCTATAGAACCCAGCCTATCCTTCTATTTAACCATAACTGGGGGGAGAAGAAAAGGATTCATACCTTTCCTAAGAGTATTAGCATGTAAGTGAACGTAATGGATCCGACTGGAATTTGAACTCAGCTCTCTGATTCCTCAATCCGAGCCACTATCTATTACTCCACTGTGCCTCCTACTTAGAGTTCACCCACTACCAAATCATTAGGTTTCTAATTGAGCTTCTTCAGAAATATACTTTGTAACACCTCTTTGTAATTTGTATCTTAAAACAGCATTTTTAATGATGATAGTTCATCTAGAAAATAATGAACTAAGTCACTATCTTTTAATTAAAAGGGAAAAATAAATTAAATTTATTTTTTATTTAACACTTATTAATAAAATTAAAAACCTCAAATGCAATTGGATATTTATTAGAGTGCATCAAAAGAATTTTCTTTTTAAAAACCTTTATTCCAAAATTTATTTTATATATACTTCTAAAAATTATAAATCCACTACATTTTTCTCTCTCTCTCTCTCTATATGTATATATATTCTTTACCAGTAGAATGAGTTTCATGCTCAACACATTCTTCAGGTGCAGAGTAGAAACTAAACTGACCATTACATAATTTAAATTTTAATAAAAGGTATCTGGTTAATGCAATGCTGATGCAGTCTATATATTATATGGGGATTACAGGTATGTATATATATATATGTATATATATATATATATATATATATATATATATATATATATATATATTGTACTTAAGATAGACAGGATTTATATTTAAAATAAACATGGAGATTAATGGTATTTTTTTAATCTTTAAACATATATTAAAATAGACGGACCTAAAACTATAAAAAAACAATTTAGCTTATATTTAAAATAGATTGAATTTATATTTAACAAAAACGGTAATTACTGTTTTTTTTCTTTTTTAAAATAAACAGACTGAAAAACCCTAAAAAAAAAAAAAATCTATTTAAAAAAAAAAATCTATTTAAAAAAACAAAAAATCTATTTAAAATACAAAAAATTTGTATTTAAGATAGGTGAGATTTATGTTTTATATTTAAAATAAGCGGGGTTTTTATATATATATATATATATATATATAGAAAGTAAAATGTAGTAGATTCATAGTTTTCTTTTGTTTTTTTAGATGTGTATATGAAATATATGGCCTGAAGATTGCAGTAAAACATGAAACAGACTGACTTCTATGTTCACTCTTATATTTACACTAACTGGGTCTCAAAGCTACTGAGGATGCTCACACATTTTGTAAATGGGAAGAAATTAAAAACAAAACAATATCTAACCATACACTGCCCCAAAGGTCATTTATTTTAAATGCGGCAACACTTCTTTGAAGGAAGGTTTTTGATTATAATGCATTTAAACCCAATCAACAGCACTTGAATTCTCAGAAATATTCTTCTATGCGCCATGTCTTTTCAGAACATGGCAGATCATGGCTCTCCACAACTTCTTTGTAGCTCTTATTATCTTTTCACCATCCCCCACTGTTCTGTCATCTATCAGTTTGTTAGGTAAAGAGTTTTGCATAATGCTCATACAAATGTTGCTTAAAAAATAAAAAAAAATAAAATAAGACAAAAAAAATTTTCATATACCCCGATAGAAAAAAAAAAAAAAAAATATATATATATATATATATATATATATATATATATATATATATATATAAATTGTTATACCTAAGATAGGAGATAAGAGAAAAAACTAAAGGCTGAATAATTTAGAAGTTAATATGATGCAAAATGCATACATTTTCAAAATTGCTGCATGCTTACTTTCAAATTTGATTTCATGCAATATAAGCATGTGGATTTAGTTATAGCTTTAAAGTAAGATAAAAAGAAAGAAAAAAGAAAAAGGTAAAAAATATTAAAGGAAAGAAAGGGCAAGTGAATTTCTGGAGAAAAGAGATGATAAAAAACAGATACCGATCATGAATGTCTAAGTCAACATCTGTGAACGTCAAAAGCTGTCAGTATGTTAATCAAACATTTCAATTTTAAATTGTAAATTTTCTAATGGTTATATTAAAAAAAAAAATAGTAATAGCAGAACACTAATATTAGTAAAACTAATATAAAAAAAAAGAAACAAAACAAAAAAAAAAAAAAGAAAAAAACTCATCAATAAATGGATACCTTCGTTGAAATTGGTATGGAATCATCTGGTGGAAATTTGTAATCACTCCCAGTGTCAGTGGCTATACTACCAGTTAATTCTCCCTGGTACACAACCGACTCCACTGGCATAGCCACTTCTGAATTGACCAATGGTTCACGATATGATGGCATGCTTCCTCGGCCATAGCGAAATGACCCTCTGGCATAAATGTCTTCGCCAAACAAATCTCCTTTCTGGTGTTTGTATAAAATAAAGTTTAGCAATGCAAGCAAAATAAATTTAAAAAAAAAAATATGTATGCAACTAAATTGTAAGCATGTGTGGTGTTTTGTTATATAATCATTCACGTCTACATAAGCAGAATTTTTTCCCCCCTTATAGAAGTAGGCCAACTGTAATTTAAATTGCAATTAAATGAACAGAAAGAGAAGCAAGAAAGAAAAGATATTTGTATGTGAATTTCACATTCACTAAAACAGAGCAGGAATACGATCAGGTCAGAGAAAAGAAAAACATACCTGTAGTATACAAGTTGATGTGGATTTTATAAGAGTTTTTAGTTCAGAGAGGTTGCATAAGTTGACTCCCCTTCTTATCACAGTGACAAACACTAGCAACAGATTGCTTAACACTCAATATACACCACATACCATAATGAAATTAATGTAAATTTATTGAACAATGATCTATAATGATTAAATAAATGTTCTATCACAATGCTATTTCTTTTACCTGTAATATAAGTTTTAAGCAAGCTGTTCCCTTTGTTTAGTACACTGTGATAAAATTTATATTCAGACTAATGTTCCCATCTTTGTTGTTTTTATCACAACATTTGTATTCTTTGGCCTTCTTCAGGTAACCTCCAGAGAATTTTGAACTGAACCCTTTATTTAATCTACAGGGGTAAATTATTCTCATTTTAGAACTTCTCGATGATTGTTTCCAGACTCTGAATTGGTTCTATCCCTGGGTTGGGAAGTTCAGACTCAGTGTAAACATGACTAACAATAACTGAGTAGCATTAAAAGGACTATTAACCAAGACAAGATATCCTTAGACATGGTCAGCAGTGTGAGAACAATATACCTCCATTGATTTAATAAAGGGTTAAGATGTCCTGATAACAACATTGTGATAAAGGTGAGGATATTAGTCCGAATATAAATACTGTGACAAAGTCCACATTTTGTATACCAACCTACAAAGTTTAACCTTTTAGTGACCATTGTCCCACTAGTGGAACATATTTGAAAACATTTTCTTTTTATATCAGATTAGCATTAATTTTGATTATTTTATCAGTTATATATATATATATATATATATATATATATATATATATATAAAAACAATATATACATTTTTATAGATCAAGAACAATTTTAGGGAAAATTCTACTGACCAACTATCACAACTACAATTAAAAATAATTTATCTCAGTTAAACATAACATTTTTTTATATCTAAAACAATAAGAGTCTTAATTAATGCAAGAAAAAAGAAAAAAAGATAAAAATCATAAATAAAAGAGGAATTTACTCTATTATCTGTAATAACTGCCACAAGAAATACATAGTAGAAACTTCATATAATTTTTTATATAAATTCCTTAAATGCAAAAGGGATCTTTTACAAAACACACTTAAAACCTTAGTTCCTCACTATAAGTTTGACCATAATTTTGATTTAAAAAAATGCTACTTTAATTAAAAGAGAAAGCAATTTACTAAGACAATAATGTATAGAAAGTTATTTAACCACTAGATCATCTACAGTAAATTTATGTCCAGGTTCTTACATTACATTATTTTTGGCAGATCTTCTATTATCACAATGTGGGATATTTAATAACAAAGGTGATGGAAACAGGAAGAAAAAGAAAAACAGAAACTAAATGAAATTAGCTAGACTATATACCCAAAACATATTTAGAAAAAGAAAAAAATTTAATTTAAAATTCTCATTGTCCCCTTCTCCTTCATGTTCATGTGTATATCAACAGGACTTTAGCCTGATGAAGTCCTAAAAAACAATATGCATCACATGAAAACCTTTTCCACTTTGTCAGATTTTTTGGTTAATTATATATATATATATATATATATATATATATATATAAAAACTATGAAATTTATTATGTTATAAAAGTAACCCATAAGTAGTACCATATTGAAATTTGTTTGAAAACTAACATGTGCAACCATTTCTGGACACTAAAAGGTTAAATTTTGACTTGTATGCCTCAATTTACAGTATGTAAAGGATGTTTAAAAAAGAGACAAAGAAAGAAGCGATTACGAAAACTGAAGACAAAAAAAGATAAAGAAAAAAAAGAAAAGATAACAAAACAGAAACACAGCTATTCACAGAAGCATTCAAACTTTTAACTTTCTTCAAATTGAAATGCATTTTTCTGAAGTAAAATGAATTTAAAAAAAAATAGAATATAAAAATTTTATAGTTAAATTTTAAAGCTGTCATCAAAGAAAGTTTAAATGTCACAAAGCAAATAGTTATACATATTATTTTCATTTTGAAACAAAGTTACTGACATCTTTAAAACAGAAAACAATCAAATATTTTAGTTTAATTATAACAGTATAGCAACAAAAAGTCAGCTAATGAAAAAACAGGCTTGTTTAATTTAAATGGTTAAACAAATGCTGTTAAAAACAACAGTTTAGCAAAATGCTATACAATTTTAAAGAATTTAAACATGAAAATTTGTGTCAAATTATTACAGAAGCAAATATAGATGAAAGTTCATTTTACATTGTACAAGCGCAAAAAAAAAAGACAAAAGACAAAGCAAAAGAAAGAATTATAAGCATGCTTTATGAATATTAGTAAAGTAACAAATAAATAAACCACAAATATGTTGGCTCTTTTATCTTTTAAATAACAAAACCAAATTTTATGAAGCTTTTTTACTCTTATACATTGATTTGTTAAGATTAATTTCTTCATCGTTGCTCTTTCAGTTACATTCCTAACCTTCTTTACATGTTTGTCTTATTTGGTAGCCCTCAAGGAATTTTTGACAAAATTGATGTGACAGTTACCTGAGGAAGGCTAGAAAGTGTATCAATCAAAATATTATATAAAGAAAAACAAATAAGATGAAGAAACTGTTCCAATAATAAAATCATTTTTTTTTTTTTAATCACACCTTTGAAAAGTGCATCTAAACAAAACAATTCAAACTGAGATTGCTGATGATATTCATGTCTAAATAAATAATAAAAACCCTTTTTTTGATATACTATAAACTATTTATTTAAAGACATTTATGATATGTTTAACGTTCTTTTTATAGATACAAGTATTTAAGCAAATGCTCTGTTTTATAATAAACAGTATTAAATAACATTTACCGGCCTGAATGTCCGAGAAATTTTCATATTTTGCTTAAACACTTGTATCTATAAAAAGAACGTTAAACATATCATAAATGTCTTTAAATAAATTGTCGGACTTTGTCCAATTCAAAAATATAAACTATTTGTATCAGAGATAATGCCTTTTTTAGAGAAATGGCTTTCTTAACATCACAATCTGATGAACTGCTTACACAATAAAAAAGCTTCCACAAAAATAAAATTATTAATGCTCAAAAGCCAAGTAAAAAAAATAATGGCTTTTGTCTAAAGTCCTGAGAAAACAATTTATTTCACATTCAGACGATTATAGTCATCTTTGCTATTTTTATAACTTTTCAACCGATATATTCATGAGCCTTCTATGAATTGTCTTTAAATGCTGATTACTACACTGTGCACATGGTTAGAACATTAGCATTCTAAACATGAAACCCAGGTTCAAATCTCACTATTGATTTGTCAAGAAGGTGGCTTTTTGACAATATCAGCTTCAGGGAATGGTCCCAGCATGCAGCACTATTTGGGAAGTGCTTCAATACATAACACAGGTTGACCCAAGCCTTGTGAGAGAAACTGGGTAACCAAAGCTGTTGGGAGCCATCAATGGTTGTGCAGATACAAAGTCAAAAGGGTCCGAGTCTATTGGCCTTGTTCAATTACTGTCCATGCCAGACTGGTGCATGTTGTCTCTCAGAAAATGTAACTAATATCTGCTCAAGAGTTGCAGTATAAACCAATGTTGGCTCTGCGAGTGTTGAAGAAACTCAAATGTGCTTGAGCAAGAAACTGCAACATGGATAATTCAGAAAGAAGTAATACATCAGATGCAATATACGCCTGACTAGAGGTGAAGAGAATAGTGTCCAAAGTATAATAAAAACAACAAAAATAAAGATAATAATCTGAGGAATCCAAACTAATAATGGCTGTATTATATTTGAAAACTGTCAGGGTAAATTTAATTTGGATTACTGAGGCAAATGAAAATACGGTTATACCAATAACTATACTGGTCTTGATTTTTTATAATTAACAAACCCATTTGTGTAGATATATTCATTGTGTTTTTAGAACATGAGCATCGATTTTAATCTTATTAATACAGTTGTCTACCCTCAATTTTGGAAACGCAGTTGTCTCCCCTTTAGTTTCAGTAACCCATAAATAAACAATTTAAGTTATACTTAATAATGGTCTAAAACGCAAAAATAGTAATGCTAGCAACTCTAATACGCACAAGAAAAGTTGCGAATTGCTTCCTTTAAGTGGAAAGATGAAAGTTCTTGACTTAATAAGTAAAGGAAAAAATGCATGGTGATATTATTATAACTGTTCTAAACTTATTACTTATTTGTGATCTCTTAGTTACAACACATAATTTATAAATTATGCTTTGACCGGTAATGTATGTCAAAGAAAAAGAAAAGCAGTATATATTGCGTTTGGTACTATTCAGTTTCAGGAATCTACTGGAGATCTAAGAACATGTTTCTTAGATTACAGACGACTGTATATAACTTGTAGTATTCTTTGGTGAGAAGAAAATATTAAATATTTTGTAACAAAAAAGGGAAATATATATATATATATATATATATATATATATATATATGAATTAAGTAACAAAAAGAAAATTTATCTTAGTTGAAGCGTTTTATCCTCTGATGGGCTTTATCAAGGCAAATGTAAGGATATTACTTTGCAATAAGTATTTCAAAACTAAAATAAAAATGTTAGTTTTTCAGAATTTTTAAATTTAAGAATACTCATACATATACATCAGGCTAACAGACTGAAAAGTCTGGGTAAATTATGGAGGATACTAAAGTGATGTAATTTAATGTCTGATAAACAAAAGCCAGTAAATATTGTTTAATTTAAAAAAAAATTTCTTTTGTATTTATTCATAATGTCCTTTAACAAATATTCTTTTTGGTAATATTTAAAATTTGACACACTACATATATATATATATATATATATATATATATATATATATATGAATGACCTTTCCACATGGCTTTTTTACATGCTTTTCTTAACTTTTTAGCTATTTTAAATATTGGATCTGAATATTACTGCAATTCTTTATTTTATAAACGTATTGAACAAACGAGGGAAGTTGTTCTATTAACCTTGGTAAAAACATTTCTCAGTTGAAATTTGAACCATAAAACTGCAATGGTGGAAAATTCTATCATCTGATGTTATTTGGTCTAAGAAGAAAACTTCTGCAAAAAGAATGTGAAGAATGGGTGTTAAGAACCTAAGACTAAGCCTTGAATTAGTTGAAATCAAGAGGTTTAATAAAAAAAAAAAAAAAAAAAAAAAAAACACCACCATCCAAACTTTTCCAGGAAGCTTAAATTTCCAAGCAGTTTATCAGAGAGAAAAAAAAAAAGAAAGAAAAAGAAACAACTGCAGAATAACTAAAAGCAAGTGATGTTTATAAAAAGCTCAGTTTCAGTTTGTTCATAAAAAAATTTCTCTTAAGACACATTGCAAATAAATAAGTATTAAAATCTTCAAAGCAGAAAATTAAAACCAAAATTACTTTATCATTCATCAATAACTTGAAAAGGGACAAATATTGTCAATTTTACTTGTAAGAAATTTAAATACCTTTTACAAACAAATAGTTTTTTTTAATTTTATTTTTTTGTCCATAAACTGCTGCAAGTAATAAAATATACTATATATTATTATTATTAGTTGACTATATTTTTGAAATGTGAAAATTTGATAGCATCATCATCAGTACTTCGACTGCTTCAAACATCAGGACCTGAGAGCAGAAGAAACAGACTGATTCTTATGATCATTTCAGAGGGCTTCAGATAGCTTGGCGGCGCCCATCTCCTCCCTAAGCTCTTGACTGACAGTTAAAGACCACAGATTATGGTGTGGGCCACCCTCAGTCCATACACTAGGGATTCAGGTTTTAAATTCAGAGTTGCCCTAGATTGGTTGCCACTCAAGCCTATAGGGCTCAGTCTGTGCTGCTATTTATTTGCAGCTGGAGGGGAGAAGAGATGTTCATACCTTTCCCAAGTGAATGTAATGAACTTGACTGAAATTTGAACCTGTCTCTCCAATTCCTCAATTGAAGCCATTATCCATTACGCCACTGTGCCTCCATAGCACACAAAACAAGACTAATAATCTAGTGGTTTTAAGTCTTGACAGAAAGTCTAATGAGAAATGGGAATAGGAAGATTGTATTACTCCAATCTTCCAAATGATGATGAACAGTATGCCTTGGCAATCAAAAACCTAGATTTATTTATTTTTTAAAAAATTTGAACTCAAACACCAACCTCATATTCTAATGAGAAATGCATAACAATCTTATCCACAAGCCTTACTTAGTTTTCACAAACACAAGAGTAGATGAGGAATTCCCACCTCGATGGAGATGCTGTTGTATTTGTTCTGTGCCGAGCTCCCTCCCTCATTTACACTGCCTGGACAGAATCCTTGGATCTGTTCTGTAGTGAGATGATTGACTATTTAAGACTAGCTAAAACAAGCTATGACTATCTAAGACCAGAAGCCCGAGTGGGGACACTTAGGTTCCCCACTTTAAAACAAACTGACCTTGTGTCGCATCCTGACACAGTGGGAGGTCAAAGGTAAATACCGGGAAGGATTGCGAATAAATTATATCCACCAATCTTCCCATGAAGAGGGCCAACCTGCCTGTCTACAAAATCAAGATTTGAAATTTTTACATTTTTACCTTAGCCTAAACACTAGTCTCTAGCAGAAACTATCTTGGCTACATTACGGATTGATTTGTGTTTTAAAATCTTATCAAACCGCTTGCCAAAAAATATAAACGTGAGAATTTTTTGTATAATAATGATCTCTTGATACAAGTCCTACTAATTAACCCATAGCTTAGGGGGAGAAGAGGTTGAGTCATACCTTTCCAAAGAGTATTTGCATGTAAGAGAATATAATGAACACAAGTTTAATTGGAACTCAGTACCATTATCTATTACACCACCCAGACATCCAATCTGATAGCAGTCACCCATCAAGGTACTGGCTTAATGTTGCTTAACCTTGGTGATTGTATGAGAACTGGTATTTCGATATGATGTGGCCATATGCCAACTAGTACTTGGTGCTATTTCCAAGCTAAAAAGTGGAGTAGTTATAGAAAAGAGATTTGTGTAAATGTTCACCGATTCTTGCATCATCTTTGTTGACTACAGCAGCATGCCAATGATGTGGCATTTTATCAGATAGGTCAAAGCACAATTAGAAGTGAATTTATGTCTTTTATAAGAGTTTTACAGAGACGTGAATATATACAGTTCCAGAATTCAAACTTAACTAAAAATAGAGTTAGCAGCTAAGTGTCAGGTTACTTCACCCTCTTCAAATATATTATTTCCAAGTGGTGAAGACACCCCCCCATTTTAACTTTGAAAATTTAAAAAAATAAATAAGTAAAAATGAACATAAATTAATACCTCCACTATATAAGTACATACGACTTTACAAAACTTACACTTTGTTTGTGCCTATGCACATGTGATTAGAATATTAACTTCCTGGCTATAAGACCCAGGTTCGAATCTCATTATGGTCAATTTGTCAGGGAAGTAACTTCTTGATGTTATCGGCCTGAGGAAGTGATCCCAGTGTACAGAACCTTTGGAAAGTGCCAGTAAATGATACCACAAGTTTACCCAAACCTTGTGAGTGATATCAGGTAGATGGAGCTGTTCGGAGGTTGCCGATGATTGTGCTTGAACAACGTCACAAGTCATCGTGGCTGAGGGTTTGAGCATACTGGCCTTGTCCAAACTGGCAATCACACCACATTGTGTGCTTTTCCCAAGACACTAACTAAAGTCTGTTCAGTATAGTTGCAGTATAAACCATAGGTGGGTTCTGTGGGGGTTCAACAAACACAAATGTTCCTGAGAAGGTGTCTCCATAAAGGAATTGCCTAGTTATCCTAGCAGACAGGTCTATATATAATTTAATTAAAATTAAAAAGCAGAAAACCTTAAAAGGTCCATTTAATATTTTATTTCCCCAGGAAGATGTTTTTTTATAAAAAAAATTATATAATCAATGGACCCTTAAGGGTGTCTGTTTTTTAATTTTAATTAAATTAATATTTGCTCTAGTTTGACAGAGCTCTCTGGATTACATCCTCCTTGGGATTATCCATACAGATTACCAAACTTTTCATTACCTAACTATATATATTTCAAGGCATTCTTATAAGTTTTACAAAACTTATACTGCCTGCTGTTGACGTGTGTGTGTGTGTGTCTTTTAAGATACCTTGAAATGTTGGTATCTAGCATTTTTATTATGGACTAGTGCATAGTTTTTTATGTTTTTTTTGTTTTGTTTTTTTTTGTTTTGTTTTTTTTAATGGCTTATCAACTTTTGTGGGTTATTTGAAGCCAGAAAATATTTTTAAATTGTAAGAATTTTGGGGAGATAATAATGGTTTATCAATATGATTTAACGATGCAAGTCCTACTAAATAACTCATAGCTGGTGAGAGAAAAGGGGAATTCATACCTTTCCTAAAGGTATTTGCAGGTAAGTGAATATAAGGAACTCTACTGGAATTTAAACTCAGCTCTCCAATTTCCAATTCGGAACCATTATCTATTACACCACCCACACATCCAAGCTTAAAGCATCTGGCATTCCCAAGTAGTCACCCATCTAGGTATTGACCAAGCCTGACATTTCTTAACCTTGGTAATTGTATCAGAACTGGTGTATCATTGTGAGCCAACTAACACACAGTGCTCTTTCCAAACCAACAGATATAAAGTAGTGTGCAATAATGATTCATTTTAGTACATTTTGTATAGGGGGGTTGTTTAGCATAGTCTGTACTACAGAGTATCTGACTAAAACTAAAATAGTGACACCTACAAGAAATCACTCTAAGGGTTTTTATAATAATTTATTCCCAGTAAATGGTAATTTCCTATTTTTCTCAAAATGGGTTGCCACAGATAGGTAATAATTCTATAATAATGCAGCAGTGAAAGCATTAAAAAAAAAAAAAAAAAAAAAAAAAAAAAAAAATGGCTAACTTCACTCCTCAGTAATGTTTGTTTTGAAAAGTGATCATTAGAATTCTAATAAAACCTAAAACTATGATGAAAGTAAATTTATACATATTTGTTCTTGAGAATTTACAACAAAAGTATTAAATACTATTTATTTATTAGATTGTTTATCTACAAGAGTAATCTTATATTTACAGCATTCTAAAAACTATTACAATTAAAACTAATGCAATGCAATATTTATCATTTACTAATTTATAAAGAAATAAATATGAAAACAATTAAACATTTGGTAAATTATAAATATATCTGAACCACCTATAATGAAATTATTGTTTACCATTTCATAAAGTTCGAATTGATTGACAATTAGCCAATGTTTTACCATCCATTCCAGTAAACAATCTAATAAATAGATAAATATTGTTTAATATTTTTTGTTGTCACTTCTCAAGAACAAAGAAAATGTATAAATTCACTTTTATATTTTTAGGTTTTTTTAAATTCTGATCATCACTTTTAAAAAAAATAAATATTGCCAAGTAGTAAAGGTAGTTAAAATAATAGTGATATTAATGGAAAAAACTGTCCTTTTTTGTGGGCACAAAAGTCCAAGATTACCAAAATATATAATCTTCAGTTTCTAGAACACTGGGTAATTTTTCAAGACTTATATTCAAGAGTGTTGGAAGTATTGTCTTTATCTTAGGAGATACACAACAGCTCTTTAAAAAATATATACTTGTTGCATTTCATGAACAAAAAAATATGATATGCCTATTAAAATAAATTGTAATTAAATGAAAATATGAAGATCTAAATTAAAATACATACAGTGTAATATATGGAAGTAAACTTTACAATGTGCCTTAAGAAAGAGCAAAAGATATATATATATGTAATTTAAGGGAAATAGTTGCCCATCACCTAACTGTATAAGATTTACCTTTGAGGATGAAGCCTGTGTGTCATCAACATAGTTCAGGTCATCATCCATTTGACTGCCCGTTTCCCTGGGCGCAAATGATGAGCCAATATTTTGCACGAAAATTTGTTCAACTGGCTCAACTTGATGAATAGAATCTTTATCGAAAGTGGAATCAAGGGTAGATATCCGGTCTCTCTCAAATGATGTGGATAGTCCGTCAAGGGTTGAAAATCCACTAGCGAAAACACTGTCATGACCATGGTGGTCCTGATAGCAAAAGTAATATCTCATTCTCATGCAATAAAAATTATAATTAACAGACAAAAAAAAAAAAAAATCTGACAAAAATAATTTTTTTAAAAACTGCTTGTCTTTTAAATAGAAAATGAAAGGTACAAATAAAGATATAAACATTCCCACCATAAAAAATAAAATGAAATAAAATCCTTCTTTAAAACAGTTTTTATTTTTATTTATTTATTTATTTAAGGAAGTAGATTTATTCAGTAGCAAAATGACATATTATTAATTATTATTAATATTTATTTTGACTAGTAGCGAAATTATGAAAGTCATTATTTCTAAAAATACAATCAATTTAAGCAATTACCATATTTGATGGCATATAAGTCGCACTTTTTTTTTACTAAAAATATCTTTTAAAATTCCCTTGCATCTTATATACCATATGTAGGTTTAAAATTTGCAATAGTTGGCCGAAATTAGCTACCTGGCAACTCCTATTCTTCTAGCTTAGGCTTTAGAGCAACTTTCATATACCTATTGTCATTATTTAACAGGCTATTATGCAGATTAAAAGTGTTATCATTGATAATATTCATTATATAATTTCATCACATTTAATATTAGTACTTTGTTTCACTAAAATTATATGCAATAAATTTAAATTACATATTTGTAAAATATATTTGTTTCATTAATATTTTTCTTGCGATAACTTCCAGTTGCATTGGTATAAATACAATCAGAATTTTTATATCCTAATTATTTCACTAAAATGTTTACAAGACGCACAGATCATATAAAGGAAAATTTTTGACTGAATTTTAATGGTAACTGTACTGTTTTGCTCAATTGTAATAATTGCTTGAGTTTTATTTTGTTTTCTTACCTTTGGATATAATAAAGATTTTATCGGCTTGTGTTCTTTTTTCCTATTATTTTTCGTTTAATTGTAATCATGGCTTGTTTAACCAAAATAATACCTGATAAATATAGTCTAGGCTGTATCATTTACTAATAATTTTACTAATTTTTTTCTTGATTTTCCCCGCTGAAATTGGGGTGTGTCTTATATGCCATCAAATACCTTATTTTTTATTTGTTTTTAATATTTTAATTTCATTTTTACATTTAGACACACCATAAAACTATTGAATTGTAGCAAAAAAGCATTTTATGTTCCTGGCCGGCTATTTGTTGTTTGTTGTCAAGTACTTTATCTCTTTGCATATGCACATAATGAGTGCTTGTCTTTCCATTTTAGCAATAAATAAAAGACAATGTTCATCAGAATGTTTTTATTTGGCTCAGGTTTCAGATTCCAGTTTTTAAATAAAATTTCAAATTTTTGTTATATTTTTATCAATTCCCAATTCATTAATAATTTTCTTGATTTGCCCTGCTGAAAATGGGGTGCATCTTATATGCCATCAAATATGGTAAAAGTGACATTTGTGTACTATTTATGTTTTTGTGTGGAAATTAAACCAAATTAATGTAGAATCTGGTGGGGTTCTTAGTTTAATTCTTTGAACTTTAATGGTTTATCTTTCATAACTTCAAAAAGGAAATTTTCTAAGTTCAAAGTTTACAATAAAAAAAGACTTATATCAAGTTTTATTTGTTTGTTTTTTTTCACACTATTTAAACACATTAAACTTTTGATCAAGCCCTACATGTAAAAAGCATGCATTCTGGGCATGCAAGTCAAGGTTTACATAACAATCTAAGGAACAGGCATTCTTTTGTTTTGTAATAATGAAAGGAAATATGCCAAATATCTGTATTTTAATCACAAATATCCTTCTTTATTACATAAAAATTTTATTCATTTTTATTAAGTAAAAATTTTCATAGGCATGAAAATGAAGTTTGCAATATTTTCTAAGTAAAATACAATTGCAAAATTAATTAATAATTTCCATCATTTTATTTTTACATCATCCCTGTGGAACAGACTCCCAAGAGAATGTTTCCCTGATCACTACACTCTTAACCTGTTCAAGTCGAGAGTCAACCATTATCTTCCCCTCCTATCCATATAGATTACCCCTTAACATAATCCTCTACCATGAATTGCCCCCAGGCCTTGTACAGGGTGAACCATACTGTTTTTTTTAAAAAAAAAAAAAAAAATAACATAAGGTCATAAAATGATAGTTACAAAGCTTGAATAACAAAAATTTCTTTACAATATTAGTTGAAGATTTTAGCTTGGGGGCAGAATCTCTGATGTCAAATCAGTTTCAATCCTGGCTTGAAGCAATCGAATGTCTAGCCACACTAATGAGCTGTGATACAGCTAAACAGTCTGTCTGTGGATGACTATATATATATATATATATATATATATATATATATATATATATATATATTACAATGAATCATTCATACAGAAAACAGAATGATTCATTGTAATATAAATTGAACTGCACCACATACTTGAGATATACATACATACATACATACATACATACATACATACATACACACACACAAAGGTATGTCCAAAAAGTAACAGGATTGGGTGTGCGGTGTAAGCTATGGCTAAAAGAAGGATAAGCAGATTGTGTTATCATCTAGCATGATATCTTGGGAGTATATACCGGTAATCTGAGCTTTCTGCAACCATTGCATTTTTTTTTTTTTTTTTTTTTTTTTTTTTTTTTTTTACACGTGAGAGTTGTGGCAAGACAAATTGTAGCTGATTCACCATGAAAATGTGCCTGCTCACAATGTCCTGAGCATCCGGCAGTTCCTGGCCAAGAAGAACATCACCATACTGAACAACTTTCCTATTCCCCTGATCTTGCTCCATGTCACATTTTTGTTTGCCAAGCTCAAGAGAATCATCAAGGGGATCCAGGGAGACCATCAAGAGGGCAGTGATGACAGAGCTGAGGGGTATCCAAGAAGAATCCCTCCAGTGGTGCATCGAAGCATGGCAGAGAATGATGGATAAGTGCATTAGACTCAAAGTGGGTTACTTTGAAGGGGAAACCATGTTGTTAGGAATTGAAAAAAATTGCTTGTCACATCAGTCCTGTTACTTTTCAGACTGACCTTATATATATATATATATATATATATATATATATGATAATATCAAATCCATAAGTGAAAAGGATAATCCAAGCGGTTCTTTTTAATATAAAATACTAAAAAGATATCCATAGAGAGCTTAATGTATAGAATACAGAGCCATATGATATACATCAAGGAAAAGCTATATATATATGTATTAAAATAGCACACAGTGAGTGCTGATGATAAAAAAGTGCTCAATGTAAAATAACAGAGCTAAATTTTATATTAATAATAAATATAGATTTGTTCCTCACCATTGTGTATAACTCAGTTTCATGCATGTAGCAATTGTCAGACACAAATTGAAAACTGACTATTGTAAAATTTTAATATTAATATTCATAACCTACTGTTAAGAGAGTGGAGCAGCTCACACACACACACATATATATATATATATATATATATATATATTTATTAATTAGAAAACAGACAACCTTAAGGGTCCATCAGTTATATATATATATATATAGACACACACACACAATATCCTAAGCAGTGTGCATAGATACAGATCTTAAGCAGAGGGCAGGGGAAGTCAGTTCATACATCAATGATCCCTGTATTTTTCTTTTTTACTAGTACCATGCTAGTATATGATATATATCTATAATAGAATGCTACATATATTCTATGGAATCTGATTAGGTTTCCCTAACATCTTAAGTGTAAACATTCTCAAACAAAGACTTGCAGTTGCAAAAGAATCATTTTTGACAGCAAGACTTAAAACATGCAACGTAAATATCAACTAAAAAGATTGAAGGACAAAGAAATTATGAAATATAAAATAAAATAAAATAAAATAAAATGATGAATTTATTCTGAGATTAATATTTTTTAGTAACATGCTAAAGATTAGTGACATGCTTGGAAAATATCTACTGAATTAGCAAGAAAATAAAAGATTACAAAAAAATCAGCTCATTAATATTTCCATATGTGAAATCGTAGTTATTTACTAAGATAAATTCTATGCTAACAGTTTCTTTTCTTGCATTTCTCGCTTGTGAAACTCTCTTCCGGCTCTATGCTTTCCAGCAAATTTTAATCTGCAAAAATTTAAATGCAATGTCAATTGCTATCTGCTGGCCTCCTGATTACTTTTTTCTCTTCCCGCTCATTATTAATGTTTCTGTTTCCAATTCTCCCACACCCAGTAACCTCATGTGTCGTAGTGGCTTTTCTGCCTTGCATGGGGTGAAACCAATTTATAAAAAAAAAAAAAGAAAAAAAAAAAGGGCAGGCACAAGGCTACAGGGATTTATTAAAGATTCAGCATGTATCCAAAATGAGTTTATTAACCACTGTACACAATAAGCAAATTTCTATATACTTAAAGAATGGAAGTAATGATGAAAAACATGATTGTAGGTAAGCAATATTTGATTGACAGAAATAGCTGGTGATCAGTTTATCAGTATTCCAGCGTTTATTTTTTACTCATAAGTGATTGAAGGCAGCCCTTAACATGTCGACAGCCAGAGGTCAATTATGAAACCTGACTTAAAACACCAACTTTATAATAGCCAACTTAGGCAAGAAAAAATCTTTAGGAATTGATTTCTAGCTTTAACTGAAGTTTTAATATTGTTTGTGCACTAAAAGTATCGCTGCAAATAAACTCATTGACATGAGATAATTCAAATCAACATCAAAATAAAAATTGACAGTCATATGTGAAAGTTGGCAGTCAATGTGTTCAGCTTGATATCAAGTCACTTCCTATTTAGAGAACTTATGTAATTATCGGTACATTTAAAATTTAAGGTTCGCTTAACTTGTACTTTTACTTATCCCTAATCAGCAGAGTTTAATGTTAATGATGTTTTTTTTTTTTATATATTTACAATTTAGAAAATAAGTAATCTTAATTTTTCCTCTTTCAATGTTGCTAGGATTTTCTTCCTCAGCTTTTGTAATAAACATACAGAAAACAGATCATTATTTTCACTGTGTGTGTAGATACAGACCCCACACTATTAGTAATCTTTTCATGTTTTTCTTCTTTCAATGTTGATATGATTTTCTTTTCAGTTTTAGTAATGAACAAATGAACATCCAAAAATCAGATCACTATTGTTAAGTTGCTATTGTTAATGTGCCAATTTTTGCAGCATTATTATATAATAAACAAACATATTTACTCACAAACAGAAATCACATCCTTATAATATAGATTATTGGTGTCTTTTTAAAAAATTTAAGATAAATTACCTACAAACAGGTTTTTCATATAAAACTTTATGTCATAGGTTTGATATACTGGACTATATATTAAAACCTAAGGCTACTAAATTTAAAGTTTATATTTATTTTAGTAGCACGAGTTAGCTTAGTTTGTTTTAAAAGTAGTCCAAAGAGCTAGGATTAATTCTATTTAAAATTGTTATTCTTCTAATTTAAATTTCTAGTTTCAATTACCTATGCTCAAATTTTATTAATTGAAATTAACCAAGAAAAAAGTCACTCATTATTAAATTATATAAACTGATATCTTTAGATATATATTTTTTCTGGTTTCTTTGTTCTATACCAAGATATTTAATAATGGTCTTTGTTCTGAAATTGTTTATTGCTTCAATGCTTATATAGGATAACACCAAGTATTTATAAAATCAGTCACTTATTATATAAGAGAAATAACTTTATTTAACAGATAGATACAGCTACCTCCAAATGAAAGTGTCTTTCATCTATTTTCTTACAAACAAAACCTTTGTTTTGACGGTGTAATCTTGAAAATTTCTTACCTCATCAGCTACTTCATTATCCTATCGCCCTTCTCCACACCTTCTCTCTATGGTAAATAATCTCAGAGCTGAGTAAGTTCATTGTCTCTTGAATATAGATATCATGAAACCCAAACAAATGTTTGACTAAAGATAGAGCTTACAGTGATAAAGTATATAAGATATTAAAAGAAAAAACAAATATCACAGAAGAAGTTATCTATACCAAATTTAATAGTCCTTGGGAATTTATCTTCTTTTTTATTTTTAAATAAGCTAAAAATATTTCTCAGTAACTTGCCTTACAAGATACCATTTTCTCTCAAAACACGTTTTATGCAATTAAATTCTCAAAATCTCAGTTCAGTGTGCATAAAACATTCTTCTGAATATCATACTGTTAATGTTCTAAAGTTTGTTGGGCTAGACCACCAAACCTGGGAAGTAAAAGCCATGGACCAGAATCATTGAAGGAATATCATCCAAGACAACCAACTTTGAAACGGAAAGAAAGAACCAAGAAAAGAAACAAGAATGAAGATGGCTGGTAGAGATGCCCTGGCCTTCAGGAACAATTGCCTGTCCTCATTGTCCCCACCAATTCCAGGCAAAAATCGGCTTTACAAGCGATCTGCAGATTCATCGACTGTGCCATCTGTAAATGGAGGTGGAGGAGATGGCTGTGAAGGCCCAGCCTACTTCTGAAGAGTCTAATGTTGGGAGAATAGAAATCATCTAAGGGTCGCAACTCGTGTTAAATTTGGAGTTGTCTCCCATTATATAGTTTTTTAATGTTATTTTCGAGTTGACCTTAAGTACGGTGCTGAGTCTTTCATGGTTTTTTTTAAAACAACAGAATTACTTGGTGGCACACAACTCATTTCTAAGTAAGAAGGTTAAATGGCACTAGCTGCAGAGAAGGAATCGTGACCCGATTAAGGATCTTTGTAATATCCGTAGTTACAATGGTAGTTAGTGTTGACTGTTGACCATCTCTTAAGTTAAGTAGTACTGAGGAGGGCCGGTGCAAAAGTCATCTGTCGTAATGGATCTAGCAAAACAAGCTTGTTAACCATTACACCATGTTGAAGTGCTCAACATAATTTTATTTAAGTATATTTAGATATATTCTGATAATAAAATTAAATATGTTCACTCATCTTTTCTCTACTGTGTGTCTTGCAGAATTACATCCACTCATCAGGAGACTCAATTGTAAAATTGAGTGTATTTTGGTATTGAAATATTCAAAACCTATTCCAAATTCAACTCCATGTAAGTTTATTATTCTATTTAGAAACAAAGTATAAATGTAAAAGTCAAACGATTTTTTTTTTAAATAAATGAATTGTTGTGTTGTTCTGACACATGATCAGTAGTCAACTTCTGCCGGTCTCTTAGTTTACTTACTATATACTTTATATTTCTACTTAAAATATGCAAATAAATACAATTCTATTTACCAACCAACTACATGAATTAAACCAAATTTTTATTTTCCTAGTTTTAAACTTAATAGTGAATGAAAAAAAAATTTTTGAAATAATTTTAATCTATCTTTACTCTAAAAGTCTTTAAAAAAAGAAAAAAAATCTTTTTATATTGTAAAAGCCTTCAAAAACTCTAGACATAAAAAAGTATATTAATAAGCTGATTTTCCAAATAAAATTAATATAATACTTACCTTTTGTATACATGAAAGAAAATGCTACCCAACTAGATTAATTACCAAGAAGAATGAAAAAGAAATTTGTTTTCACTTTGTTAAAGGCTGTTAAAAATAGCAATATTATTTGGTTAGTGATTTAGCAGAAAACAAAACAAAAAAAAAAAACCCTAACAAATTTACCTTTTCCTGGGGTGACAAAATATCTCCACTATAGTACATCATTTCAGCCTCATAATCAGGGCCCTTCTCCAAGTAGGTAGGGTATTCCATGCCAGCACCAATGTCACTTATGATGCGGCCTCTGGTGTCTTCAGAAGCATTCCGGACTTTATGTAAGTCCTAATGTACAATGAAAGCAACAGAGGGCAGATACTTAAACAGTTCATGCAACAAAAGAATGCAACCAGTAAGCATATTGACACAATATTGAAACAACATAGAAAAAAAAGTGTCTTTCTATTTACTTACCATAAAAAATAGAATGGAACAGGGAATAAAAATCTTGATGCAAATATAGAAAATCTTTCTTGCAGATAAGGAGTCCTACCCCAACTATTTTTTTTTAACTGTTAAATCCTTCATGGAATCATAAAATTTTCATTAGCCCCTTTCCCCATATTATATATATATATATATATATATATATATATATCTTCATTCAAACATTTTCATTGAATAATATGGACATATTGTGTCTACTCGTTTTTATATTGATCCTTTCCAGTTGTCTAATAAGTTTCTTTATGTTAAGATGAAATTCATCAAGGAAGGTGTCATAGGTTTTTTAACCCAAGTACTTTCGACCTTTTCTAAGATCATCTTCAGGGATAAATTACAAAGACAACATATTGTAACAGAGTACATTTGCACATGATTTTAAAGAATTTCTATCACAACCGAATACAAATTTTGTCACAGTTACAATATATTGTCTTTGTAATTTACTCCTGATGACAATCTTAGAAAAGGTCAAAAGTACTTAGGTTCAAAACAATAATACTACAGCGCCTTTTTTGATGAATTTCATCTTAACATGAAGAAAGTGATTAGACAAGAGGAAAGAATCAGTATAAAAATAAGTAGACACAATATGTCTATATTATTCAATGAAACATTATAGATCTATTTGCCAGAATCTACTTGCATTTATAATTCTACCATTTGTCCATGCATTGAACTTTGCTGCCACATGTGGTCTGGTGGTTATGTCATGTATTCAGAGATTCTTGATAAAATTAACAGCAGAATCTGGCCTGACATTTCGGCTTCAGTCACTTTCCCACTGCTATAACATAGCTTCTGTGCCTTTTCTATAAATATTTTCATGGTAATTGTTCTGCTGAACTTACTGCTTTGGTACCTTGACTTTATGAATTTAATTACAGTATTATATTGGAGGCAAGGTTTCATCATTTTACAGTTGAAATGGCGAGATGTAACGAAGTTCTATGCTGACAGTTTTTTTCTCTAACTTTTGGAACTCTCTTCAAGCTTCTTAAGAGAGTAGGTCCAAATAATTCCTCCAAGTTTATTGCAACATTATCATCATACAACAAGGACACAAACTAATACTTTACGAATACTTTGGTTTGTTATATATATATATATATATATATATATCATAGCTGGCCACTCGCATTCAATGATGCCCGTCTACTAGGGTGCCTAGCCGGACGCTCGCTTGGGCACATTTGTGTTTGCTCAACACCCACAGAGCACACCTGTGGTTTATACTGCAACTATGCTGAGCAGACCTTAGTTACAGTTTCTGGGAGAGAGCGTGTTATCTAGCGTGATCAACAATTTGAACAGGACCAGCATGCTCAAGCCCTCGGCCATGATGACTTGTGACATTGTGCTAGCACAGCCATCAACGGCCCTCAAGAGTTCAATCTACCCAATTTCACTCACAAGGCTTGGGTCAACCCGTGGTATAGTTTTCAGGAAATTTCCAAAGGTGCTGCACGCTGGGATCAACCTTGATCCAGTCCAATAACATCAGGAAGTCTCCCTCCTAACAAATCGACCATGGCGAGATTCTAACCTAGGTCTCATGGTCAGAAAGCAAATGTTCTAACCACTTGGTCATGTGCCCAATATATATATATATATATATATATATATATATAGCGTCATGTACATATAAAAAAAACAAAAACTAAAAGTAATGGAAGCACTAATAATAAAAAAGAAAAAGCCAACACTCAATAATATCAACTAAGAACACAGTCACAATGTGCTGATCCAGTTTGAAAAATAAAACCTTCTTATAACACTAGACACATACATAAAAACCCATACATTCAGTAAAAAAAAAAAAAATTTAAATTAAATGCAAAGCTTAATCACAGTACCTTGTCAGTTGTCTTTAATGAAACATGTATAAAAGAAGGATTGCTGCCAAAATACACAATTATGTATATATATGTATATATATATATATCTTTTATAAAATTTTCATTCCCTTTCCAAAGTGAACAATAATTATTGTGAAGTGTAGATAAAATACTAAAATACTATTTACAATATAAAATCTAATAATTTTGTATCATGCATACTAAAGTATTCTCAGCCAATAATTCACAATTATCTTTATACTGATATATTATCAGACAATATAAGAAGGATAATTTTTTTTAAAAAGAATTTAAAAACTGTTAAGTGCAGAAAAGCAAACTTCTAAATTATTTACATTTGGACTGATGGCCTCTTTTGTCGATGAGGATATTCATCCAAAATTAAATAACTTCTCATCCCAGGAATTCAAAAAAGGAAACATGGAAATTATTTCAAATAAGCATTAAAAGAGAAAATAAAGATTACATATTTATGTTGTAAAGTTCTTATTGAAGAGGCTTTATTAGTCAATATGTCTCTGTATATTTGTTTCTAATGTAGGCATTTTTTTCAAACTTGAAATTAACTAATCAATTAATGGCAGTTTTAACTTAGACAAAAGCTCACAAGTATCCTGATATGAAAAACTGTGCACCCTACCATATACATGAACATATACAATAGGTTGCATGTATACTAACATATACAATATATTTATTTTTTTAATTCTTTTTTATATTTATTTTATAATAATTTTTTTTTAACCTCCAATTAATATATAGAAAAGGTGACATGTACCGTAACATGAAAAATTGTCTCAAAACAACATTCTTGTAATTCTTCAAGCAACTCTCCAGGTTTCAGCAATTAACTGCTGTTTTCCTCATACACACACACGCATATATATATGACAAATGGAAATGTTTCATGAAAATATTTTTGACTATGCATTTCACTATTCAAGGCTTCATCAGACCCAAAAACGAAAGAATGAAACGTTTCCCTTTGTCAAATTTAAAAACTTTGTCAGTATTTCTATATCCTAATTTTTAAAAAATACATACAGATATATATGTGTGTGTGTGTGTGTGTGTGTGTGTGTGTGTGTGTGTGTGTGTGTGTGTGCGCAAATATATTGATAAAATAGGAAAGAACCATTAGATTGATAATCCGAAGCTCATTAGTATTTTTGTTTTTATTTAAAAAAAAAAAAAAAAACAGTGCTCAATACACAAGTAGAGTCTAAATTATAATTATTTTTTTTAAAATATGATTCCATTGCTACACAGGAATTACCATGTTTCAAAAACAGAAGCTAAAAAATTAAATTATAGAAATTAAATTAAAGTACCCAGTTCTGTTTCATTTTCAAGCAAATTTTGGAATAACTTATTTTGAAATTTACAGGCTTTATAAGCACATACATTCATAATATTAGTTTCTATGGATATGGAGAAAACCAATTTGAAAAAATGCACTCCGACCCTACCTTGACTTAACCTCTTTTCGAAAGTAACTAATATATTGATACAATAGTTATCAGTGAAAATGAATACCCTACCGCCCTAATGATTGTTTTTTTTCATATCCATGGATATTTGAAACATGATAATTCCTGTGTAGTGATGGAATCATATTTTTAAAAACATAATTATATATATATATATATATATATATACACACACACACGTGCGCGCATATATATATATATATATATATATATATATATATACACATGCACAGATAATATACGTGCACTTATCCTAGGCAGAAGTGCTGGGGGAATGAAATTGATCCTATGCATAGTACACAAATATTTCACTGACCCTAGGTAGTTGGATGGAAAGTAACTTTGATCCTAGACAGAATTTTTTTTATCTATATTTAGATAATCGTGTCAATTTTTTATGAGTAATATTATAATTAATAAGAATGCAGTGATCATTTTAAATCCTTTTTTAAAATTATCCCATAGTCAGATTTATGTTCAAGATTTAAAAAAAAAAAATTATTTAATGCCATATCCAAATATTTTAGAATTAAAACTTTAGTTTAGAAACAGTTTTAAATGCAAATTAGTGAAAGAAATTCTCTGGCCATTATGAAAATCTTTTAGTTTTTCTTTTTTCCTCTCTGCCCAAATTTACACATCTGGCTGAGAATACAAAACCAAAATAGATTATAAAACAACTTTTGGCAACAGAATTTGTGATAAGGTTTACTATGCTGTAAATGAAAAGACACGACTAAAATGAAAGAAAAATGATGGAAATAAAACATGCCAATAAGCACTGTGTTTGTTTACCTTGTCAAATGATAGATCGAGTGGAGAGGTAATATCACCCTTCTCAATGGAGATGCTGTCTTCACCTATTAAAAAAAAAGAATTTGTAAATTATTAAGTATTCAAACATTTCTCTTTCAAAATCAAACAAGAAATAAAAAAAAAAGTCCTCATCTTTGTTGTTGTTCTGGATTATTTATGATAAAACAGTAAAGATGGAGACAATAGTCCATGTGTAAATAATTATAAATCTTCCTCCTAGAAATTCAGATGGAAAGAAATAAAGTTTAATTTTCTTGAGTTAAATTTATATGAGTATTATATGCAAGTGATACCTGGCACTTTATTAGGTGAATATTTGATCTGAAACTTTTACTGTATAATGTTGAATCTATGGGATTAATATTTATGACTGGATTAAGTGCCTTGACAAAAAAATGAAATTATATAGAAAGATAAATATTTGTGTAAAATAAATGCTTTTCCATCATTACACTGCAGGTGCTGATGTATCTGTATTTGTGTAACTATATTCCTTTAAACATGTTTTGTTACATTCAAGGTCTGCCTGTTTAATTTTTATTGAATTTCCCAATTTTTAAATAAGATGTACATAGGGAGCAAAATTTTGGATAAAGTGTTCAAAGTTTATGTTTTCATTGTGTTTATTCAAGTAATTAAATCAAGCTCTGTGAAACCCTTTTACATGTGAAGTCACTTAATATGAGATGTGTATACTTGAACCAAATCTGAACTGTAGCATTAAAAAAAAAAAATTTCTATCACACTGATAACAGCCAGTTTTTGATAATGACCAAGATAAAGTACTTAAAAGAAAGAAAGAAAAGAAAGAAAAGAAAGAAAGAAAAGAAAGAAAGAAAAGAAAGAAAGA